>OZ012735.1:713543081-714139486 GCA_963859935.3 Lathyrus sativus | reverse complement strand
GATGATGTATAAACATTGCTTCAAATCCCTAAACATTAAAGATATAAGAAAAATAATTTCTTGTCAACCCCTTTGATTCTAGAAGTATGAGTATCTTTTCGTATGAAAAAACCCTCACATTTAACCTAGAGCAGGGTAGTCGTCAATTAGTTTGGCCGAGTGTTCAAATGTCAATAGGCATCCAAGGATCCATCACCTTTCTTTCCTCATTCATCACGAGGTCAAGGGACGTGAAACCATAATGGTTATCCCTCATCAACCAAGGAATGAGCCAGTCACAACCCTTTTAAAAAAATCAAGACAAACTAGTGTCACACGATTGGTTCAAAAGGAAAAAGAATCAAAAGAAAAAGGATAAAAGAAAGAAAGCTTGCTAAGTAGATAATTGGAAAACAAGTGAGTTAGGCAAAAGTTAGGGCATCCTGCTGGACTTTAAAGTTGAAAAATTAAAAAAAAGAAAGTCATTTCAGACAAAAATTAGGGAAAAACAAACAAAAGAATAAAAAATGTGAAAAGCGAAAAGGATTACAAAAGAAAAATCCCCGAGTAAGAGCAAGTCGTGTGACTACAGACACTAGAGACAAGAAGGGTGATCGTCACTCCGAAAATCTTGTGGATTCCTTAACCATCAATCCTACCATTTAATAAACGTTTTGAAAAGTGAGCGTTTGTGTCGAATTAGATTAACGTAGGACCGGAGAACATCAAGGAGAATGAGTGGATTAAGACAAAGTTTGAGTCATAAATCCTTTGTTTCTATAACCGTGAACTAGACTACAATTAAACCCTTAAAAGATCTAATTGAGGCAGAGTTTATTCTAAAAGCATACTACAACAAAATTGCGTAAAATGACTCCTACAAAATTTGCTAATCTTTTTCTTGTCATATCTTTCACTAGCTAAATCAACATTGTGTTTGGACTAATGGTCAATTCGTCATCCACTATCACATCATTCTAATAATGATAAATTTTTTTCATGAACATCACATTAAAATTACCATTAGTAAACAAACGATATTAATTGCAAGTCAGTAATGGGCATTAAGAAAAATCTAATAAGGAGCAATTAAAGAGGACTTCACTTTAAAAACTGGTTATTTGAACTCTTTTGCAAAATCTTTTAGTATATAAAATAAAAGTTAGTGTTAGAAAGTGATTGTCCTTAATTGAATAATTAAACCTTATTATTTTTTTAACCTTAACTAACCTTAATTATTTTTTTAATTCCATGATTGTCCTTATTGAATAATTAAATATTAGTGATGGATGATTTAAACATCAAGTTTACTATATTATTTTTTAAAAAATAATATATATATATATAATATATATATATATATATATATATATATATATATATATATATATATATATATATATATATATATATATATATATATATATATATATATATATATATATATATATATATATATATATATATATATATATATATATATATATATATATATATATATATATATATATATATATATATATATATATATATATATATATATATATATATATATTATATATATATATATATATATATATATATATAATATATATATATATATATATATATATATATATATATATATATAATATATATATATATATATATATATATATATATATATATATATATATATATATATATATATATATATATATATATATATATATATATATATATATATATATATATATATATATATATATATATATATATATATATATATATATATATATATATATATATATATATATATATATATATAATAAAGAGTAAAAAGTCCAAAGTATATTGAGTATCAATTCTACATAATATTATTATTTTTATTTATAACTAAAGAATCAAGAATTAAATTTATTTATTTCTTATATTTAGTTGGAACTTATTTAATTTTTATATTTAGTTAGAAAAGTTGAATAAGAATGTCTTTAGCTAATGAGATTTTTTAATCAATTAGATTTTAAAACTTTTAGATATATGAAATTTTATGTCTTTTGAATTTTAGTTCTTTTGACTTTTATGAATATTTTGTTTACAATTTAATATGTTCTGAATATTTTGCTTACATTTTAATATATTTTTTTTGAATATTTTGTTTTAATTTGTGTTGTTTATGAATGAACAAGTTTTTATTTGGTGAAATTTACTCAAAACTATTTTTATCTAGTATTGTTTTTAGTGTTACTAAACACAAGTGATAATATTCATAAGGATAAAAATGTAATTTGGATTTAAAATCCCTCCCCTCCCCTTGTGAACCAAACATATATGTAGTTAAAAATCTCTCCCCCTCCCCTCCCTTTCTTTAAACCAAACATACATTAATTAAAATACCTCCCCTTCCCTCTCCTCCCCTCCCCTTCATTAAAATCCTACCCCTCCCCTTCATTAAAATCCCTCCCCTTCCCTCTTATGAAGGAAACGGACCCTAAGAAAGATTTATTTATGGGAGTTAATAGGTGGTTTGGTGATTTGGAGAAGCAACTAAAGTAAGATTTATTTATGGGAGTTAATAGGTGGTTTGGTGATTTGGAGAAGCAACTTAAGAATTATTACTTTGATAAGGAAATAACAGATCAGTTATGATATCAGACAAATACCAAATGCTGAGACGAGTTCGAATATGCAATATCCTATTGATTGATCTACTTCATATAGGACATTGTTAGGTTAGACACCATTACCAAGGTTCAAATCTTGGTACTCACGACTACGTGAGAGTTTCTAATGGTTATTAACGTTTTGTCTACGACAAAAAATATACACTTATAGTTTTCTTCATTGTTGTAGAGACACAAAACATAATTTGATTAAGTTGTTCTTGCTATTTGAATGGTACAATTATTCTCTCCAGTTTGTATTATACAACAAAATCATGCCAATCTCTCATTACCAAAATGTAATGCAATCACAGACCAAATACACAACTGGTCCTATCCAGATTGCACCTATAAATTTAGTCTTTGGCTTACTGAGATGGTAAGCTGAAACTCAACATTCTCTTCATGTCTTGTTTAGCAGAGAAGCAAGATTGCGAAGTTCCTCAAACGCGTGCATTTTTTCTGCGTCAAATCCTCCCGCAAACTGCATTCACAGACAAATAGAGAAAGATTATGTTTTACCACGTGTTCAATCATTAATGATAAGGACGGATCCAGAAATTTTATGCTGTGAACCACAATGTGGATTCGCTCGTAGTAGGACATACCTGATGGATTCTGAAAGCAAATCTAACTCCTTGGAGAACCATGTAATCCATTGCAGGATCTTTGTCAAATGCTGACTTTGTTTGAACTTCCATGGCTACCCTTTTCATATACTTTTTCGCCAATTTAACTGACCCGAGTTTTATCTATAAAAAAATGGAATAGTCGAGTCCAATGTTATGACAAAATATATAAAATGCTATAAAGAAGCAAAATATCAGATGGTGTACCTTGCCAATAATTCCATCATCAAGCATCCATTCTACAGGAATTTGAAACTCCTTGCAATTTCACATTAGAGAATCCCTTGTGCGGAGAAGAGCATAAACCGTGCGTTCCATCCTACATAGAAAACCACAAATATAAGTCATCTTGCAACGTGAAATGACAGAATAATCATAAAGCATTCTCCGAGATATGAGTAGCTCACTTTTCTGATAAAGCAACCATTTTCTTTAGAGCAATGTCACAAGGTAGCCGAGGATCGTCCTTGTAGGAGGAAACTTTACATTCCAATTTTTTCAAATCTTGGTATCCAAATGATGTTTCTCTTAATGTGTCAGCTTTTTTCTCCGGCCAATCGAAATGTTTAAGGATGGCTCTTTCGTCCACCTATGGCAAATATATGCATAAGATTAACAAATTTTAGAAGCAACATTAATACACTTCCATGCTACATATGGAATAAGCCCAAAACAACTTACAAGGAAGCAAAGTTCATCATCAAGCCACTTCACAAATGCTACATCATATCATCAATGTTCTGATAAACCGCATTCTTCACCTCTCTAATCAGTGAATTTACGAATTCTCCTTGTGTTTAAATATCTTCTTTTATCTGCATATCGAAGAATAGATATTATCATTTTTTATGTCAATCAGAACATCATCTGCTATTTTGTAAACAAACTTTGTCATAAAGAAAGCTAGAAGTTAGTAAGTTGAATACATAAGATGTAAAACTACTCACAGCAAGTAAATGCGATGAACGGTTCTTAATTTCTCCAATCATGCTACTACAAACATCTGCAACATCAGGAGCATCAACGAGTCCTCCGTTTGAAGAATCCTTTCTAGAATCTCTCTTCATGAGTGAATGGTACAATTCCACCACTTGTGGCGCTCTTTTCACCATCGCCGTGTTACTTTTTGATGCAAAACTCATTGGAGGTGGTGGAGGAGGCGGAGGTGGAGGTGGAGGAGGTTGAACTTGAGCTGGGTTTTCTTGTTTTGTTTTGCTAGAAATAGAACTTGAAGAAGGTCTCGGAGGAGGATTGGGAATCCTCAGTGGCCTCTTCTCCATAACAGATTGCTGAACAAACAATGACGACAATGACACCAATTCCTTTTCGGTTTCTTTTAAACATTCAAGGGAATCGAAACAATTAGATTGTCTTCTTTTATTCAATACAACAATATCTTCCTCCGAACTATTGGAACCACTAATCGAATGCCTTCTTCTATTGCTTCCCTCAGATATTGATTCAACCCAATTTTTCTCAAAGAGATTACTACTAGTACTACTTGTGGACTCAACTTGTGACGAATTATCACTACTAGTTATTGGCCACTTTTTCAGCTTCTTAACCAAATTAAAGCTATTTGCATTACCACATTGATCAGAGAACGAAATAATAGAATCTCCACTACTACTCACAACAGATTGAGGACTAGATGGCTTATCAGAATCCAATGCTGAGCACGAATTCTTCAACTCGGTTCGTAAACACGAATTCACCCACCTCAAGTAGGCTAGCTCCTCCACTTCATTTAATCTGCTTGTTTGTAAACCTTCTACTTGTTTACTCAGGTCTTCGTTCGTGAGCCGGAGCAATGATGCCTCGGCTTTGAATTTGGCAACAATGTCACTCTGATCATATCATAAAAGGACAATATGAAAGGGGAAAAGGTGAATCAGCATTGACAAAACTGGGCTTAAGAAAAAGTGAATCAAATTTTAATTCTAAGAGAAAAACATGCAACCAAAACAAATCATCAATAACAAAAAAGAAATTTGGAATCTGAAATGAAAAAAAAAACTTCATAGGCTTAGAAATGAATCTAGCTGCATTAATAATGAAGCACAGATTAAAAACCAATATTCACTAATAACAATTATATAATAAGTACTTAAGTAAGTTGTTATTCAAACAGGCCCTATTCATATCTTCTACACTATTTCAATCAAGTTCGGCCGTGACAAGCGGTATGGAAAGGCGTCGATACCGATATTCACCGTTTTCATGAAAAAGAATAAATTGTGGTTAATTGACACCACGACGACCGCAATCAGTGTCGCAACACATGTACGACGAAATCGCGAAAGCTTTATTTGAGCTACCACTGGATCCATTTCTTCTGGAATTTCTAGACGTTTATTTTGGAATCCAACAGCTCCAACAACCTGCATAGGGTTCAAACCGTGCCATGGGATTTTTGTTGTAGTTAACTCCCACAAGATCACACCAAAACTATACACATCACACCTGCACGCAAACTTTAAATATTACATCCAAATCTCTTATATCTGGCATTCCATGAAGCATTCACATGAAGAGCAGACTTACTTCTCATTGGCAGGCTCATTCCGTAAGACTTCTGGTGCCATTCACTCAGGCTGTGAGAAAGAGATATGTTTAGGTTGTTTTTCATACGCGCTTACAAAGACACTATGTATAATTGTAGTTTATATCAATAATTAATGAATTAATGAGTCATCACAGAATTTTCAAAATTCTTTTATCTAATGATGAATTACCGTTCCAGCACACGACTTCGATGACAGATATGTATTGTGCTTCATACGTGACAGACCAAAATCACAGACCTGTCATACAACAACAAACAAGAGATAAAAATAACAATAACAATATTAACAATTTAACTACTTTATAATAGAATACAAAAAAAAAAAAGAAAAGATAAAAGGTTTTTGAGAAATGACACAACTGTGATGGCATTATTACAATGCAAAATTAGAAATATACATTATTTATCAAATTATCATCAATAATTAATTGGAATAAAAGGTAAAAGTAATCAATGTAATAGGGTTTATTTGTTAAGTGGAATTGGACTTCGTCAAAGCAACAGCTTAAGATAATAATTTTACTTCAATGAGAAGACATAATTAGATTATCAATAATAACACACAGGCCATGTGAGACACACTTAAGTTATTATCAGGTATTAAAATAATGGGTCTCGGCTCTCGCTATCTTGGGCCCAAAAGACACATGTTAAGAAATCAATAAATAGAAATATGTCTTGAAGAAAACAATTTTTAAGTTCACCAAAAGTTGAATGCACACCTTCCAACATAAAATTTCTATCTTTAAAATAACAAAATAATACAACGAGAATATCAGTAAGACTCTACCACTAGTTTATTACTGCCTTAACAAATTATAAGCAAATTGTGAAGGATCTACTTATAATAAAATATAAGCAAAAGTTGATTTAAAACTTCCTATTTATTGTTCTTATACCAAAAATGTCCTTAATTCAATTTTAATTCATAGAAGTATGTGCATAAATAATTACTGCAAGAGCTAGATAAAAACACAATCACTAAAGTTATTTTGAATATGCAATGTGGAGAACCATTTGGTAAAGAAAGCACCTAAAGCAGCGCCATTAGCTCAAGTATGATTATTACCTTTACAACCCAATGCCTGTCAACGAGAAGGTTTGGAGACTTCAAATCCCGATGAACAACAGGAGGATGGCTGGTGTGCAAGTAATTCATTCCCTTAGCCTAACAAGAGGGCAGGAGATTCAGATCAAATAAAGGAAAGTGAGAAATTATTTCTAAAATTAAAAATGAGGAAAGTATTTGGAGTTCTTAGTGAGGAAAGGGCGGCCCTCAAATTTGAATTTCTGCACAAATGAGGAGGCTAAGAAAGAAGGCTATGATTTTGTGATAATATGTTGCCCATAGTTATTTGGTTGGGGAGAAATGCTCACATTTTTTAGGAAGTCTCCTGAACTCCAAAACTTACTTTAGGATACAATTAAATTTACTGCCTCTATTTGGTATTCATTTTATGGTCATTTCAATTTTCAAGGGACTCACAAGCACAGAGCATCCTTGCTAAATTCTTGACTCTTAACATATTTATTACTTGTATGTAAATTTTTCGGTTCTGGAGAATGACGTATCCCCGGTCAATATGCATTTTTCCTCTCCTTTCTAATATATTCTTTTTCTACTACCAAATTAAAAAAAAAAAAAAAAAATATATATATATATATATATATATATATATATATATATATATATATATAATTTCCAATTCATACCACGTCAAGAGCCATACGCAACCGTCTCTTCTCATCAAGTACAAGTTTGGGACGATGCAATAGTCCGTATAAACTGCCTCTGTATCAAAGTAACAAATATATTTTAATGAGCAAATCAATAATATAGAGAAATTAATCAACCATGTGATTTGGTGAAGGCCAGCGTTGCATGTTGGCGAAATGTTGGAAAACAGCAACAACAAAACAAGATATATGATACAGAAACAATAAAAAGGCACTTCACATCAGTATAAACAATAATCTTATTTAAGAAAATTACAGAAAGGGAAAGTTTGTATGTAAAATGCGTAAAAAACAAAGTTAAACTAACCGTGGAAGAAACTCGGTCAAGATAGAGAAATGTGGCGGACGAGTAATTGCTCCCATGAAGAGCACAACATTAGGATGCCGCAGCCTTAGCATAATCTCAATCTGTAGAAAGCAATATATGAGCATGAATCTTATATGTACGTAGAATGTGTTAAAACATATGTATATAGTAATAGTTGCTCACTTCCGATTTGAACTGATCTAGTGCATCACCAGAGACATCTTGGTCTAGAAACTTCTTTACAGCAACTTCCTATAATGCCATTGCCAACCCAGTCATACAAACAAAAGTATTAAGTACTTTCACAAATGAAGCAAGTCTTATACCATGAGACCATCCCATGGAGACAAGCAATAAAAGTTCCAATAACAAATTAAAATGGCAGACAGAACCCAGAAGAGATAAAATGGCTACAGGCTACATGAGCATTAGTATATAAAATATTAATCTGTATATAAAATTCTTGCATAAATAAAGCAGAACAATGAAGTCATCTAGGAGTTATCTAGACATTTTCAGACTATGCAATTTTAACAACTTTTAAAATAGTAAGAAAATTATACATGATGGCAAACTGTTGAAGTAATTAAGAGTTAAGACAACATAAAAAAGTATGAGCAGACATACAGTGCCATTGCAATCAGCGCGGTAAACTTCACCATAAGAACCTACAAGGACAGTTCTGCTAAGTTAGTTTTGCAGGGTTACATCACAAGCAGAGAAATAGCAGGCAGCATATTTTCAGCCACCTTTTACTTAATTTCTATTAATTCAATCCACTAAATCAAATAGTGACATCTAAATAATTCCAAGTTGCTTTGAGTAATAATGATCTATACAAAATAAGTTTCCAATTATCTCACTGAAAGATATATAGCTTTAAACCCAAAAAATCATATTTAAAGCCAAAAAAATCAAGACCCTGAGCTTTTATATAACTTTAAACCCGAAAAATCAAATTTAAAGCCTGGGAATAAACTCACCAATACCAATACGCTCACCAATACGAAGATCCTCCCATTGAATTTCCCATTGTGTGTCTTCACCAAGTATTGGGTGAACGTTCTTGCTTTTACCATCATCATGTAGGATACAATCTCCATCCACTGTCTCGTTTATTTGAATGACTGAATCAGTCCCAAGTTCAATGTTATTCAAAGAAGCTCCAGCCTCATTTCTAGGACCACTTTCATCATTGTCACAAAAACACTCAACACCATTGTGCCTTTTGCAAGAAAAGACTGCCTTGGACAAGGAAGACTCGGGACACTTTTCTTTACACGTGTTACATGTATTAGGAGAAGCAAAGTCAACAATTAATGCATTAGATTGTTGTATATCACCATCTTTACCGGAAACAGTTGCAAAAGGATTCCTTGTACTACTAATCTGAGAAGAATCATAAAATTCATTGGCATCTGTGCGGAATTCCTTTGGCTGCTCAGCTAATTGGTCAACTGATTGACATAACCTAGTATTACTAGAAGAGCCCACTCCTTGAGGGAGTATGAGAGACTTATCATAACTTAATAATAACAGCCTATTTGAATCAGCTTGAACAGTATCTAAACCCCTATCTCGGGAATTCATATTTGAAAAAAGATCAGAAGGAGGGGATGCACCACTTTCTAAAAGAATGGTGTGCAGTTTAGAGGCAAACTCTGGGTTTTTTGCGGCACTGAGAACATACTTGGAGACATTTTTTACATGCATGTTTTCAGCATGCGATGACTCTGATTGTGATGAGCATTCATATGCTTCTGAATGCTCAAATCTCCCTGCTTCATTTACCTTAACATGATTCATTTCATCTGGTTTTGTTTGACTGCCGATTTCTACTAATTCTTTTGTCTGGACACTCCCTACATTACAATCAGACAATACTCCCAGCACACCAGTTTCTTCGCCAAGCATTTGGTATATGTTGTTAGGCTGTTCTGCAATCTCTGTGAAATCCCTACCGGCAAAACCATAGTTTTGGATCTGACTGCTGGGCACCTCAGCAGGTATAAGAGTACCAGGAGCACCCATCATATCAATAATGTATTCACTGCATCAGCACAATTTAAAAACAGTTTAAAATTGTTCCAACATTACCACACGATTGGCACAGTATGTTTAATTAGAAGGTTGTTTGCCAAATATGACAGGAGTGCAATCTAAAAGATAAAAGATAAATTGTTGGGGGTCTGAATTCTATGGAACACGTTCAAATAGAGTAGCTAAAAAACACAAGTGGATCAAAGTAAGTATAAGTTGCAATTAATCAACTCACCATTAGTCTGCAACAAAGTAAATGATTGCTTCCTTACATCCTAAATCACATTTACTAGAAGATCCTATACTCAATTTAAGAATTTAACAGTTTTATATACTCATCAACTTCATAAAGGTAGACCAATTATCCATCTCAAATGACAAGAGGAGTTTTGCAAAGCATCAGAAATACAAAATGGAAAATGTGAAATAAGATTGCTTTGGAATATCTGCCTCTGGAATCTGGACTATCACTGCAAAAAGTACACTAAGGCTTTGTTTGGGAGTTTGGAGGGGAAGGGAAGGCATATATATAAATAGGAAAATATTTGACATTTTTTGAAAGAATGATTTTGTATAGAATGATAAAAGAGTGTTTATCATTACTATATTTTTAATTTTCAGAGTACTATAACAACATAAAATACATTTGGAAAATTCATGTAAACCCTTCTTCAATGCAAATTTTGAGTTCCCCCGATTTAAGGAGACTTTGTGTTATTAATAAAAACAAACCCTCCAAAACCCTCCCCACCTAAATCCCTCTATATTTTTTTTTCACTCAATCCTTTCTTTTTTTTCAAAGTCTTCCCCTCCAAACTCCCAAACAAATACTAAGAGGTTTCTGACTCAAGAAAATACGTGTCAATTGTCATCATTCGTCAACTATACGAGATACTAATTAAAAAGGACCGTTGAATTAAACTCCCTTAAAAGCAATATTTAAATAGGGAATCACCATTCTACCATAAGATAAATACCTTCCATCATCAGCTTTAATCAAGTTCACAGCCCCATCATCAGTTCCTGTGTAATAGCTCCCTTTTACAAGCATGCAGGGAATATTAATCCTATCGGCAAGTACCTAAGCATCAGAAGAATGAAACTAACTTCAGTTGAAATCAAACAAATTGGGTGAGCATGACCAGTTTGAAAATTGAAATTCGAGGTAACCTATAAGTAAATGTTCTTGGCTGAGAGATAAAGAAATTTCATTTTAGTTGTGTATATTGCTTTTTAATTTAATGTGAATTCTTTCGTTGGACAAATGATAAGCATTACCATCTTTAAAAGGTATATATACACACTCCACGATTGAACAGAACAAATCAAATGGACCATAAAACTTAACAGTAAAATGTATTCCACATACAAAATGGCAAATGTCTAAAAATTGAACGAAAGAAAATGTCTCAACTCTTGAGTGTCTGAATTTTTACTGTGTAAATTTTCTTAAATTAATAAATTGAGAATATCTTGCCTTAAAAAGTAGGGCACGGTGACGTGAAAGTCCAACATCTAGACGGCCAAGAGGAAGGACTACAGTTCTTAAAGAATCTCGCAATTTACGACTCTTCGTAGTCCACTTTTCCATAAATTTATCAGCATTACTAACCGGTCCACCCATTCTACTTACAACAACATCAGCAAGTTTCTGAATTAAGCCACTCAAATACAATCCTAGTTCAGAAACAGAACACTCTTCAAACAAGGTGCAGGCTTTTTTCTCAAGCTGACTTAGTTCAACATCAACATTGCGGTTCACCGAGATTACTTCATAATCAACATTTCGTGAGGTGGGCACAGTTTTTAGATCCACCAGCAAAGGCATCTTTGCCCGTTCAATTAAACTTGAGTCGATCCCATAGACATCATAAAACACATCCATCACTTTCTCGTCATAAGCAATGACATTGTAATTCTGCCAAAGAGAAAAACACAGTCTAATTCAAAAAATACATTCCCATTAAGATTATAACTACCAGTTTTTCACTTTTGCCAAATAAGAGAACACATCAACATCATCATCATTTATCAATTTCAAATGTCCATAAACATTAAACAGCATGTGTGCAAACTAAATTTCACATCCAAAACATAATAAACAAAATCCATTTTTTTAACTATAGTCTTAAATTTACATCACCTGTGACTTCAACAACTATGCCACCTTTGCTTCGCACGAGTCAACACACTAATACTATACATATTGTCTATCACCCATAACCGGAAAAAAAAGTACTTACCACGGGGCACCTCAGCAGGTATAAGAGTACCAGGAGCACCCATCATATCAATAATGTATTCACTGCATCAGCACAATTTAAAAACAGAGTTTAAAATTGTTCCAACATTACCACACGATTGGCACAGTATGTTTAATTAGAAGAAAGCCTGCCAAGAATAGCTTCAAATTGGTTGAGATGGTCTGTGCAGTCATTTGGGAATACCACAAGCAATCCGAACCACCTGGAAACATGATACCAAATATCTGCAGAAAGACTACTCATAATTTTGAAAACTAATTATATCAATTTTGTTAGAATATTTAACATCCATACCACCTTTTTTATATGAAGACATAAATCAGTTATTTAATTAGCATGACAAAGAAATGTTTGCTTATATATGAGATCAAACAGTCATATAGTAGAAAAATGTGTCACAAAGATCTATCGTCTAACAAGTCAAATGAGCACTAGTTAAGGAAGCCATCAGAGAAGGCATAAAAACATCATCAAACAAAAATGATAAATCTCCACCAGGACACAAATAATGCCACAGTGGCTACAGAGGACTATATCCCTAAACACATATCTACAGGCAGGGGAGCAACATTGGGAGTAGGAGGCAAGGCCATTGGGTCAAGTGAGGGACACTATACAAAAGAAGAAATCATGCGGTGGTGGACACTCGTGAGTGGACTGTCTGACAGCAAAAGCTGTGTGTCGTGACGGAGTTAGATGGGCAAAGGGAGACCACATTGGTTGGTGTAGGAGGCATGATGTGGAGGGGTGGCAAGAGTTTTGGGTGCAACCATGAAGGAGTGGTGGCAATCTCTCCTCTGCTGTGCAACTAGCAAACACCAAACTTTGTGGAAGCAAGCCTACACAATGTGAGTCCATGATATCTGATTACCTTGAAAAATTGCATTTCATTGTAGCAAGAGTTGTTAGACTGCAAAAAAATATATCCACTAAAACAGAATACAGTAGAGGAATCAAGAAGCAAATTACTCTAATGTTATATGATGGTACAAAAAGTGATGCTACAATGTAAGCAACCTTACAAATGAAAGAAAACACTTCATCAGTTTTGAAAAGATTTCCCAGCTATCAAGTGAATATAGTAAACACATAAACTTAGGCACAATCCTAGCATGACAACAATGAGGAAGAGGAATCAATATTCAAATTCCTCTTATGTTCTTTGATAGTACAAAAAGTGATGCCACAATGTAAGCAATCTTTCAAGTGAAAATTCCTGATCAAAATTGGAAAAAAAAAATGTAACAGCTATCAAGTGAATATAATGAAGGCCTAATTTAAGCTTGACCCTCATGTTTCCTTTTCATTTTCTTCTTAGACTGTTCCTCGGATCTATCTTCCACATCTTCATTCTTCCTCTTCTTCTTCCGTTGCTCCGTCTTTATCTCTTCAGCATGTAATTTGTTCTCACTCCCTGCTTCATGTCTCTTTTTGGACCTAATTTCTATATCCTGTGGAACAACCAGCCCTCCATTTTCAACCTTCACATTGTTGCTCATCTTTTTCTCTATATCATTCTGTTGTTTTTGTTCCTCTGCATTCTCACCATCTAAATTCTTCTCCTCCTTCTTCTTCTTCTCCTTTTTTTGCTTCTTTCCGTCCTTTGTTCCTCCTTCACCACCCTTACTTAATTCAATTTCATTTTTCACCATAGCAGCTACTTCTCCATTGTTACTTATCTTTGTGTCTATCTCTTTCTGTTGTTCTCGTCCCTTCGCACTCTCACGTTCTAAATTCTTGTCCTTCTTCTTCTTGTCCTTTTTCTGTTTCTTTCCGTCCTCCATTTCTTCATCGCCTTGACCTGATTCATTTTCATTTTGCCCCTTTTTCGGTAGTTTTCCATCACCTTTCTTATTTCCAAATTCATTCTTCTTCTTTTTATCTTTCTTACTACGCTTCTCACTTCCATCTACAACAGAACCATTAATTTCTCGACCCAATTTAACATCATTCTCAATCAACTTTTCATCAACATTCTCAACACAAACCTTTTCCCTTATAATCCCGATTTCAGATTTCACATCCGCACTTGTAACAGAACTTACACCTACTCTCCCACTATCATCTGCCACGTGGCTTCGGCTTTTCTTCCTACGAGACTGCGAGGGTTTAAGCTCCCTATGAAGCTGGTTGAGCTCATTGAAAGCATCTGAAGCTCGATGGAGATAGGCATTGATAACTTGCGAAGCACCGTTGTCAGCAGAGACAAATTTTGAGAGAATTTTGGTAGCTTTGGAAAGTGATATCTCTTTAGATGATTCACATCGTCCCGAAAGAGTCTTCATCTTCTTCTTCTTCTCTCACCTTCACATACATATGTAGCTAGACTAAATCAATAAACAGTTAAAAACTAAACTATTTTGTCAATCACTGTAAAAATCGGAAAGTATAGCTTTTTCCTGAAACGCGATACTCAGGTTTGTTACGGTTTAATGTAGCAGCTACCGCGGCCGCAAATTGATTAATCGCAGAAGCTAAAGGAATGGGGAAGGAAGATATGAAGAAGAAAAGGAATACCTAGACGGATTTGTCGCTGTTTCTGGAGGTGGAGTTGCTCCCTGCGCCGACCAAGTCCGCCGGCGTTTTCCGGCTTATGTTCAGTGCGGCAGTGAGTGTTTTGGTCCGCCGGCGTTTTCCGGCTTATGTTCAGTGCGGCAGTGAGTGTTTTGATTTGAAGTGTTGTTGTTTTAGGGTTTTTTAGTTGAAATGTTTTTTTTTGGTTGTATTAAGGGGTATTGACTTTTAAGTACTTTTATTATAAAATGAGAGGTATGAATTTTATTTTATTTATTATTTATAATCTTAAATAATAGAATTCTAATATTTGTCATTTCAATTTATTTTATACCTTAATTCAAACACAATTTTAGTTTTGTTTGCGAGTTAAGAGATAAGGAGGAGAGAATATAGGACTTTGATGAGAAAGAATTTGGAATTATTTTGAAATTCTTTTAAAGAAAATTTTGTATAAAATAATAAATGAATGTTTTTTTTTTCAATTTTAGGAATGGAGATTAATTTGTGTAAGTCTAAGTTCCACCCTTCTAAAAACTTTATCAGTGACTTAATTGGAGAGTATTATGGAATTTCAACATATTTTCAACATCGTCAAATATTTTTGTTTCTCACTTTTGGCTATGAGAGTTAAGAACTCTGATTTTTCTTTTATTTTGGATCATATTAACAAAAAATTAGTCGATTGAAAATATACCCTTATGAAAAATTTTAAGGCTGAGTTAAAAAAAAATTGTTGTAATGTGGGCTCGAAAATCACTATTCGAGTCCAACTCTTGATGGGCTTCGAACTACCCGACCTTAAATGAATTTTTTTTAATAAAAAATAAAATAAAAATCCCATGATATTTATTATAAATAAAATTAAAAATTATATTATTTTAAATATAATATATTTTTAAGTATTATATTATCTTTTATAAATATTATAATGTGTTTTTAAATAAAGCACATGTCTAAATTGTATAAAATAATACTTAAAAATTTAAAATAAGAGAAACTAATAAAATATGAGGAAAGAGTATTGATTTAATATTAACGTATAAAATTTAAAAGAGAAAAATTTAATTAAATAGAGATAAAATTTAGTGAGGTGAGAAAAATAACGTGTTATTTTGGAGTAACACAATATAAGTATTAATATAGTTTTTTTTTTCTTTCTAAATTTATTGTTATGCAAGTCTAACGGGCTACCCACGGTCCATACGGGCGAGCCCTAATGGATAGCGGACTTTTTAGAACTGTTTTAAAAAAACTCTGAAAAATATGAACACTAATTTTAAGGCTCAAACCTTAGATTTTTCGGGCCTGGCAGACTAACTTATATGAGATAGCTCATTTTGACAACTCTAACCTAACCGGATGTCTACACCGTTCGTCCAGAATCCTATGCATCATGACACCGTAGGCTTGGACACCCTTAATCTTCTATCTACAAATTCGTGGAATCATATTGTAATTCATATCAAATTAGTAAGAGTCATACTTTTTATGAATTCACTCTTAAATCTTCTTATCCATTAAAAACTTTTTAGAATGTATCGACTTCTCCTATTTTATGTATTGACGACCTTCATTACTATTGCATGTTTGTTGGTGCAACATAGTTACTTTGATAAAAAAAATTAAAAAATTAGTTATTTGAGTATTTTATTTAAAAAAACTTAGATTATTTTAAAATAAAAAATGAGATTATTTCTTAAACGAACATTAATTGGAGTGGACATTATTTATTGTTAATATTCTACGTTTTTTTTCATAAATCCTATAAAAAAACTCAAAAATATCAAATTGTTTCAATCAGTCTCGTGAAAAAAACTACGAGTATGTCTGGAAATTAACTCTTTATTCAGAAGTTAACTTACAGAGCATGACAAAGAGGAAAATTGTGTGGTAAAAATGAACCTCGTCCCAATGATTGTGGAAAATTGTGTGGTAAAAAGAAACATATTTTAAATTGTTGTAACATTGGAGAAGTTTGGTAAGACAACTACGGTGCAGAATGGTTCATCTATATGAACATGTTCTTAGTTATTGTGTGTGAATTGTCAAACATTGAAAATAAGTTAAGAATACAAGTTAAGCTCTTACAAGATAGTCAAAAGATTTTTATGCAATTTTTTTCAAAAACAACAGGCAGAGATTCTTAAAACATCCACTCTTTAACCTCCGTGTAGGCTTAAGATACATTCCTACAATCCAAATAGCAGCAACAAGCAATATAACATACACTATTTTACTTTTTTTTTCTGCATAGGATAATAACTTTCATCTTGGTTTTAGCCTTTTAGGCTGAGGAGAGTGATACGAAACAGTTTCATGATATGAAACTTAATAAGAGAAGTGGATTATCATCATTATCAAGGAGGAAGCAAAAGTCAATAGCAGCTGCAGTGACTGTATGATGAATAGGAAGAGTCTATGTACAACTGGAAATTAAAATAAAATATACGTAACAGAGGAATAACACTATTATGCAGTTGCAGCAGCTTGTTCTTCAACAGCCTGTGTTGCTGGGAGAAGGGTGCAAACCAGGTTGCGGTCACCGTACACATTATCAACACGTCCTGATACACAAAATCACATAGAATAGCTTATTGAGTAAGCACTTAATCAAACTATTTTACTCAACCATTCACCAAGGGGTCATATAATTACCTGTGGTAGGCCAAAACTTTGCACCACGGAGCCATGCAGCAGGGAAGGCTGCATACTCCCTGGAGTATGGTTTGGTCCATGCATCAGCCATGAGCAGTGATGGTGGATGAGGGGCTCCCTGCACAACATTTTAGATGATCGCTCATAAGTTGAATTTGTAACAAAAAATGCGGCAAATTATCTTTTATTAATAATAACATATAAGTGTCAACTCGTTCGAACTAAAGAGTTAAAGAAATTGAAAGATCGGGGATCAAATATTGGCTAAAGAGATGCAATTCTTTACCTTGAGAACGTTGTTGTGAACATCAGCATTTCCTTTCTCAATCTCAGCAATTTCCTTTCTAATGGAAATAAGAGCATCGCAAAACCTGTCTAACTCAGCCTGCAATAATGTTTAGTTGAATCAGATAAGGGGATACACGATAAATTGCAAACAAGGATAATTCTTTCACTTCCATAAATAACATACCTTGCTTTCACTTTCAGTAGGCTCAATCATGAGTGTACCAGCCACAGGCCATGACATTGTTGGTCCATGAAATCCATAGTCCATGAGACGTTTCGCAACATCTTCAGGCTCTATTCCAGCAGTATTCTACAAAGGAAATACCTTACAATTAATCACAGCTTGAATAATTATAATGATTACTTGAAAACAATTCCAATCATCAAGTGGTCTAACCTTAAATCCTCTTAAGTCAATAATGAACTCATGAGCAACTGTTCCATTGACTCCGCGGAAAAGAACTGGGTAATAACTCTATAGAAGTCAAAGTATAAGTATAAGACCAAGGTTCATCGTGCATGAAACTAACAAGAAAATAAAACAAATGTAGTTTATGACAAAGCTTGAACCTCCAATCGTTTCGCCATGTAGTTTGCATTCAAAATGGCTATCTTTGATGCGTCAGTAAGTCCTTGAGAACCCATCATGGCTATGTATGTGTAATAGATTGGTAATATGAGTGCTGATCCCCAAGGTGCAGCGGAGATACTACCAAGTGGTTGAGGATTTTCAGGTGCTGGAATTCCACCGGTTGGCACCTTCATTATAGTAAGAGATGATATAAATATAAGAAAAACTAATCAATGTTCTTTCTTCACTTTTTTTTTACTATTTTGTGCGCTGAGCGTGACTTGATAACCAATGAATGCCACCTTTGCTTCGCACGAGTCAACACACTAATACTATACATATTGTCTATCACCCATAACCGGAAAAAAAAGTACTTACCACGGGGCACCTCAGCAGGTATAAGAGTACCAGGAGCACCCATCATATCAATAATGTATTCACTGCATCAGCACAATTTAAAAACAGAGTTTAAAATTGTTCCAACATTACCACACGATTGGCACAGTATGTTTAATTAGAAGGTTGTTTGCCAAATATGACAGGAGTGCAATCTAAAAGATAAAAGATAAATTGTTGGGGGTCTGAATTCTATGGAACACCGTTCAAATAGAGTAGCTAAAAAACACAAGTGGATCAAAGTAAGTATAATTTGCAATTAATCAACTCACCATTAGTCTGCAACAAAGTAAATGATTGCTTCCTTACATCCTAAATCACATTTACCAGAAGATCCTATACTCAATTTAAGAATTTAACAGTTTTATATACTCATCAACTTCATAAAGGTAGACCAATTATCCATCTCAAATGACAAGAGGAGTTTTGCAAAGCATCAGAAATACAAAATGGAAAATGTGAAATAAGATTGCTTTGGAATATCTGCCTCTGGAATCTGGACTATCACTGCAAAAAGTACACTAAGGCTTTGTTTGGGAGTTTGGAGGGGAAGGGAAGGCATATATATAAATAGGAAAATATTTGACATTTTTTGAAAGAATGATTTTGTATAGAATGATAAAAGAGTGTTTATCATTACTATATTTTTAATTTTCAGAGTACTATAACAACATAAAATACATTTGGAAAATTCATGTAAACCCTTCTTCAATGCAAATTTTGAGTTCCCCCGATTTAAGGAGACTTTGTGTTATTAATAAAAACAAACCCTCCAAAACCCTCCCCACCTAAATCCCTCTATATTTTTTTTTCACTCAATCCTTTCTTTTTTTTCAAAGTCTTCCCCTCCAAACTCCCAAACAAATACTAAGAGGTTTCTGACTCAAGAAAATACGTGTCAATTGTCATCATTCGTCAACTATACGAGAGACTAATTAAAAAGGACCGTTGAATTAAACTCCCTTAAAAGCAATATTTAAATAGGGAATCACCATTCTACCATAAGATAAATACCTTCCATCATCAGCTTTAATCAAGTTCACAGCCCCATCATCAGTTCCTGTGTAATAGCTCCCTTTTACAAGCATGCAGGGAATATTAATCCTATCGGCAAGTACCTAAGCATCAGAAGAATGAAACTAACTTCAGTTGAAATCAAACAAATTGGGTGAGCATGACCAGTTTGAAAATTGAAATTCGAGGTAACCTATAAGTAAATGTTCTTGGCTGAGAGATAAAGAAATTTCATTTTAGTTGTGTATATTGCTTTTTAATTTAATGTGAATTCTTTCGTTGGACAAATGATAAGCATTACCATCTTTAAAAGGTATATATACACACTCCACGATTGAACAGAACAAATCAAATGGACCATAAAACTTAACAGTAAAATGTATTCCACATACAAAATGGCAAATGTCTAAAAATTGAACGAAAGAAAATGTCTCAACTCTTGAGTGTCTGAATTTTTACTGTGTAAATTTTCTTAAATTAATAAATTGAGAATATCTTGCCTTAAAAAGTAGGGCACGGTGACGTGAAAGTCCAACATCTAGACGGCCAAGAGGAAGGACTACAGTTCTTAAAGAATCTCGCAATTCACGACTCTTCGTAGTCCACTTTTCCATAAATTTATCAGCATTACTAACCGGTCCACCCATTCTACTTACAACAACATCAGCAAGTTTCTGAATTAAGCCACTCAAAAACAATCCTAGTTCAGAAACAGAACACTCTTCAAACAAGGTGCAGGCTTTTTTCTCAAGCTGACTTAGTTCAACATCAACATTGCGGTTCACCGAGATTACTTCATAATCAACATTTCGTGAGGTGGGCACAGTTTTTAGATCCACCAGCAAAGGCATCTTTCCCCGTTCAATTAAACTTGAGTCGATCCCATAGACATCATAAAACCCATCCATCACTTTCTCGTCATAAGCAATGACATTGTAATTCTGCCAAAGAGAAAAACACAGTCTAATTCAAAAAATACATTCCCATTAAGATTATAACTACCAGTTTTTCACTTTTGCCAAATAAGAGAACACATCAACATCATCATCATTTATCAATTTCAAATGTCCATAAACATTAAACAGCATGTGTGCAAACTAAATTTCACATCCAAAACATAATAAACAAAATCCATTTTTTTAACTATAGTCTTAAATTTACATCACCTGTGACTTCAACAACTATACACCAACAAACACAGAAAAGTTTTATACAACTGTCTAATTATATTTTATTATATTAAGTTTCAAGAATAAATGTTAAACTTCATCATAGTATCATTAATGAGTTTTAGAACTATAGACTAACAATGCAAAAAGTTGTATATAAATGTCCGTTTAACTATATTTCACCATCTTGCCACAATTAGGTCTTATGAAGAAAACAAAAATATTTGTGTTTCGCATATGCTCCTTCCGCTGCAGGCAATCCTATTTGAGATACAGTCAGTACTAAATGTGGACGCCTCTCCCAGCCGGGATAGGTTTGAATCCCGTTGGTAGCATAAAAAAAGTAATATTATACTATTTATTAAATTCCAAATTTTAGTCATGAGAAAAATTCCAAAGCATATTTATAATTTCACCATTAATAGAACATACTAAGCACTATGAATGAAAAGCAAAAATTCCCAATTCAGAAACATTACCCTAAACAAGAAACAAACATATGTCATATAATTTAACTACCCCTAACTCAAATTGTACAAGAGATTAATAATAATAATAATAATTGACAAGAGTACCCAATAACGCAGCGATTGAAACTGAACAAGCGCGGGAGTATCAGTAAGAGAAGCAGAATATCCAAGGCTGATCTGTTTAGCAGCATCGATCTGAGCAGATTCATCAACATCATGAGGATCGGAATCAGAAGCACGGATTGCAAGAGCCAATTGAACCTGAAACACTTCTTCCTGCAAAAGATTGAAATCCACAACACCTCGGTCGACGACGTCGTTTTGAGGGTTCTGAATAACGGTCGGAGAGGGAGACGGCGAAGGAGAAGGAGATGGAGACAGAGAAGCAGAAGAAGAAGGAAGAGGAGTCGTAGTAGCATGAGAATCAGAATGAGAAAGTTGCAATGTTGCGTTTGGATTATGATTATTGATTGTAGCAGCGCCACCACCGATGTGAAGCTTTCTGAGTAGATGCTTCATTTTGGGCATGGTAGCAGTTGCAGGAGCAAGATCATCAATCAACCTAACCACCGTGGAATCGATTTTCAAAACGCGATTCTCAGATTTTTTTCGCTTAAATTAACCGCTTCTGAACTCATTCCCTCCAATCTTCCCCAAAATTTCACTACGCTTTTCTTTCCCTTTTCTAGTTCTAGTTCTACTGATTATTATTATTATTATTATTATTAGTATTTTTATTTATTATTTATCATTAAATTAAATTATTCACGCGTTGCAATTTCCGCTTCGTATAACTTTTGTTCTCTCTGTGACTCTATCTATTCGTTCTATCATAACTTTTGAAAAATTGACTTCTAGTAATAATTTATTTTAAAATATAACTTTTTAATATTAATAAAAATTTAACTTAGTGAGCAAGTTTCCCTAAAAAAACTTAATTAATAGGCCTATAAAATGTTAAATTTTTTAATTAAGATAATTTTTTTACATAAATAAAATAATAATCATCAAAAACTACACGATTATAGTGATAAAATTCAATTTTGTAATAATATGGCTATTTAAAATAAAATTTATGGACAAATTGAAATATTTGTAATATAATTAATCTTTTTATTCAATTAATTTCTTCAATCAATATTTCATTAATGCTCATTATGATTGTGTGCTAATTCTCTGTCGTAGAATGGAGTTTAAAAAAATCATAAAATAAATTTAAATGAATTTTTTTATTTTTTATTTCGTCCACTCACTGGACCTTATTTTTATTTGTCTGTGTAAGAAAATATATCTTGTCTCCTTTTATCAAACACTGCATTAAAGGTAATAAAGTTTAATAATAAAATGAATTTCTAAAAATGTCCAACAAGTCATTGATGAGAGATTGAACAAAAATAAATACGTACGCGTTGTTGGTGCCTTTTAGTGGGCTGCTTTTATTATTGACCATTGGATTCATTGACTAGCAGTTCTATCATCCCACGGCTGTTATGGCTCAAGTCTAAGCCTTTTCCTTTAAGAAACCACACGATCAAGAATGAATCATTATTAATTAATTAATCAATGTAGAGTAAGTTTTAAATAGTTTTTTGAGTTCAGTGTGACACGAACATTTTAAAGCTTATAGTGTATCGTTTATAAGCTCACATGGTAATGAAAGATACATTTGATAACAGTTTTTTTATTTCAAATTTATAGTTTATTTTACTAGTTTATAATTTATTTTATATCTTATAACTTATCATTTTTTCTTTCATTTTTATCTTTATTATTTTAACTAAAATTCATTATTACCTTTATAATTTATTTTAATTTAAATAAAATAATTATATATAAAAAGCACTTTATAATTTATTTTAATTTAAATAAAATAATTATATATTAAATGTTTTTTATGTTATTTTAATTTATCAACCAATTAAATCGTTAATTTTATCAAACACTTTAATTATCTTATCAACTATAAGTCGTCGGCCAACAACTATAAGTTATAAGCTATCAATCGTCAGTCATCAGTCATAAATTATAAACTATCAACTAACTTATCAATCAAACGATATTTTACTAAACAGAGTCTTAGTGGGTTTTTGATTTTGGTCTCTAAATTTTTTTATTGAAATCCTTACATTTTACTTTAAAGCATATGTGGCGGGCGGTGTTGAGTTGGCTTTTATTTTTAAATTCATCTCATGCCACATAATATTAATATTCCATGTGGAAATACAACATGTTTATTATTAAAAAGAGGGATGAAACCAAAAAAAAAATATTATTTCGTAATTTGTTCTCTCTCTCTCTCTCTTAATCTTCTTCATCTGAAAGTTGGATTTGTTTCATTTTTCTTCATTTACACATACATTCACGACTTCTTGGTCAACTGCTAATTGTACTATGTTTCAAATCCCAATATGTGGATGCAATAGATTAATGAAATTGTTCATCCCAAACTCAGTTAAAAACCATAAACAGAGATATTGAAAATGTCAAAAATTTCGGTTAATGTCAAGTTGCAAGTTGTTCATATAGAATGATGAACTTGAACGAAACGCATCAAGTGAAGTTGGAAATTCAAGTGGGTGCAATTGCTTAGAGGTTGTGAATGGTTTAGGTTACATTTTAAGGAGCTTGGGGTTAGGAAAAAACAAAAGAAGAAGTTGAAGTTGGAAAACAATAGGAGAAAAGCCAATTTGTTCAAACTGTTGTTAATTATGTCATAGATTTTATTCATCGTTGTTGCACCCCAAAATTTGCCCTCTTATTTCTAATTATAATTGACTTGTGTCTCACGTTCATGTGCGTTTTTCATTAGGTCATAACCTTGCATTCATTCATTTACATTGAACTCCTAAAGAAGTGTATCAAAGTATTTTTTCTATTTAGAGATGATTTATTTGGTTATTGCACTCGAGTTGAGACAAAGGTTGAGTTTCCAACATCATGATTATCTTCTTTACCAAAGCTCATTAGATATCAAGGTCATCTTCATGATTGTTTAAAAGGATCAGTATGCACTCAAGGGCAGGAATTTTGGTTTCAAGTCAAGTGTGGTTATTCAGTCATGATCAAAATTAGATGGAAGTTTGAACTAATCTTAGTTAAACCATCAAGAGTTCGCTTCAACTATTATCAAACATTGATTTATGAGAAACTTTGGTTTAAATCAGGTTCATCAGTCTAAATTATGTTCATTTATGGATTTATTTTCTCGAAGATCGATTCAGATGATTTCAAAGTGTCTGGACTTATTTCATCTTAATCAAAAATTCAGATAAATTATAGAAAGGTTCAAGATTGATTCAAACGACAGTTGTTTCAGTGTAAAAGCTTCTAATTTGGTTTTTGGATTAAATTCAGTCAAGGTGTGCATCATTGGAAAATATTGGCGGAGGGTTCATTCAAGTTTATCAACCATTATCCACCTTTCATATCCAAACCAAAACCAATATTCAGATATCCATTATCAATTTTACATTCTTCATTATCCATTTTCCACATTTCAAAATCCTTATCCATTTTTTTCCATAACCATGTTCATACTAAAATCATTTTTCCGTATTCAAATCCATATCAAATAGTCATTTCATAATCCATTTCATAACCATATCCATAAACCAATTCCAAAATCCATTCTTCTAACCATTTATCTAAACTCACATCAATATCCACTTTTAATAAAACCAAGTTCCAAACATGTCAAGACAAACTTTAATTCTTTCAAAAACAAGTTACAAACATGTCCTAGACATATTTGAATTCTTTTTAAATAAATTCCAAACATGTCTCAGACAGATTTGAAATCTTTCTAAAACTAAATATTGCAACACAATTATCATCATTCAAGTAGCAGTTCAATACCAAGTGTCAAGATGGCTATTAAAAGATAATTACACACACACAATATCAAAAGGAGGGGGACGGTATACACGAACTGAAGGAAGACGAGAACATAATAGAAAAGAAGAAAGAAGAAGCAATTGCAAGTAATACCTGAACTACACGCTACCGGAGATGGGAAATCCGTCGGACTAGCTCCGACCAAGTAAGCTTCCCTCATTTTTGTTGTTGTTGATATATTGAACAAAAACCCTTCATTTTTCTCAAGCACCCCATGTTTCACTCTTCTCTTAAAGCTTTAGTCACTGAATTATTTTTTTCCTAATCTTTTTATCTTGGTTTTCTTTAGAATTTTGTTTTGGTAAAATTATCATTTATTTTTCTGAACTAGAAATTTGATTGGTATTTAAAATTAGTTTTTTAATATTTTGTTTTTGAAAATTGTGATTAGAATTTTAATTTAGAGTTTATTAAAATATTAAGTCTTTTATTTAAATTTTAATTTGGAAATTTTTAGTAGAGTTACAATTAGGATTATGATATTATGGTGATTGATTATTCGATGATTTCTCAAGCACCTTGAATGAAAAGTTGTGATTCCCTATGATGAATAATTACTTTGATATTAATGCATGATATGCTTGTATGATTTGGACAGTCCCATAGGATATTCCATTAAGTGATTAGATCCCATCTTGATCACTTAATGTTGAATTAGACATTAGGATTAATCATTTGCATGATAACATTGGGATAGAATTCCTTTTTTCAATCTCAACTATTGGACCATTTGGCATGACAACATTTAGGTGTGAGATCCATTAGTTTCTTCTTTTGCTCTTTGCGTCTCTCTCTTTCCCAGTCTCAAATAAATTCAAGATACTTAATAAATACAATGTGTGTAGTCTTTACGACCCTTGAGCATATAGGAAAAGACGAGTGGATGCATTCCTAACCTCATCTTAGGGTACTTTGTACGCGAGACGTTTGGATCGTTCCTGCAAAGTATTTGATCCTATGTCATAGACTTTAGTGCAATGTGCATTTCAAACAAAGTCAATTCATTTATGTTAAAATCCTTGAACAAATACCAATCATTTTGCCCTTCGGGATCTCCGTTTAAACCTTTTTTCAGAAAGGGCATGCTACCTTCGTTCTACCGAAAACAGACATCGACCATAACTGCTGGAACACGAACTTAACATCGCTCGTAAAAAAACACTAACCAATCTGTGGTAGGTAGAACTACGAGCACTCTGACTTTTTCATTCTCGTTCGAATGAGGATACATAAGCACAAGACGACGAAGTTTTAGCCACGAAGGCCTAACTTTCCTTTTTTCATTGGATTCCACGGTTAGTTTCACAAATAATAGATTTAGGCCACGAAGGCCAAAAATCCCTTTTCCTCGTATCCACTCTCAAAACCCTTAAATCGACCTTAAATACATTGAATATACACATGGAAAACCATGAAGGTAATACTCCCCATACCTTAATTGTCGATCAAAATCTTCCTAAATATTACCAGAACCTTCTGAAGCTTTTGCCTCCAATTCTCCTTCCTCAAAACTCTGGCCTCAATTCTCTCCATGGTCTAACAATTGAATCTTAATCTCTTCATCATTTCCTTTTTGTTAAACCTAACCTTAGGCCTCACAATTGAGTTTTTCCCATATTATCCTCACTAACTCCTCTTAATTGTCCAATTTGCCCTTCTTTCACTTATATTTATTTAAAATAATACTAATACTAATATATTAATATCATATACTATTATTCAAAATAAATAACCCAAAAATACATAATTCTCCGTATTCCACAAAACCACTGAAATCACCAAAATACGAATATTCTCATTTAAATAAATTAAATTAAATATTCCAATTAAAATTTTGGGTGTTACAACTCTCCCCCACTTAAAAGAATTTTCGCCCTCAAAAATTATCTCAAGAAAACAGAGTCAGATACGACTCTTTCATCTGATCTTCACGCTCTCAAGTCCAACTTTCTCCAGCTGGTCCTCCCCACAATACCTTTACCAAGGTAATCTCTTTACCTCGCAGTTGCTTCAATTCTCGCTCATCAATCCGAACGAAAACGCCTCAACAGTCAGATCATCTTTCACTTGTACATCGTCCATCTGAATCACATGCGACGGATCTAGAATGTACTTCCTCAACTAAGACACATGAAACACGTCATGTAAATTCGCAAACGACGGCGGTAAAGCAACCCGATATGTTATTTCTCTCACCCTCTACAAAATCTGATACGGACCAACAAAATATGATGTGAGTTTTCGAGACTTCAAAGCTCGGCCAACACCACTCTCAAAAACATGTGATCTCCCTCTTAGAATTCAAGTGCTTTCCTCATCTTATCAAGGTAAATCTTCTGACGACTCTGCGACGCTTTCATCTTTTCTTGGATCATCTTGATCTTTTTAGTCGTCTCTTACATAATCTCAGGTCTGAGTACAACACTCTCTCCTAACTCATACCAACACAAAGGAGTCCTACACCTCCTACCATACAAATCCTTATACGGTACCATTCTGATATTGGAATGGTAATTGTTATTGTAGGTAAACTCAATCAACGCCAAATGACTATCCCACGATCTACCTTGATCTAACACACAGGCTCTCAGCAAATCCTCTAAAGACTGGATAGTCCTCTCCGTCTGTTCATCTGTCTACGGATAATAGGCAGAACTCAAGCTCAACTTAGTACCCAAAGTCGTCTGCAAACTTTTCCAGAACTTCGACGTAAATCTCAGATCTCTATTCGACACAATACTTGTAATAATACCATGCAGTTTCACAATCTGATCAATATACACTTCGACAAGCCTCTACAACGAATAATTGATCCTCATCGGTATAAAATGAGCCGATTTGGTCAATCTATCAACAATCACCCAAATTAAATCATATCTCTTCAAAGTCTTCGATAAACCTGTCACAAAATCCATAGAAATGCTATCCCATTTCCATTATGGAATACTCAACGGTTGCATCAGTCCCGATGGTCTCTGATATTCAATCTTCAACTTCTAACAAGTCAAACAAGCATACACAAATTCTATAACTTCCTTTCTTCATACTCGGCCATAAAAACAACTTCTTCAAATCTTGGTACATCTTTGTGGCACCAGGATGAATACTTAGCCCGCTTCTGTGACCTTCCTCAAGAATACTCTTCTTGATTTCTGGCACACCGGGAACACACACTCTATCTCTGAACCTCATCACACCATTATGATCGATCCAAAAATCACCTCTGTTACCTTGGTTGATTAACGTGAGACGATCCACTAGACTCAAATCAGATTTCTGACCTTCTCTGACTTCTTGGAGAATACCACTAGTCAACTTCATCATACCTAACTTCACACTGTTAAGAGTCTCTTCACAAACCAAACTCATATCTCTGAATTGCTCAATCAGTCCTAACTCCCGAACCATAAACATCGAAATATGTAAGGATTTCCTACTTAATGCACCGGCCACAACATTAGCCTTACCAGGATGGTAACTAAATTCAAAGTCATAATCCTTCAGAAGTTCAAGCCATCTTCTCTGCCTCATATTCAACTCATTCTGATCAAACAAATACTTCAGGATATTGTGATCACTGAACACCTCGAACCTAGATCCAAAAAGATAACGTCTCCAAATTTTAAACACAAACACCACATCGACCAACTATAAGTTATGTGTAGGATAATTCCTTTTATGAACCTTCAGTTGTCTGAAAGCATAAGCAACAACCTGACCATTCTGCATCAATACGCCTCCAAGACCCATCTTCGATGCATCATAATACACTACAAAAGACTCACTCAGATTTGGCAAAATCAATATTGTAGCAGTTGTCAACTTCTTCTTGAGTTCTACAAAACTCTTCTCACAAGCAACGTCCCACACATACGCTTGACCCTTTCAAGTCAACTGAGTCAATGGCAATTCCAAATTTGAAAAGCCTTATATAAACCTACGATAATAACCAGCCAATTCAAGGAAACTTCGAATCTCAGTAGCAGACTTTGGAGTCTCCCACTGCAACACAACACCAACTTTCGACAGATCAACATTAATTCCTCCACTATAAATCACATGTCCAAGGAAACTCACTTCCTTCAACCAAAACTCACACTTGGACAACTTAGCATAAAGCTTATTGTCTTTCAAAACCTGTAATACCACCCTTAGATGTTGTGCATGCTCTTCATCGGGTTTAGAATATGTCAAGATATCACCAATGAACACTACCACAAACTGATCCAAATAAGGATGAAAAATCCTATTCATATACTCCACAAATACACCAGGTGCATTAGATACACCAAACGACATCACAATATATTCATAGTGTCCATAACTCGTCCTGAAAGCTATCTTCTGAATATCATCATGCTTAACAAGAATTTGATGATAACCATACCTCAAATCAATCTTGTTAAACACACAAGCACCCACCAACTGATCCATCAAATCATCAATCCTCTGAGGTGGATACTTATTCTTGATTGTTACTTTATTCAACTGTCGATAATCCACACACAATCTCATACTACCACCTTTCTTCTTCACCAACAACACATGAGCACCCCACAGAGAAACACTCGGTCGAATAAACTTCTTTTCAAGCAGCTCTTCCAACTGTTCCTTTAATTCCCCTAACTCAGATGCAGGCATCCGATAAGGAGCCATCGACACAAGACTAGTTCCCGATATCACATCAATAGTAAACTCTACCTCACGCTTAGGAGGTAAGTCACTCACGTCGTCTGGAAACACCTCAGGAAATTCCCGAACAACTGGTTGCACCACGGTCATTGTTCCATAATCAACTTGAAGCGATGCAAACAATGCAAACATCTGAGCCTCATCTTCTAAGAGTTCTCCTACTTGCTTGGCAGATACAAACATCAGCTCTCCACCATCACCAAACCCTGGGAACCCCACAGTCTTGTTGTAGCAACCGATATGAACATAGTTGTACTCCAACTAGTTTATTCCAAGAATAACATCGATTTGATGCAAAGGCAGACAAACCAAGTCCATCACAAAGTTCTTATCATAAATGGTCAAAGGTCAGCTCAAACAAACTAATGCAGTAGTCACATAACCATTAGTCGAGGTATCGATAACCATACTCCCAATCATAAAAGATAATTTCAAATTCAACCTCTTAGCACATTTAAGAGAAATAAAAAAATGAGTAACACCAGTATCAACTATAGCAGTCAATTCAACATCATTAATAAAAAAAATACCTCTGATCAGGTTATTTATCTTGGATTCTTCCGCATCACTCAAAGCAAACACTCTGTCATTTGTCTGAGCAGTAGTTACAGCCTTTTTTGGCTGCTAACACTAGGTACTGATATGACCCTTCTCTCTACAGTTGAAGTAAATCGGAGCTTCGTATTTACAATCAGTAGTTATATGACCTCTCTTGCCACAATGATAACATCTTAACGCTCTACAATTCTCAGCACGGTGACCTTGCTTGCCGCACTTGTAACACTTACATGGAGCATTATCCGCTCCCCCACTTGACTTTTTCCCATCTGAAGCCTTCTGCTTCCCTTTATCACCAGAAGTCACATACGGTTTCCCTATATACTGACCTTTCTCTTTCATCTCACTCAGCTGCTTGTAGTGAGTTGATTGAGCTCGGCTATCCTCATCATAAATTCTGCTATTGTCCGCCAGTTCCGCAAACCTACGAATTTGCTGGTACCCAATTCCTTGCTTAATATCTGGTCTCAATCCATTCTAGAACTTGAGACACTTCGACATCTTTACGTCAACACGATTGTAATGCAAGCAAAACTTTACTAAAGACTTAAACTTTGCCGCATACTCAGCCACAATCATACTCCCTTGTTTCAGCTCAAGAAATTCCACCTCTTTCTTTCCCTGAACATCTTCAGGAAAATACTTCCTCAAAAATTCATCCTTAAACACATCCCAAGTTATTACAATGCCAGCGCCTTCCAATCTCTGACAAGTGTTATCCCACCAGTCCTTAGCTTCTTCTGCTAGCATATGCGTACCAAACTGCACTTGCTGAGCACCAGTGCATGCCATAACTCTAAAAATCTTCTCAATCACCTTCATCCACTTTTGCGCACCATCAGGATCATGATTGCCCATAAAAGTCGGCGGATTGTTCCTCTAGAACTTTCCCAAAGCACGAAACTCATATGGAGGTCCACCATTGTGGGCCATCACTTGAGTACGTGATTCCAGCGCGTCAGCCTTAGCACGATCATTTCTTCCAACCATCTGCAACCACCAACAGGGTTTAAAGAAAACAACTCATCCAATAGTGTTCTCACACTATTGGCTGACAGGGGACTAACAACATAAAAACTTGGTCGGACTGACCAACCTGCTCTGATACCACTAATGTAACACCCTTTTCTACCCCACAATTAAAAGGCACATTTATTCACATATATCAGAGTAAATTATTAAATTCAATAAAAGTCACCGCAAAAAGGCGTACATTTTCCAATAAATCAAAACAGGTCAAGGCCCCGTAAACAACAGACTATCCCAAAAGACATCAAAAAATTGCACAAGGTAGCGGAACTCAGAGGCATAATCCAAGGTTTTCCTTACACGGAAAGATAATCAAAATAACTCAAATAAAACATAGTTTAACTCAAAGACCCCAACCCGATATTACACTATCAGAGTGTGATCCTCTAAGTTAACCAAAAGGCTAACAACTCAAAAGCTTCAAAAGTCCTCAACGACATCCACGACTAAACCTGGTCATCTGCATGTTATCCACGAGGAGGCAACATTCAAACAGGCAGGATGAGTAAAATAGTTCATAATAATCAATGTATGAAAATCAACATATAAATGGCGTCATTTTCATATTCAACACATTCATATTCATCAAAGGACATCAAATGCCACAACATCATAAGTTTCTCAAACTCATCTCATACATGCAAATGCAACAAGACTCAATGCATCTGGTACCAATCATCACAACTCGATGGATACTGGGTCATTAACCCTCCATAGATTCCCATCAATAGGATCGATTCTACATCGAGAACTAGAGCACATCAAAACACTTCACATCCACACAATGGGATTGAAGCCAAAATAATCAAGGTCCTGAACCAAAGTTCGGATGCACATGAATGCATGATGCACACGTCAAATAATCATCCTCATAATAACAGCATAGGTGCATCATCATTCATCATAATCATCATCATCAAAATCATCATCATATCTCATGTCATCATAGAATTCGTCAAAACTCATGGCAATATCATCGTATTACATCATAAAAATCATCATATAATCATGTATACATCATATAGAATTCATAGTCATAATCGTGTTATTTCATAAGAGAAATCACATAAATCACAACATCAAACATCAAGGCATCACTGCACAAAATCAACATTTGCGAAACTCTGCTACGTTCGCTAGCAAGTTTGCTCAGCGAGTTTGGGGCGAGTTTCTTCGTTGTGCGAAAGATTCTTCGCTAGGCGAGTCTGAGAACACATTCGTTCGTTGTGCGAAGCATTCTTCGCTAGGCGAACAACGCGGTGACATCAAAACTTAGCTACACACCAGAATCTAAAATTATCCTAAAAACCCCACAATTCACTTTTCCAATGCCCCCAAAACATTCCTAAATCATCCCTAAGGTCTTACGGCGATAAAAGCACAAAACCTACGGTTTATTAGGCTAATCCCGTATCATATTCACGCCCTAAATCACAAATTTCTCTACAATTATCCATACTTATTATAATTGCTCAATATCTAATATTCATATCCCTTTAGGGTCAGACAAATGTCAAATCATAGTTTTGGCCACAAATGCCTAACTTTCCTTTTTCCTCATTGGATTCCACTATTAGATTCACAAATAATAGATTTAGGTCACGAAGGCTAAAAATCTCTTTTCCTTATATCCACCCTCAAAACTCTTAAATCCTTAAATCGACCTTAAATACATTGAATTTACACATGGAAAATCATGAAGGTAATACTTCCCATACCTTAATTGTCGATCAAAGCCTTCTCAAATATTTTCGGGAACCTTCCGAAACTTTTGCCTCCAATTCTCCCTCCTCAGAGCTCTGGCCTTAACTCTATTCACGATATAACAAATAAATCCTAATCCCTTCACCATTTCCTTTTTGTTAAACCTAGCCTTGGGCCTCACAATTGGGCTTTTCTCATATTATCCTCACCAACTCCTCTTAATTGTCCAATTTGTCATTCTTTCACTTATATTTATTTAAAATAATAATAATACTAATATATTAATATCATATACTATTATTCAAAATAAATAACTCAAAAATGTATAATTCTCCGTATTCCACAAAACCACCGAAATCACCAAAATACGAATATTCTCATTTAAATAAATTAAATATTCCAATTAAAATTTGGGGTGTTAAACTCTTCATCCAGTTCCTATGTCGTACAGTCAACTTCTACCACACCTAGTTCAGAACTCACCGGTGGTTCCCAAGACTCTCAAGTCGTTGCTAGAGCCTTACCCGCGTGGGTACAATCTCTATGTGTAGTGTGGATATCATGAAGGATCAATGTGGCACTCATCTAAAAGTTGTAAAGCATTCCAAGCAACAATTGATTGATAATAGATATATATCCTTTCCAGAAGGAAACTTGGTGGTGCACGTCAACCTCTCCCGAGAATGAGTCCGAAGACTTCAAAGGATTTCTCCTTAAGACAGTGGTTAAGATAGGAAAACATCCTCCAAACTGAAAATCATTGGATCATTTTTTATCTTTTGCATTGTAGTTTCTTTCATGTTAGACACTACTTGTTTGTTAAACATTGTTGTCTTGAATGATAATATTAATGAAGTGATCATGCATTTTCTGAATTTATTATGTCGCGTTCGCTCATTTCTCTCTCTCTCTCTCTCTCTCTCTCTCTCATATATCAACAAATATATATATATCCATGTTTTTTTCATTCACTTCACTTTATTACTGTTGTCTTAGCAAAGACTTGAGGAAGGATGACAAAACTTAAATACCCATAATTGTTGATGGTATACTTTCGGATAAAATCTTGTTGATGGTATACTTTCGGATAAAATCTTGTTGATGATGTATAAACATTGCTTCAAATCCCTAAACATTGAAGATATAAAGAAGATAATCTTTTGTCAACCCCTTTGATCCTAGAAGTAGGAGTATCTTTTCGTATGAAAAAACTCTCACATTTTAACCTAGGGCAGGGTAGTCGTCAATTAGTTTGGCTGAGTGTTCAAATGTCAATAGGCATCCAAGGATCCATCACCTTTCTTTCCTCACTCATCATAAGGTCAAGGGACGTGAAACCACAATGGTTATTCCTCATCAATCAAGAAATTAGGCAATCATAACCCTTTTAGAAAAATCAAGACAAACCAGTGTCACACGATTGGTTCAAAAGGAAAAAGAATCAAAAGAAAAAGGAAAAAAGAAAGAAAGTTTGCTAAGTTGATAATTGAAAAACAAGTGACTTAGGCAAAAATTAAGGCCTCCCGCTGGACTTTAAAATTGAAAAATTCAAAAAAAAAGAAGTCAATTCAGGCAAAAATTAGGGAAAAACAAACAAAAGAATAAAAAATGTGAAAAACGAAAAGGATTACAAAAGAAAAATCCTCGAGCAAGAGCAAGTCGTGGGACTACAAACACTAGAGACAAGAAGGGTGATTGTCACTCCGAAAATCTTGTGGATTCCTTAACCATCACTCCTACCATTTAATAAACGTTTTAAAAAGTGAGCGCTTTGGCCGAATTAGCTGAACGTAGGACCGAAGAACATTAAGGAGAATGAGTGTGTTAAAACAAATTTGAGCCATAAATCCTTTATTTTTATAACCGTGAACTAGACTACATAGGCAGAATTTATTCTAAACGCATACTACGACAAAATTGCGTAAAATGACTTCTACAAAATTTGTTAACCTTCTTTTTGCCATATCTTTCACTAACTATCACATCATTCTAATAATGATAGATTTTTTCAAAATCTGCATGAACATCACATTAAAATTACCATTAGTAAACAAACGATATTACATCATTCTAATAATGATAGATTTTTTCAATTCGTTACCCACTATCACATCATTCTAATAATAATAGATTTTTTCAAAATCTGCATGAACATCACATCTGAATTACCATTAGTAAATAAACGATATTAATTGCAAGTCAGTAATGGGCATTAAGGAAAATCTAATAATGAGCAATTAAAGAGGACTTCACTTTGAAAACCGGTAATTGAAACTCTTTTGCAAAATCTTTTAGTATATAAAATAAAAGTTAGTGTTAAAAAGTGATTATTAAATTTTTTTGCAAAATCTTTCAATAAGCAAAATTAAAGTTAAAAAAGATAAAATTAAAATATACTATTGAAATTCATTTGTAAAGTCTTTTGGTAGACAACTATTTTCTTTAGAGCAATGTCATAGGGTAGCCGAGGATCGTCCTTGTAGGAGGAAACTTCACATTCCAATTTTTTCAAATCTTGATATCCAAATGATGCTTCTCTTAATGTGTCAGTTTTTTTCTCCGACCAATCGAAATGTTTAAGGACGGCTTTTTTTTCCACCTATGGCAAATATATGCAAAAGATTAACAAATTTTAGAAGCAACATTAATACACTTCCATGCTACATATGGAATAAGCCCAAAACAACTTACAAGGAAGAAAAGTTCATCATCAAGCCACTTCACAAATGCTACAACATCATCAATGTTCTGATAAACCGCATTCTTCACCTCTCTAATCAGTGAATTTAGAGAATTCTCCTTGTGTTTCAATATCTTCTTCTATCTGCATATCGAAGAATAGATATTATCATTTTTTTTATGTCAATCAGAACATCATTTGCTATTTTGTAAACAAACTTTGTCATAAAGAAAGCTAGAAGTTACTAAGTTGAATACATAAGATGTAAAACTACTCACAACAAGTAGATGCGATGAACGGTTCTCAATTTCTCCAATCATGCTACTACGAACATCTGCAACATCAGGAGCATCAGCGAGTCCTCAGTTTGAAGAATCCTTTCTAGAATCTCTCTTCATGAGTGAATGGTACAATTCCACCACTTGTGGCGCTCTTTTCACCATCGTCGTGTCACTTTTTGATGCAAAAATCATTGGAGGTGATGGAGGCGGCGGAGGTGGAGGAGGTTGAACTTGAACTTGAACTTGAGCTGGGTTTTCTTGTTTTGTTTTGCTAGAAATAGAACATGAAGAAGGTCTCGGAGGAGGATTGGGAGTCCTCAGTAGCCTCTTCTCCATAACAGATTGCTGAACAAACAATGACGGCAATGGCATCGATTCCTTTTCGATTTCTTTTAAACATTCAAGGGAATCAAAACAATTAGATTGTCTTCTTTTATTCAATACAACAATATCTTCCTCCGAACTATTGGAACTATTGGAACCACTAATCGAATGCCTTCTTCTATTGCTTCCCTCAGATATTGATTCAATCCAATTTTTCTCAAAGAGATTACTACTAGTACTACTTGTGGACTCAACTTGCGACGAATTATCACTACTAGTTATTGGCCACTTTTTCAGCTTCTTAACCAAATTGAAGCTATTTGCATTACCACGTTGATCAGAGAACGAAATAATAGAATCTCCACTACTACTCACAACAGATTGAGGACTAGATGGCTTATCAGAATCCAATGTCGAGCACGAATTCTTCAACTCGGGTCCGTAAACACGAATTCACCCACCTCAAGTAGGCTAGCTCCTCCACTTCATTTAATCTGCTTGTTTGTAAACCTTCTACTTGTTTACTCGGGTCTTCGTTCGTGAGTCGGAGCAATGATGCCTCGGATTTGAATTTGGCAACAATGTCACTCTGATCATGTCATAAAAGGACAATATGAAAGGGGAAAAGGTGAATCAGCATTGACAAAACTGGGCTTAAGAAAAAGTGAATCAAATTTTAATTCTAAGAGAAAAACTTGCAACCAAAACAAATCATCAATAAGAAAAAAGAAATTTGGAATCTGAAATGAAAAAAAAATCTTCATAGGCTTAGAAATGAATCTAGCTGCATTAATAATGAAGCACAGATTAAAAACCAAAATAATTCACTAATAAACAATTATATAATAAGTACTTAAGTAAGTTGTTATTCAGACAGGCCTGTCGCTACTCGAAAAAATGCATCGCGCAACGACGGGGAGGCGAAAAGAAAATGACAGAAGAGTCGCCACCGAACTTTATTTATCCCGTGAGGGAAAAGGAAAATATCGAGAAAACCTTAAGAAAGAAAATGGATAAGATGGTCTCGCGACCAAGAACGGGTTCGGAAGCCGGTTATGCAAGGGGAAGGTATTAGCACCCCTCGCATCCATCGTACTCGATGGGAACCTTTTGTTTGTCGTATGTGTGAATTATCTGCTTAAATATTATGCTATAAAAGAGTGTTTCAAAGGGGTAAAGGGAAAGGTTTAGAAACGAGGAAAAAGGGAGGTGACGAGGGAAAGAAAGGAGATAGAATAGACTCGGTAGGACTTCGCAGTCCTATGCCTACGTATTCTCAATAGATGTGAGAAAGTCAGAGTCGACGTAGTTCGGGAAACTACAGATATGGGGGGAAAGTGCTCGACAAGGATTGTGGCCCTTGTGCCTACGTATCTTTACTTGAGAAAGTAAAGAATCAGAGCAGCCGTAGTTCGGCCTACGGTGTGTTGATGTTTTTTATGGATGATGCTATCGTGCGCATTCTAGCAGTTAGGTGTTTTGCTGCTCGCTCGTTGGAGACTTAGGCGTTACCTGTTTGCGGTAGAACGGACGTAGCATATCCTTTTTGAAAGATTGATTAGTTTTCGCCACGCGGGGCTAGAAGTCGCATTTGATTGATTTGATTGTTTTTTAGGGGCGAGACATGTCCTCGGATAGTAACCCCTACGGGTAGTACCCAATTCTTTATCTCAAAGTTTTTGTTATGAAAATTGTGTGGTGAACGAGGCATCTTTGTATTGAAAGACGAGCGTCGAAACCACCCTCACTACAGTGGGCATCCCAACACTCGAAGAGGAAAAGGTCTACACCTAATCCTCTCTCTTTGATTCAACATAAAGAGAGTTTCGTTCTCTTATTAAAGGTATTTTTGGTTTTGAATGGTAAGTGTTTTGCGACAGAGAACCCTACGGTAAACGTCAACACTCGGGATAGGAGAAGGCCTACGCCTAACCACTCCACGACCATTCAAGTTTTTGTTATGAAAAGATTTGAAAATGCACTTGGTACAGGACCAAGGTTTTAGGTGTGAAAATTGTGGAAGGAGGTTGTGAAAGGAGAGGTGGTGGAAGAAGTCGCGTCTTCGTATTGAAAGACGAATATCGAGACCACCCTCACTACAGTGGGCATCCCAACATTCGGAGAGGAAGAGGTCTACACCTAATCCTCTCTTTTTAATTCAATACAAAGAGAAATTGATTTATTATGGAAAGCATACTCAGTACGAGACCGAGGTTTTATGAGGAAACGTCAGAAGCGTCTTTGTGTTGACAGATGAGCATCAAGACCACCCTCACTACAGTGGGCATCCTTACGCTCGAAGAAGAAGAGGTCTACACCCAATCCTCTTTTTAACTCAACACAAAGAAATGATTTTGAAGATGGCTTGTCAATGCTTTTGAATCGAGTTGGGACAAGTAATGAAGAAAGAAAAGAGGTGGTCTCAGATCCAACATTACTTATCAATAATTTGACTGGTAATGAATTACGGAGGTCTCGTCATCGACCAAAAGGAAAATGGAACAAATAATCTAATAAAAAATGAGAAATTAAATTAACTCTACAATAAAATAAACATCAAAACTTAAACATAAAATATTTCTAAGAAATTAAGTGGAATATAATATAGAAAACATATATATAAGCTATTTTAAAAAAGTTAAAAAGATTATATAAGAAAAGCTAACATAAAATATACATAGTTTTATAAAATATAAAATATGTGACATATATACAAACGCTGAAGAAAATAAAATATAAAATTTCACTAAAACTGGTTTAACTTTTATGTTTACAAAAAAAACTAAATATTTACAGTAAGATACATGACAATCTAAATATCTAAACCTAAATCTAATTTAATCAATGTTTAACAAAAGTAAACAGAGCCCATTCATCACCACACACGGTCAGCAGGCGTGGAAAATGAAACACGGGCCAAAGGAAACCCAACTACACGGTCCAAGGCGTGGAAAACAAAAGCAGTCTCTCACCAAAGAAAGAAAGAAAAAAAAAATGCGGTTCATATGCATTCAATCCATGGAAGATCCAAAACACACTCTGGAAATACCATCCGTTCAAAGCAAAAGTTACGGTTAACAGTGGCTGAGATATTCTCTCTGAAAGCTTGGATTCTCACTTCCTCCGGTCCGGTTTCGACGCGGTGTTGATGTTTGGATTTTCGGCTTTAATGGCGAATTCGTTTTCAGTTCATTCTAATCAAGTTTGATTCTGATTTATGCTTAAATTCACTCTTTTTTGATTCGTTTCACTTTTTCTCCTTCTCAGATTTCTGTTGTGTTATTGAGTTTTCGGAAGGATGAAGTTTAGAAAGAGATCCGAAAATGGTGAGTTGGGTAGTTTGATGGAGGATGTTATTGTGTTGCTGCGAGGGAGTGTTTATGGTTTGATGAAGATCTGGTTTCTGAAGTTTGTTTTGAAGCTAATGAGTTTGTTGTTTGGATCTGAAGAAGGTGTTTCAATGGAAGTAGGTTGAAGGAGTTTGAGTTTTGTGGTAGCGTTTTGGGTTGTTGTTCATGGGAGATTCGTGAGGGTTGTTATACTCAATGCCAGGAAACAAGACAAACCAAACAAAACAGATCAAGATTATGAAGACAGTAGGAGTAACAGAATACTTACAGAATAATACCACCAGATTGTTGATGCAGAACACAGGTGAGCTTCTTCCTCAATCTCCCTTTTTTCAGTTCTTTTTGAGTGAAAGCAGTTAGGGTATCTTTGTGGTCTCTTCCTTTAAGCTTTTATAGTGAGGTTAATTAGGTTTAGCAGACCAACTCTTGAGGCTTTGAAACCCTCTTCACCTTAGGCTTTAGGTTTGGTCTGCTACTAACCTGTCTTATTGCCATTTTTGTGCTAAGACTGTGGTACTGCAATTGCCTACAATTGCTCTGTATTTGCCATTTTTGTGAATGTGCTTCTGCTGTCTCATTTTTTCATGTCCCTGAATTTATTTATTTAAATTGAAAATATCTGATATATTTTAACCTGCATTTTCACTGTGGTATCACAACAATTTTACTGATACATTTAATTTCTTTGCAGGTTTATCATCTTTAGCCAAAGAGCCAAATTTCATAGCTTCCTCAAAAGTCCAGTTTCAATTTGCATCTACGCGGATAATAATCTGGCAACCAACTTTCTTTCTCACTTATTGTATTAATGTGGCATCTTGCACTGTTCAATTGCTTGGTTTGCCCCACAATCCAGCAGCTCTGGAGGTCGGTCTGCTGTAAGTAAAATAAGCGGCACAAAAATCTTGACTTGATTCTACAACAGCTGGAAAAAGGTTTGAAACTGCAGTGTCTGATGATTGAAATGATAGACGAGCTTCATAAGATCCATGACCCGGCTCCTTCCATGGATCAACTGGATGTGATTTTTTCTCCAGTGATTCATATAACCGCAATACATTCAGTTCAGAGTAGCAGTCTTCATTTGATCAGGCTCACCTGCTTCCAATAGGATTCTGTAGCATGGAGGGGCCTCCGCCAAATTTTCTTTGGTACATTTTCCTCACAATTAGGTGTTTATCCAGAGCCATCAATTCCAGAAGTGTTCTACAGCTCTGTGGATTCAGCACGTGCATCTGACGTAGAATATCCCCCTCCAATATCCCTGGGTTCTGCATCACTATTCCAAGAACACGACGTTCAAGTCCCTTGAAAACAATGCTATTGATGGTCCCATCTCCATTGACCCATGGCAATATTGGCATACATAATTCATCCGAAGAAAACTTTATTATTTCTTTCTCATGATCATGTCTCGACTGGCCAAATCTGATTTGCATGCAACCTTCATTCTTGTCAAAGGCTTGATTTTCATGGTCCACATCCTCATGTGGAGGATTAAGAATTGTGACTTTGTGCACGTTATCAAGGCCAGTGTTTCTTTTCCTCAGAACATCAGCAGCAAAAGGATAAAGATTTGTCATCTTCGAAGGTAATGTTTGATTAACTTGCATGCTTTCAACGTTATTGCCAAGAGAAGTAGTTCCCTCCAAGATGGAAGAAAAAAATTTCAGGTTGGTTCCATATTCTCTGCTGCTTACATGAGTTTTCCCAAATCTCCAAGGCTCTAACAGATGGGCATTTGTAAGTACGAGACCTTGACTGTTTAACAAAACGCCAGATGCCCATACTCCATCACCAATAGTAACGAGACATACAGAGGCCATTGCTTTCTCGATTGGTAATGGTGAGGAGCTACCAAAATTTAAATGCTCGTGTTTATTACTAGAGGGTACACGAGTTTCTGATTTCTCGTAGTCAATAAAAGGTATCTTTCTTCCCTCTTGATAATGTAATCCTTCTATTGTGTTTTGAGGACATGTCCGCAGCAAGCCACTAGAAGCCTTCACAATGGTTTCCCATGGAATCACCAGCTGTTACCAAAGACTGTACTTCCGTTCCACTTGTCTTCTGTCTCAATGGTCTGATCAGGACACCTGTAAGACATGCGTGCTCGCTGAAAACTGGACTGCCTTCCATTCCAGGAAGACAGCGAATGTCAGCCATCAGCAACGATCCATCAGATGAATTAGGCGGATAACAATTTGCAATGCATCCAACTGATAAACTGTTAAAGAAGTGTGTAGATGAGAGGACTCCAAAGGGAGACCCAACTGCCAAAAGGAAATCAGCCCTTTTATTCATGGAAGGTTTTTGATAGTTCAGTGAGTCCTTGAGAGATAAAGAAACACTAAGAATGGCCATTCTAGTCAGTGATTTGCACATAACACTTGCACTGCCCGATCCTCCCTCCGATATCTTCCCCTGAGTTTGAAAATTATCTTTAGAGGGATGAGATTCGTTATTCAGAGATGCCAAAGACCGACCAACCTCCCATTCATGCTCTGACAAGCCTAGAGATGCTTCAACAAGTGACTGGACACAAAGGGCTGAAGCAGGGATATCAACTAATGACAATAGCTGCCCCTCAAGCCAACTCGGAGTTCCTTGATCAGATTCTTCATTGGTTTTCTCTGTCATAATATCAATCCGAACACCAGAAATCAAATCAGGCCTACCCTGAGGAATATTCTCCCTATGTTGAGGAGATAGAAAGGGCTCAACAACCGAAGCAACCGTCACAACCAACACCCTATCCTCAAACTTATCACCATATAAACGCTTAGCTACTTGAGTATCACAAAGGGAATCAGGTACAAGCAACCCAGAAGCAGAAAGAGTTGTCTCGCCAGAACGGTAATGATGAAAAGCGTGTTTTCTCATCTTCATTCCTTTTGGGTCAGGACCGCGAATTCTGATCATAACTGCGAAATTTCGAGCGGAATCGAAGATTTGTGAGTGACCCATTTTGTGATTCTGTATGAATGGATCTTAGGAGAAGATAATGATATGTATTTGAATGGAAATTATGAATGGGATTTGAGATTTGAAAATGAAATAGGTTATGAATTGAACCTGAGTCGAACGTGAAATGGGATTAAAATGGAAAGAAATTGAAAGAAAATTTGGGTTTGAGCGAAGTTGAAAAGGAAATTAAAATTTGAACAACTGAATGGAATTTGAAATTGGATAAAAACTGGAAGATGAAATCTTGACATTAAATTGAAAGTTGGATTGAATTTAAAAAAGGGATGAACTTGAATTGGATCAAAACGAAACTGGAAACGGATTGGATTAAATCTTGAGTGGACTTTGAATCTTGCATTTGGAAAGGCATGAAATTTGAAACCTTGAATTGACTATGCGAAATTAACACCAGATTCTGATTCCATCTTGAAATAGTCCGAAATGGAAAAGAAAGTTTAAATTCTCCTATGACACATAGTTAGGACTTGTGAATGACTTGAAAAGGTTGACCAAATGTTTTGACTTCTGATGGCTCTGCAACTTGACTTCAATGAAATAAATCTCCCTTCTTGACAAAGACTAATAATCCGATCCACACACAAATGACCTAAAATGGCACATAAACTCTAGCCGGATCGCCATGTACACACCACTTAAATCCATGCTTCCTGAAAATAATCCCTTGTTATTAAATCAAAGCCCTGGATCTCCATACGTATTATACCTTAACCTTGACCAACTAAAACTCAAATGGAGTCTGACTCGCTTTTCTTCAACCTCATGATAGAAGTAACATATATTTTTTTGATTTTTCTGCCCCTGACAATCATATATGCTTATCTGTTTGTCTTCAAGGACCTTGACTTGTCTCTGATAAGGGTAACCACTTGGTGACTTGAATATAGCCTCCTTGATCAGGTTAAAAACCATTGGTAATTTTTTGTTAGACACACATTTCTTGATCCCCTGTGAAATGCAAAATGCTATGCAATGCAATGCTTATGTATATGCGGATGCAATGAAATAAAACATAAGCCAGAGAGGTCGGTCAAATTTCTGGGTACAACAGCTGCCCCTATTCAAGCGACTTAGACCTGAAGGGATGAAAAGTAAGCGACTTTCATACAATCAAGGTAAAAGACGGTTGAATACCCAAAGACCCGGAAATTTGACAAAAACAGAACTGCAAACTCTGATAGGATAAAATCTCCAGAGATAACCGAATTGATAGCCTGATAAGGAACATCTGACTTTGCCGTCAGAAAAACACAAACATCCAATAAACATCTGACATTGCCGCCAGACAACCATAACGTTGAGAAACACCTGACATCGCCGCCGGATAAACACACTGTTCAACAAACATCTGACATCGCCGTCAGGCCTCTGTAGGGGGTAATAATTCTGACATCGCCGCCGTGCATCCACAAACTTGATAACAACATCTGACCTCGCCGTCAGGCCTCGACATCAAGTCGGTAAAGAGATCTAACCTCGCCGTCAATCCTTAAACAATCTGACTTCGCCGTCAACTCTCAAAAATAATCTGACTTCGCCGTCAGCTCTCAAAAATATCCTGACTTCGCCATCAGTTCTGAATATCATCTGACTTCGCCGTCAGTTCTCAAAAAAATAATCTGACTTTGCCGTCAGTTCTTCACAGGACTTTGGTAAAGCCCCTGACTTTGCCGTCAGCTCTTCAAAATAATCTTCTGACCCCGCCGTCATTTCCAACAGCTTTGACTTCGCCGTCAATTCTTAAAATAATCGGTAAAAGCCTCTGGCCTCACGGTCAGGCCTCGACATTAAGTCGGTAAAAAGATCTAACCTCGCCGTCAGTCCTCTGTTAAATACAGACCGATATTGAATCCAAAGATACGATCCTCCGACATCGCCGCCAGAAACAAACATCCAACCTCGCCGCTGAACGAACAAATCACTCTGACATTGCCGCCAGAAACAAACTTTCAACATCGCCGCTGAAACTAAATCACTTGACATCGCCGCCAAGGCAAACATCCAACATCGCCGTTGAAAACTAAATCATTTGACATCGCCGCCAAGACAAACATCTCAACATCGCCGTTGGATAACCAAATCACTTGACCTTGCCGTCAAAACAAACTTCTCAACATCGCCGTTGGATAACAAAATCACTTGACCTCGCCGTCAAAATAAACTTCTCAACATCGTCGTTGGAGAAACCCAATTACTTGACCTCGCCGTCAAAACAAACTTCTCAACATCGCCGTTGGAGAACCAAATTATTTGACCTCACCGTCAAAAATAAACATCCAACCTCGCCGCTGAACAACGAATCACTCTGACATCGCCGCCAGAAACAAATATCCAACCTCGCCGCTGAACAAACGAATTAAAACAAACTTCTCAACATCGCCGTTGGAGAACCAAATTACTTGACCTCGCCGTCAAAACAAACTTCTCAACATCGCCGTTGGAGAACCAAATTACTCGACCTCGCCGTCAAAAATAAACATCCAACCTCGCTGCTGAACAACAAATCACTCTGACATCGCCGCCAGAAACAAATATCCAACCTCGCCGCTGAACAAACAAATTACTCCGACATTGCCGCCAGAAACAAACATCCAACCTCGCCGTTGAATAAACAAATTACTCCGACATCGCCGCCAGAAACAAACTTCTCAACATCGCCGTTGAAGAATACTAAACCATCTAACATCGCCGTCAGCCCTTCGCTAAATATAAGCGAGCAACAAGATTCAAACGAAATTAAGACCATCCATTGGTGATAGTCGCAAAATAACTCCGCTGGGGAAACACCATAAGCTGGGGTCTAGCCAACACACGGGCAAAGATACTAATCATCTGCGAGATTCACTTGAAACAAAAGGGTAACGACCTGGCTTATGTTTCACATGCATATGTTTGGATATGACGAAATGCTCCATGCGAAATGGAAATGCTTCGCGTTTGGGTAGATGCTATGCATGTATGTAGATGCAAATGGACCACTTTAGCAAAATAAATGCTAAAGAGAAAGAGCCAACTCCGTTGTGTCAGAGCTAGATACGCCTAGCGCAAACAAACTCATGCTGGGGAATGCAAGCCGTGGATGGCCTCCGAGAAAAACTTCTGGGTAAAACTGCTCTGCTAAGAACAAAACCACTCCGCTGGGGATCCAAATCAAACTCTGCTGCGGAAAACGTCCCGGATGGCCTATCAGCCTACAACTCTTCCGGGGATCAAGCAACTTGGCTGGAGGCAACAACTCCACTCCACCGGGGAAATCAGTTATAAATGATTAGCCAGAACAACTCTACTGGGGAAACACAACTGATTGCTGAGGAATAGCTCTATTCTGACGGAGATTGAATCCGCTATCTGCTAGGGATTTTGAATAAGACTTAACGGGAATTTATCCCACACTTTCTCCGCTGGGGATGGGGATGAACGATCTCTGAGTCAGCCCTACTCTGTGGGAAGAAAATTAACTCTGCTAATTTGACTGTGGATTAGATAAGGAAAGAATCATCCTCAACCTCTGCTTGGGGAAAGTGACAACAGCTAGACAAATGTGTTATAACTGGCACCAAGTTTATCAATTATGACCTTATTTAAAACAAATGTCTTGATTAATAGTTAGCAAAGCCCACAAGTTTATGTATGTAAGGTTTCTTCATCAAAAATATCAGGCGTTTCTTGCAAACAAAACGGTAAAAATTTAAAACCAGAACAAAAGCTTTTTCTGAATAGTATATTTTATTGATAAAAGGCCTGAAAATAGGCAACTTTACATTGGATGCAACTCCTGAAAAGAGAAAGTCGCGCAAAAAGACAATCACAAGGAAAATATACAAAAATGTCGGCAACGTGGTACAGACAAGCACCATGTGACGACTCATCCATGACTCGCGTGGCTTTGACGCTTTCCGATGCTTTAACTTCCGAAGAGATTGATTTGAATGGTCGATCTTCGAGTTCTCCCTAGAATCCACTATGCTTGTGATAATCAATGCGCAGGCCGCAGTCATTTGCTTTAAAATCCCTAATTTTTGCCTGAATCGCCCTTGCGGGTTTTCGATTCACCAGGATACCCATTTTTGCCAAAGTTGCCCTTTCAGGTTTTCAACTTTGCGGGTTCACATTTTTCTTATATCCCTAATTTTTGCCCGAACCTATCCTTTTATGGTTCGCCGGGATGCCTCATTCTTGCCTGGATACTCTTCTCTTTCCAGCGAGCTTTCTTAAGCAAAATATTTTTTGACCGCGTCTGCGTTCACCGGGGATGTAAAATCTTCACCATCCATAGTTGAAAGCAGCAAGGCTCCTCCTGAGAAAACCTTTCTTACAACATAAGGACCCTCGTAGTTGGGAGTCCATTTGCCTCTGTGATCGTTCTGCGGTGGGAGAATTCGCTTCAACACCAAGTCGCCTGCCTGAAAGTTCCGAGGACGTATCTTCTTGTCATAGGCGCTCTTCATCCTCTTTTGATACAAACGACCGTACGCAAGAGACGCCAATCTTTTCTCATCCATCAAACTAAGTTGATTCAACCTGTTCTTTACCCATTCTGCTTCATCTAGTTTGACATCTGCCAGTATTCTTAGAGAAGGGATCTCGACCTCTAATGGCAGAACAACTTCCATGCCATACACCAATGAGAAGGGAGTTGCCCCAGTTGAAGTACGCACCGAAGTGCGATATCCATGTAAGGCAAAGGGCAACATCTCGTGCCAATCCTTATAAGTTATCACCATCTTCTGTACTATCTTCTTAATGTTCTTGTTGGCTGCTTCCACGGCGCCATTCATTTTCGGGCGATAGGGAGAAGAATTGTGATGCTCAATTTTGAAACTCTGGCACAGTTCCTTCATCATCTTGTTATTCAAATTAGAACCATTGTCAGTAATGATCCTTTCGGGTATCCCATATCGACAGATGATATCTCTTTTGATGAATCGGGCCACTACCTGCTTTGTGACATTGGCATAAGAGGCCGCTTCGACCCATTTGGTGAAATAATCAATAGCCACTAAGATAAAACGGTGTCCGTTGGACGCGGTCGGCTCGATTTTTCCAATCATATCAATGCCCCACATGGAAAAAGGCCACGGCGACGACATGACATTCAAAGGACACGGCGGTATGTGAATCTTGTCGGCATAAATTTGACATTTGTGGCATTTCTTGGCGTACTTGAAGTAATCTGACTCCATAGTTAACCAATAATATCCTGCCCTCAACAATTTCCGAGACATGGCATGCCCACCTGCATGTGTTCCGAAAGCACCTTCGTGGACCTCTTCCATAAGCAAATTTGCCTCTTTTTCGTCCACGCATCTTAGTAGCACTAAGTCATGGTTTCTCCGATAGAGCGCACCGTCTGGATTCAGGTAGAAATTGCCGGACAATCTCCTCAAAGTCTTCTTATCTTGGGTAGATGCCCCAGGCGGATACTCTTGGTTCTTAAGAAAGTTTCGGATGTCATAAAACCATGGTTTACCATCAGGAGCTTCATCTATTGCGAATACAAATGCTGGTCTGTCGAGCCGTGAAATGACAATTATTGGAGCATCGTTCCAGAAGTTAACTTTGTACATTGAGGATAAAGTAGCCAAAGCATCAGCCATCTGATTTTCTACCCTCGGCACATGGTGAAGCTCTACTCGATCGAAAAAAGGTAGCAACCTCCTTGCGTAATTCATGTATGGGACCAGATTTGGCTGGCGCGTTTCCCACTCTCCCTTGATTTGGTTGACCACTAAGGCTGAATCTCCATAGATATCAAGGTTCTTGATTCTTAAGTCGATTGCTTCTTCAATACCCATGATACATGCTTCGTACTCGGCCTCGTTGTTGGTACATGGGAATGTTAACCTCGCGGTGAATGGTATATGGGACCCATGGGGAGTTGTAATGATTGCCCCAATCCCACTACCGTATGAGTTAACAGCGCCGTCAAAGATTAATTTCCACTGGGAACCCAATTCCGGTCCCTCGCCCGGCAATGGTTCATCGCAATCTTTCATTTTCAAGTACATAATGTCTTCGTCGGGGAAGTCAAACTTCATTGGCTGATAATCATTGACTGGCTGCTCTGCAAGGTATTCTGACAGAACACTACCTTTAATAGCTTTTTGAGATACATATTGAATATCATATTCTGTCAGAATCATCTGCCACCTAGCGATCCTTCCTGATAGCGCCTGCTTTTCGAACACGTACTTAATTGGGTCCATCTTTGAAATCAACATGGTTGTGTGGTTTAGCATATACTGCCTTAGGCGCTTAGCGGCCCAAGCAAGTGCGCAACAAGTCTTTTCTAACATTGAATATCTGGATTCACAGTCTGTGAACTTTTTACTCAAGTAGTAAATTGCGTGCTCCTTTCTTCCAGTCTCGTCGTGCTGACCGAGAACACAACCCATAGAATTTTCAAGAACGATTAAGTACATTATCAACGGTCTCCCAGCCACCGGGGGCATCAGTATTGGGGGTTCTTGTAAGTATTCTTTTATTTTCTCAAACGCCTTCTGGCAACTCTCGTTCCAAACGACCGCCTGATCCTTCTTTAGAAGTTTAAACAATGGCTCACAAGTGGCGGTGAGGTGAGATATGAACCTCGCAATATAGTTCAACCTACCTAAGAAACCACGAACCTGCTTCTCGGTCTTTGGTGCTGGCATTTCTTGAATCGCCCTGATCTTCGCGGGATCAACCTCAATACCTTTCTCACTAACGATGAACCCCAACAGCTTTCCTGACCGTACGCCGAAAGTACATTTGCTTGGATTCAACCTCAATTTGAACTTCCTCAACCTCTCAAACAACTTTAGAAGATTCACCAAGTGCCCCTCTTCTGTTTGGGACTTTGCAATCATATCGTCGACATAAACTTCGATTTCGTGATGCATCATGTCGTGAAAGAGTGTGACCATTGCTCGTTGATAAGTTGCCCCTGCGTTCTTCAACCCGAAAGGCATCACTTTATAGCAAAAGGTCCCCCAAGGTGTGATAAAAGTCGTTTTCTCCATATCTTCCGGCGCCATCTTAATTTGATTGTATCCGGAAAAACCGTCCATGAAGGAAAACACCGAGAATTGCGCGGTGTTATCAACAAGCACGTCAATATGGGGAAGCGGGAAATCATCCTTTGGGCTTGCTCTATTCAAGTCCCTATAATCAACACACATTCTAACTTTGCCGTCCTTTTTAGGCACGGGCACGATGTTAGCGACCCAAGGAGGGTAGTTGGCCACAGCAAGAAATCCGGCATCTAACTGTTTCTGAACTTCTTCCTTGATCTTCACTGCCATATCTGGCCTTGTTCTTCTCAATTTCTGTTTGACAGGAGGACATTCTTCACGAAGAGGCAGACGATGAACCACGATGTCCGTGTCGAGTCCTGGCATATCCTCATACGACCAGGCGAACACGTCTTTGTACTCCTGGAGTAACTCAATCAATCGTTGCTTGACCTCACCCTGCAACGTAGCCCCTATTCTGACCTCCTTCTTGTCTTCTTCTGTTCCCAGGTTGATAACTTCAACTTCCTCCTGATGAGGCAGGATGACCTTCTCCTCTTGTCTTAACAATCTGGCAAGCTCCTCAGGCAGGTTTTCGTCTTCTTCGATCTCTTCTTCGGCTTGAAAGATCGGATTGTCAAAGTCATACCGAGTCATAGACGAGTCTGAGTCGGTGGCATCTGAAATGTGCAACCTGCGATGATGATGATTTTATGCTCTTAAATGATATGCAAACAAAAACACAAACCACATTGCCATTTTATTGTTAAAGATAAAAATAAGAACAACAAGGATCACAAAATTCTGAATGAAAAGACGCCTTTTAATTGATGATAAAAAGATTGTTCACATGCATAAAGATAGGGCCCTACAAATAAAGTCCATTATGCCTTGGGCAGAGCATATGGAAATACATTAATCAAGACAAATCAATTACTCTTCATAAGTCACTGTGATAACTTCCTCCATGCTCCAATTCTTCAAGCCCTGGCCGGGGATGCATGGCTGGATCCACGCATCCATATCACAGTCGCTGTCCCCTTCTTCGTCTGATATGGCATTAATTTGATCGAAAATGACTCCACCGCTAGTAAATTGGACAGAACCTTTGTAACGTGGAGTGCTTTGTGAAGATGATCCATGTGGGCTATATCCCAATCCGAACTTATCTTGTTTGTTTGGGACGCTCACCACTTGTCCCCATCCTTGTGTTGACCCGGATTCCACCACGGCCCGTGCTTCCTTGTATGATGACATGGCAACTTCTGGAGCTTTGACCTCGACCGGTGCCTTCTCCTTGATTTGGACAGTCTCAAAAGCCTGACACAGCGTTTCTTGGATTTCGCCGTCGACTTCCACATATTTGAACGAAGACAGATGGCTCACCATGATGTCTTCTTCCCCGCAAACGGTCACAATATTCCCATCCACCATATATTTCAATTTCTGGTGCAAAGTCGACGTTACAGCGCCTGCTAAGTGTATCCAAGGCCGACCCAAAAGGCAGCTATAAGCAGGCTGGATATCCATGATGTAGAAAACTGTTTCGAACACCTCTGGGCCTACTCGGATAGGCAGAGTTATCTCCCCGAAGACAGATCTTTGGGTTCCATCGAAAGCCCGCACCACCAAATCACTGGGCGTACAATATAGACCTTGATGATCGATCTTCATCAATGCCTTCTTTGGCAACACATTCAAAGACGACCCTGTATCAACAAGTACATGTGACATCATTGTTCCTCGGCATTCAAGTGAAATGTGCAGAGCCAAGTTGTGGTTCCTCCCTTTTGGCGTCAAGTCGCGGTCCGTGAACCCCAACCCGTTACCTGCATTGACATGGGCCACCACGCCTTCCAACTGATTCACGGATATCTCTTGAGGTACATAAGCATTATTCAAAACTCTGAGCAAAGCATTCCGGTGAGCCTCAGAACATAACAGCAGTGACAAGATAGAAATCTTTGAAGGAGTTTGTTGTAAATGATCCACAATTTTATAGTCACTTTTTCTTATTAAGCGCATGAATTCCTCCGCATCCTTCAGCAACGCTTCCTCTCCTCTGGCCTGAGAATTCTCTTCCGCTATGACCTTACCCTTACCTTTATCAGCCCTTTCTGTGCTTACTTCGGGAGGTGCAAATATTCTCCCGCTCTGTGTCATTCCTCCAGTTCCTATCAAATTATCAACAGAATCCAACGGTGAACCTCTCAGTTCCTGCTTTTGGCCATTGCAGTAGACCTCGGCCCCATAGTTCCAAGGAATTGCTTTAGAACTTTCATAGGGTACGGGCCCTGCCTTTGTGAATATAATAGTGGGCCTCGCCGGAGGCGCAGAAATTGTAATTGTTTTGTATGGGATGGATATGGTGGCCACCTCATCCTTATCTTCGATGACTACCTCTTCAGCATTTTTCTCACAGATTCTATCAAATTGTAACAAACCGTCATCCATCATGTGCTGTATATGGTTCCTTAGGTTCCAACATCCTACCGGACAGATCATACAGTCTTCACAATCCTCTCCGCAGCCTGGGAATACCCCTCCTTCTAACAACTTGCTCTTTACGAAACTTAACGGCGTCTTCAAATCCTCTACCCTGGATACCAAGTTCAGGCCTTCCTCACTGTCAATAGCATTTACACCGCCACCCTTACCATGGTTAGGCATGGGATTTCGATCCACACTTGGCGCATCCTGATTGAAATTGATAGCTTTACTATCGATAAGGTCTTGTACCTTGTGTTTGAAGGCTTTACAGTTGTCAATACTGTGGCCGGGGGCGCCAGAGTGGAATTCACACCTAGCGTTGGCGTCATATCCAGGAGGTGGTTGGCCAGTTAGAGGTGCCATTGTCCTTTTCTGGACCAACTGCAGTTGAATTAAGTGTTGTAGCAACTGAGCGTATGGCATTGGCGGTGTGTCAAAGTGTCTATCCGCCACCCTTCTTCTGTCCTGGAACTGTCTTGGTGCATAATTCTGTTGTTGAGGTCGCTGCTCCTGTTGTTGCCGCGGCTGTTGTTGTGGAGGCTGTGTCGCCGGGATGACAATACTCGCTATTTGTGACGGTTGCTGGTAATACGGTCGCTGCTGACGTTGATCCAAGTATCTCTTTCGGTTGTTAAAGCCGTACACTGCATTTGTTTCATTATCCTTTTTCTTCGCACCAAAAAACTTTCTCCCACCTCCAGATGAGGTCCCTTCCGCTGCTTGAATTTTCCCCAATTTTATACCGTTTTCAACTCTTTCGCCCGTGATAATTAAGTCCGAGAAGCTTCCTGACATGTTACTCACCAACTTCTCGTAGTAGATTCCGGGCAACGTGGCCACGAATAGATCGATCAGTTCTCTTTCCACCATGGGAGGTTGAACCCTAGCGGCAAGCTCTCGCCACCTTTGGGCGTATTCTTTAAAACACTCATTGCTTCTTTGGGATAGATTCTGCAACTGCACGCGATTTGGTGCTAGGTCACTATTATACTGGTAATGCTGGACAAAGGCTTCTGCTAAATTCTTCCAACTTCGGATATTGGCAGGTTCCAAACCCATGTACCACTCCAGAGAAGGTCCTGACAGACTATCTTGGAAAAAGTGCATAAGCAACTTCTCGTCATCAGAGTATGCCGACATCCTTCGAAAATAGGAGCGGATATGCACCTTTGGACATGTCGTTCCTTTGTATTTATCGAAATCTGGCACCTTGAACTTTGGAGGAATCCTAAGTCCTGGAATTAGTCCCAGATTGGACATGTCAAGTCCCATAGTGTTCTGGCTTTCCAGAATGCTCTTCATCTTTTCTTCTATTTCGTCAAACCTTCTATTAGTGTCGGATCGTAACCCTCCCCCAAGGTCTCTCATGGAGAAGATGTCATCTTGTTCATCTTGGTCCCATTGAGGATTCACGCTAGTAGGTATGGCACCTGCCACAACCGGGATGGGGATCCCAGTTTGTTCTCTTCCACCCGGAAGGTTGACTACGGTTGGGCCACCGTTGACTTGCGAGGTTCCACCATTAGCAGGAGGAGGAACAGCAGCAGCCCCGCCGTGCAAGACGCCACTTCCATCCACTTGAGCTATTAAGGGTTGAACCAACGTCCTTAACTGGTCCTGCCCATTGGCCACCCCCTGCATCATCTCCATGAATTGCGCCATCTTCTCACGAAATTCCAAAAGCTCGGCTTGAACCTGATCCATAATTCTCTGCTGATTTCCCCGCGTGTTGTAGGAGTGTTGAGAAGTCAGCTTGCTCTTCCTCTTTCCCTTTCTTTCTGTAGAATGGCAAGCGGTGTGAGGTCGAGTTTCAGGGAATGCAAAATGATGCGCCAGTTTATGCGAATGCTCAAGAGACTTTCGAAACCTATGACTATAACCGGTATTATAGAATTGCGAATGAACAAATAATAAAGAAAACACAATTAGACCAAAAGCAAATTCTCATTAATTGGGAAGATTCAATACAAACATTTGCTGACTATGTCGAATAACAATTCTCATTACAAGGAAAACACTAAATGACCGGCAATCAAGAGTACTAAAAACTAGAATTTCTCCTTTTGGAGACGCTCTTCAAGCTTCCTCGTCTCGAACATGAATCTCCTGACCATTTGGTCACAGAGCTGGATAAAGTGGTGAACAGAAGGGGGAATATCATTTCCTTCCAAATCTTGAATGGCGCTCTCTAACCTCCATGGGATATCACGGATCATAAGGTTGCAATGCTCCACCAAATTGTTGTACCTAGCACGGCACGTATCTAGAGTCGACTGGTAATAACAAATAGAATCCACATGGGTGTCCAGCAACTCATTGAGCTGAGCCTCTTTCTCGAGCCACTGCGCACCGTCTCTTTGCAAGGCCTCAAAACGATTCCTCCACAGAAGGGCTGTCTCTTGGGCGGTCTCCAATTCTTGACACTTGTTATTCCACACGTCAGATGTGACATATGAACCCCTCAAGGCCTCCTCTTTGAGTCTTCGTTCACTTTCCGCTAGGGTCAAGGCACTTCTTAGTTGTTCCTCAAGATTCCCAATATCAGCTTCAAGGTTCTCTCGTATTTCCTTTTTCTCGGCAGAGGCAATCTCAAAGAAGTGCCATGCCCTATCACAAGAAGCTTTGGTGTCTTTTAGGCGCTGCCGGAGAGTTGTTAATGATGCGTCAGCCCCTTCGTAACCCTGTTGGTACCTGACTCTCAGATCCGTTTCTAATTTTAGCTTTTTGCTACTCTCAGCCGCTTGATCCTGTTCAAACTCCACCTTTCTTTTGTACTGACCGTTCTCCACATTTGCTTGGTGGACTTCATTCTGAAGGTCCTGATTCTCCTTAGTCAATCTCTCCACTATTAGCTTCAGTTTTTCGTATTCTTCTATGGGTACATGAGTGGGAGCAGGAGGTGCTTCTCGCATAGAGGGCTCTAAGGGAAATGGCAACGACCTTTCAGCTACCCTGGCTAGTAACCACCGGTTGTAGGGCTCCTTTGCCACACAATTCTTCGCTTTTAACTCCTTCCTTCCCTTTGCATGAATCTTGCCCCAAGCCTTAGCAATCTTCTTGACAAACGCAGGGTCTTATGATGTGGCTAGCAGAAAGAAACTCTGAACCTTCTCTGCTTCAGGCTCACCCTCCATAGCATAACCCAACTGACGTAATGCCATGACTGGGTTATAGTTAATACAACCGGCCCTACCGATCAAAGGTACATTACTGAATTCTCCACAACTGAAGATGATTTTCACATCATAGTACTCATGAGAGTACCAAGCAATATCACTAGCTTCCAGAGACATGATGCGCTGAGACCATTTCAACTCCTTCTTGTTTTCCACAAACGGTCCTTTCTTGGGCAAATGAGAAGCATACCATTTGTATAGTAGGTGAGAGCAGCATTGGATCGTTCCCGCCTTCTTTTCACTCCTCCAATGAATAGAGTGATAAACATCGGCGAGGAGTGTGGGGATGGGATTCTTCTGCATAAAGAGAACAATGGCAGTGATGTCTATGAAATTGTCCACATTTGGAAAGAGGACAATCCCGTAAATCATCAGAGCAACACTTATACCGAATTTTTCCCAATCTTCATCAACCTTGTACTGAGCGGCCTTTTCTAGCAAAAACTTCAATGGAAAACCCTGAACACCCCCTTTACTGGTTAGACCCTTCTTGACCTCTTCTTTGGTCATATGAAGAGCAAGAGCAATGACAGCAGGTTTTGGTTCTTCTTCCAAACCTGTATAGACAGGTTGGTCCTTAATCTTAATGTTCAAAATGTGAGAATATTCTTCCAAGGTGGGAGCCAACTGGTAGTCTTGGAAAGTGAAGCACCGGAGAGGCGCATCATAAAATTGAGCCATAGCGTACAGGGCCCAGGTATCAACTCTGGAGTGGAGAAGATCAAGCAGTTTCCCATATTCCCCTTGAAAGTTGATCTTGATAACTTTCGGCACGTCAATCAGAAGGTCTTGAATTGATTCCAATTTTGGTTCCCTAAACTTTATGGAATTTGTGCTTCTCTTTCTTATATCAGCCATTGAGTTCACCAATACCTGAGATAATCATAGCTTCTTAAGTCTCTTGATATGCAAAATGATATGTAATGCAATGTTTTATGAATGCATATGACAATGGAACAATAATAAGATCAACATCACAAATCCTGCAAGACAAGAACACAAGGTATCTTTCCATCGGGTGAGCAATCTACTGGTTCGAGAGGGCGTTCCAAAAGGCTTTTCAAACAAAGTCCTATGCACTAACCCTCAAAAGTTTCCCATCATAACGACTACTCGTAAGACGGTACTCCTTTCAAAAAGGATGAACACAGCGTCATGTTTTAGTAACCTTTGGAATAAGGTTCTACAAAGGTCCTCAGAATCGCGGACTCCCAAGTTGAAGATAAGAACGTCATTACGACTACACGTAAGACATAATTATTCCAACGGAGTCTCATCTGAGCGGTGGAATTCGATCCAACTCAACGAGTCCTAAGTCTCGCAAATCAGAAAGAAACCACCTCCTAACTTAGTGCATACTCGAAAGCTCGGGTAGAAAGCTTTATCCTCACAAACCAAACCAAATGAACCCAAGAAGTTAGAAAGAAACATAACCATAAAATAAATAGCAAAACAAATAAAGCACAAATGCGACAAACAAAATAGGCGTGGCTTGCTAGGTATCCCCAGCAGAGTCGCCAGCTGTCGCTACTCGAAAAAATGCATCGCGCAACGACGGGGAGGCGAAAAGAAAATGACAGAAGAGTCGCCACCGAACTTTATTTATCCCGTGAGGGAAAAGGAAAATATCGAGAAAACCTTAAGAAAGAAAATGGATAAGATGGTCTCGCGACCAAGAACGGGTTCGGAAGCCGGTTATGCAAGGGGAAGGTATTAGCACCCCTCGCATCCATCGTACTCGATGGGAACCTTTTGTTTGTCGTATGTGTGAATTATCTGCTTAAATATTATGCTATAAAAGAGTGTTTCAAAGGGGTAAAGGGAAAGGTTTAGAAACGAGGAAAAAGGGAGGTGACGAGGGAAAGAAAGGAGATAAAATAGACTCGGTAGGACTTCGCAGTCCTATGCCTACGTATTCTCAATAGATGTGAGAAAGTCAGAGTCGACGTAGTTCGGGAAACTACAGATATGGGGGGAAAGTGCTCGACAAGGATTGTGGCCCTTGTGCCTACGTATCTTTACTTGAGAAAGTAAAGAATCAGAGCAGCCGTAGTTCGGCCTACGGTGTGTTGATGTTTTTTATGGATGATGCTATCGTGCGCATTCTAGCAGTTAGGTGTTTTGCTGCTCGCTCGTTGGAGACTTAGGCGTTACCTGTTTGCGGTAGAACGGACGTAGCATATCCTTTTTGAAAGATTGATTAGTTTTCGCCACGCGGGGCTAGAAGTCGCATTTGATTGATTTGATTGTTTTTTAGGGGCGAGACATGTCCTCGGATAGTAACCCCTACGGGTAGTACCCAATTCTTTATCTCAAAGTTTTTGTTATGAAAATTGTGTGGTGAACGAGGCATCTTTGTATTGAAAGACGAGCGTCGAAACCACCCTCACTACAGTGGGCATCCCAACACTCGAAGAGGAAAAGGTCTACACCTAATCCTCTCTCTTTGATTCAACATAAAGAGAGTTTCGTTCTCTTATTAAAGGTATTTTTGGTTTTGAATGGTAAGTGTTTTGCGACAGAGAACCCTACGGTAAACGTCAACACTCGGGATAGGAGAAGGCCTACGCCTAACCACTCCACGACCATTCAAGTTTTTGTTATGAAAAGATTTGAAAATGCACTTGGTACAGGACCAAGGTTTTAGGTGTGAAAATTGTGGAAGGAGGTTGTGAAAGGAGAGGTGGTGGAAGAAGTCGCGTCTTCGTATTGAAAGACGAATATCGAGACCACCCTCACTACAGTGGGCATCCCAACATTCGGAGAGGAAGAGGTCTACACCTAATCCTCTCTTTTTAATTCAATACAAAGAGAAATTGATTTATTATGGAAAGCATACTCAGTACGAGACCGAGGTTTTATGAGGAAACGTCAGAAGCGTCTTTGTGTTGACAGATGAGCATCGAGACCACCCTCACTACAGTGGGCATCCTTACGCTCGAAGAAGAAGAGGTCTACACCCAATCCTCTTTTTAACTCAACACAAAGAAATGATTTTGAAGATGGCTTGTCAATGCTTTTGAATCGAGTTGGGACAAGTAATGAAGAAAGAAAAGAGGTGGTCTCAGATCCAACATTACTTATCAATAATTTGACTGGTAATGAATTACGGAGGTCTCGTCATCGACCAAAAGGAAAATGGAACAAATAATCTAATAAAAAATGAGAAATTAAATTAACTCTACAATAAAATAAACATCAAAACTTAAACATAAAATATTTCTAAGAAATTAAGTGGAATATAATATAGAAAACATATATATAAGCTATTTTAAAAAAGTTAAAAAGATTATATAAGAAAAGCTAACATAAAATATACATAGTTTTATAAAATATAAAATATGTGACATATATACAAACGCTGAAGAAAATAAAATATAAAATTTCACTAAAACTGGTTTAACTTTTATGTTTACAAAAAAAACTAAATATTTACAGTAAGATACATGACAATCTAAATATCTAAACCTAAATCTAATTTAATCAATGTTTAACAAAAGTAAACAGAGCCCATTCATCACCACACACGGTCAGCAGGCGTGGAAAATGAAACACGGGCCAAAGGAAACCCAACTACACGGTCCAAGGCGTGGAAAACAAAAGCAGTCTCTCACCAAAGAAAGAAAGAAAAAAAAAATGCGGTTCATATGCATTCAATCCATGGAAGATCCAAAACACACTCTGGAAATACCATCCGTTCAAAGCAAAAGTTACGGTTAACAGTGGCTGAGATATTCTCTCTGAAAGCTTGGATTCTCACTTCCTCCGGTCCGGTTTCGACGCGGTGTTGATGTTTGGATTTTCGGCTTTAATGGCGAATTCGTTTTCAGTTCATTCTAATCAAGTTTGATTCTGATTTATGCTTAAATTCACTCTTTTTTGATTCGTTTCACTTTTTCTCCTTCTCAGATTTCTGTTGTGTTATTGAGTTTTCGGAAGGATGAAGTTTAGAAAGAGATCCGAAAATGGTGAGTTGGGTAGTTTGATGGAGGATGTTATTGTGTTGCTGCGAGGGAGTGTTTATGGTTTGATGAAGATCTGGTTTCTGAAGTTTGTTTTGAAGCTAATGAGTTTGTTGTTTGGATCTGAAGAAGGTGTTTCAATGGAAGTAGGTTGAAGGAGTTTGAGTTTTGTGGTAGCGTTTTGGGTTGTTGTTCATGGGAGATTCGTGAGGGTTGTTATACTCAATGCCAGGAAACAAGACAAACCAAACAAAACAGATCAAGATTATGAAGACAGTAGGAGTAACAGAATACTTACAGAATAATACCACCAGATTGTTGATGCAGAACACAGGTGAGCTTCTTCCTCAATCTCCCTTTTTTCAGTTCTTTTTGAGTGAAAGCAGCTAGGGTATCTTTGTGGTCTCTTCCTTTAAGCTTTTATAGTGAGGTTAATTAGGTTTAGCAGACCAACTCTTGAGGCTTTGAAACCCTCTGCACCTTAGGCTTTAGGTTTGGTCTGCTACTAACCTGTCTTATTGCCATTTTTGTGCTAAGACTGTGGTACTGCAATTGCCTACAATTGCTCTGTATTTGCCATTTTTGTGAATGTGCTTCTGCTGTCTCATTTTTTCATGTCCCTGAATTTATTTATTTAAATTGAAAATATCTGATATATTTTAACCTGCATTTTCACTGTGGTATCACAACAATTTTACTGATACATTTAATTTCTTTGCAGGTTTATCATCTTTAGCCAAAGAGCCAAATTTCATAGCTTCCTCAAAAGTCCAGTTTCAATTTGCATCTACGCGGATAATAATCTGGCAACCAACTTTCTTTCTCACTTATTGTATTAATGTGGCATCTTGCACTGTTCAATTGCTTGGTTTGCCCCACAATCCAGCAGCTCTGGAGGTCGGTCTGCTGTAAGTAAAATAAGCGGCACAAAAATCTTGACTTGATTCTACAACAGCTGGAAAAAGGTTTGAAACTGCAGTGTCTGATGATTGAAATGATAGACGAGCTTCATAAGATCCATGACCCGGCTCCTTCCATGGATCAACTGGATGTGATTTTTTCTCCAGTGATTCATATAACCGCAATACATTCAGTTCAGAGTAGCAGTCTTCATTTGATCAGGCTCACCTGCTTCCAATAGGATTCTGTAGCATGGAGGGGCCTCCGCCAAATTTTCTTTGGTACATTTTCCTCACAATTAGGTGTTTATCCAGAGCCATCAATTCCAGAAGTGTTCTACAGCTCTGTGGATTCAGCACGTGCATCTGACGTAGAATATCCCCCTCCAATATCCCTGGGTTCTGCATCACTATTCCAAGAACACGACGTTCAAGTCCCTTGAAAACAATGCTATTGATGGTCCCATCTCCATTGACCCATGGCAATATTGGCATACATAATTCATCCGAAGAAAACTTTATTATTTCTTTCTCATGATCATGTCTCGACTGGCCAAATCTGATTTGCATGCAACCTTCATTCTTGTCAAAGGCTTGATTTTCATGGTCCACATCCTCATGTGGAGGATTAAGAATTGTGACTTTGTGCACGTTATCAAGGCCAGTGTTTCTTTTCCTCAGAACATCAGCAGCAAAAGGATAAAGATTTGTCATCTTCGAAGGTAATGTTTGATTAACTTGCATGCTTTCAACGTTATTGCCAAGAGAAGTAGTTCCCTCCAAGATGGAAGAAAAAAATTTCAGGTTGGTTCCATATTCTCTGCTGCTTACATGAGTTTTCCCAAATCTCCAAGGCTCTAACAGATGGGCATTTGTAAGTACGAGACCTTGACTGTTTAACAAAACGCCAGATGCCCATACTCCATCACCAATAGTAACGAGACATACAGAGGCCATTGCTTTCTCGATTGGTAATGGTGAGGAGCTACCAAAATTTAAATGCTCGTGTTTATTACTAGAGGGTACACGAGTTTCTGATTTCTCGTAGTCAATAAAAGGTATCTTTCTTCCCTCTTGATAATGTAATCCTTCTATTGTGTTTTGAGGACATGTCCGCAGCAAGCCACTAGAAGCCTTCACAATGGTTTCCCATGGAATCACCAGCTGTTACCAAAGACTGTACTTCCGTTCCACTTGTCTTCTGTCTCAATGGTCTGATCAGGACACCTGTAAGACATGCGTGCTCGCTGAAAACTGGACTGCCTTCCATTCCAGGAAGACAGCGAATGTCAGCCATCAGCAACGATCCATCAGATGAATTAGGCGGATAACAATTTGCAATGCATCCAACTGATAAACTGTTAAAGAAGTGTGTAGATGAGAGGACTCCAAAGGGAGACCCAACTGCCAAAAGGAAATCACCCCTTTTATTCATGGAAGGTTTTTGATAGTTCAGTGAGTCCTTGAGAGATAAAGAAACACTAAGAATGGCCATTCTAGTCAGTGATTTGCACATAACACTTGCACTGCCCGATCCTCCCTCCGATATCTTCCCCTGAGTTTGAAAATTATCTTTAGAGGGATGAGATTCGTTATTCAGAGATGCCAAAGACCAACCAACCTCCCATTCATGCTCTGACAAGCTTAGAGATGCTTCAACAAGTGACTGGACACAAAGGGCTGAAGCAGGGATATCAACTAATGACAATAGCTGCCCCTCAAGCCAACTCGGAGTTCCTTGATCAGATTCTTCATTGGTTTTCTCTGTCATAATATCAATCCGAACACCAGAAATCAAATCAGGCCTACCCTGAGGAATATTCTCCCTATGTTGAGGAGATAGAAAGGGCTCAACAACCGAAGCAACCGTCACAACCAACACCCTATCCTCAAACTTATCACCATATAAACGCTTAGCTACTTGAGTATCACAAAGGGAATCAGGTACAAGCAACCCAGAAGCAGAAAGAGTTGTCTCGCCAGAACGGTAATGATGAAAAGCGTGTTTTCTCATCTTCATTCCTTTTGGGTCAGGATCGCGAATTCTGATCATAACTGCGAAATTTCGAGCGGAATCGAAGATTTGTGAGTGACCCATTTTGTGATTCTGTATGAATGGATCTTAGGAGAAGATAATGATATGTATTTGAATGGAAATTATGAATGGGATTTGAGATTTGAAAATGAAATAGGTTATGAATTGAACCTGAGTCGAACGTGAAATGGGATTAAAATGGAAAGAAATTGAAAGAAAATTTGGGTTTGAGCGAAGTTGAAAAGGAAATTAAAATTTGAACAACTGAATGGAATTTGAAATTGGATAAAAACTGGAAGATGAAATCTTGACATTAAATTGAAAGTTGGATTGAATTTAAAAAAGGGATGAACTTGAATTGGATCAAAACGAAACTGGAAACGGATTGGATTAAATCTTGAGTGGACTTTGAATCTTGCATTTGGAAAGGCATGAAATTTGAAACCTTGAATTGACTATGCGAAATTAACACCAGATTCTGATTCCATCTTGAAATAGTCCGAAATGGAAAAGAAAGTTTAAATTCTCCTATGACACATAGTTAGGACTTGTGAATGACTTGAAAAGGTTGACCAAATGTTTTGACTTCTGATGGCTCTGCAACTTGACTTCAATGAAATAAATCTCCCTTCTTGACAAAGACTAATAATCCGATCCACACACAAATGACCTAAAATGGCACATAAACTCTAGCCGGATCGCCATGTACACACCACTTAAATCCATGCTTCCTGAAAATAATCCCTTGTTATTAAATCAAAGCCCTGGATCTCCATACGTATTATACCTTAACCTTGACCAACTAAAACTCAAATGGAGTCTGACTCGCTTTTCTTCAACCTCATGATAGAAGTAACATATATTTTTTTGATTTTTCTGCCCCTGACAATCATATATGCTTATCTGTTTGTCTTCAAGGACCTTGACTTGTCTCTGATAAGGGTAACCACTTGGTGACTTGAATATAGCCTCCTTGATCAGGTTAAAAACCATTGGTAATTTTTTGTTAGACACACATTTCTTGATCCCCTGTGAAATGCAAAATGCTATGCAATGCAATGCTTATGTATATGCGGATGCAATGAAATAAAACATAAGCCAGAGAGGTCGGTCAAATTTCTGGGTACAACAAGGCCCTATTCATATCTTCTACACTATTTCAATCAAGTTCGGCCGTGACAAGCGGTATGGAAAGGCTCGATACCGATATTCACCGTTTTCATGAAAAAGAATAAATTGTGGTTAATTGACACCACGACGACCGCAATCAGTGTCGCAACACATGTACGACGAAATCGCGAAAGCTTTTAAGTGAGGTTATTTAAAACCTTTTCAAACTAACATTGAATTGAGTGAATCAAATTGCAAAAACTACCTCTGAAGAGTTTGCAGAGCTAGACAACTCAGACTCCATAGAAGAAAGCCTGCAAGTGAGGTTCCTCTTCTGCATATGCAGCTCCTTAGTCAACCTTCTCAACTCAACAACTTCAAGCTCAAGATTCTGCATCGAACTATCCTCATTTCCCCCTTTCGTCACTTCCTCTTGTCTCTCCAATCCACAACTCCTACTCAATACAGCCAATTGCTCAAAAAGACTAGCTTTCTCTTCTTCCAACAAAGCAACTTTCTTCACAAGCTCGTCAACCTCATTCCGGTTCTTCCTACACTCATCCAACTCAACATTCAACTCTCTCTCTCTCTCTCTCTCTCTCTCTCTCTCTCTCTCCTTAGACTCTTGCAACAAGTTTCTCATATGATCCAACTCCGTGAACAAATCAGTTGATGATTGTCTCCTATGTGTGTCGTGATGGAGTTAGATGGGCAAAGGGAGACCACATTGGTTAGTGTAGGAGGCATGATGTGGAGGGGTGGCAAGAGTTTTGGGTGCAACCATGAAGGAGTGGTGGCAATCTCTCTGGTGTGCAACTAGCAAACACCAAACTTTGTGGAAGCAAGCCTACACAATGTGAGTCCATGATATCTGATTACCTTGAAAAATTTCATTTCATTGTAGCAAGAGTTGTTAGACTGCAAAAAAATATATCCACTAAAACAGAATACAGTAGAGGAATCAAGAAGCAAATTACTCTAATGTTATATGATGGTACAAAAAGTGATGCTACAATGTAAGCAACCTTACAAATGAAAGAAAACACTTCATCAATTTTGAAAAGATTTCCCAGCTATCAAGTGAATATAGTAAACACATAAACTTAGGCACAATCCTAGCATGACAACAATGAGGAAGAGGAATCAATATTCAAATTCCTCTTATGTTCTTTGATAGTACAAAAAGTGATGCCACAATGTAAGCAATCTTTCAAGTGAAAATTCCTGATCAAAATTGAAAAAAAAAATGTAACAGCTATCAAGTGAATATAATGAAGGCCTAAATTTAAGCTTGACCCTCATGTTTCCTTTTCATTTTCTTCTTAGACTGTTCCTCGGATCTATCTTCCACATCTTCATTCTTCCTCTTCTTCTTCCGTTGCTCTGTCTTTATCTCTTCAGCATGTAATTTGTTCTCACTCCCTGCTTCATGTCTCTTTTTGGACCTAATTTCTATATCCTGTGGAACAACCAGCCCTCCATTTTCAACCTTCACATTGTTGCTCATCTTTTTCTCTATATCATTCTGTTGTTTTTGTTCCTCTGCATTCTCACCGTCTAGATTCTTCTTCTCCTCCTTCTTCTTCTTCTCCTTTTTTTGCTTCTTTCCCTTCTCTGTTCCTCCCTCACCACCCTTACTTAATTCAACTTCATTTTTCACCATAGCAGCTACTTCTCCATTGTTACTTATCTTTGTGTCTATCTCTTTCTGTTGTTCTCGTCCCTTCGCACTCTCACGTTCTAAATTCTTGTCCTTCTTCTTCTTGTCCTTTTTCTGTTTCTTTCCGTCCTCCATTTCTTCATCGCCTTGACCTGATTCATTTCATTTTGCCCATTTTTCGGTAGTTTTCCATCAACTTTCTTATTTCCAAATTCATTCTTCTTCTTTTTATCTTTCTTACTACGCTTCTCACTTCCATCTACAACAGAACCATTAATTTCTCGACCCAATTTAAACATCATTCTCAATCAACTTTTCATCAACATTCTCACCACAAACTTTTTCCCTTATAATCCCGATTTCAGATTTCACATCAGCACTTGTAACAGAACTTACACCTACTCTCCCACTATCATCTGTCACGTGGCTTCGGATTTTCTTCCTACGAGACTGCGAGGGTTTAAGCTCCCTATGAAGCTGGTTGAGCTCATTGAAAGCATCTGAAGCTCGACGGAGATAGACATTGATAACTTGCGAAGCACCGTTGTCAGCAGAGACAAATTTTGAGAGAATTTTGGTAGCTTTGGAAAGTGATATCTCTTTGGATGATTCACATCGTCCAGAAAGAGTCTTCATCTTCTTCTTCTTCTCTCACCTTCACATACATATGTAGCTAGACTAAATCAATAAACAGTTAAAAACTAAACTATTTTGTCAATCACTGCAAAAATCAGAAAGTATAGTTTTTTTTCTGAAACGCGATACTCAGGTTTGTTACGGTTTAATGTAGCAGCTACCGCGGCCGCAAATCGATTAATCGCAGAAGCTAAAAGAATGGGGAAGGAAGATATGAAGAAGAAAAGGAATACCTAGAAGGATTTGTCACTGTTTCTTCTGAAGGTGGAGTTGCTCCTGCGCCGACCAAGTCCGCCGGTGTTTTCCGGCTTGTTATGTTCAGTGCGCTGCAATTTGTTTCCGATGCAACGAGGGTTTTGATTCGATGTGTTGTTGTTTTAGGGTTTTAGGGTTTTTTTAGTTGAAATGTTTTTATTTGTTGTATTGAGGGGTATAGACTTTTAATTCCGTACTTTTATTATAAAATCTAAAGAAAGTAGAGATGAGATAAAATGTGAGATATGAATTTTATTTTATTTATTATATTTGTAATCTTAAATAATAGAATTTTATTTCAATTTATTGTATACCTTAATTCAAACACATTTTTAAATTTGGATCCTCTCTTTTTTTATATATTTTGCAATCTCTCATGTTTCTAATGTAATGGTTTAAAATTTATAATAAATAATTAAATAAAAATGTTGAAGAAATTCCAAAAATAACAAAGACAAATTATTTATTCATTTCTGTCTCCTATTAAATGAATTTTTTATTTAATTATTTATTATAAATTCTGAACCGTTTTATTTAATAATATATATATATATATATATATATATATATATATATATATATATATATATATATATATATATATATATATATATATATATATATATATATATATATATATGTACAAATAAACATTGTTCTCTCTCTCTCTCTCTCTCTCTCTCTCTCTCTCTCTCTCTCTCTCTCTCTCTCTCTCTCTCTCTCTCTCTCTCTCTCTCTCTCTCTCTCTCTCTCTCTCTCTCTCTCTCTCTCTCTCTCTCTCTCTCCTCTCTCTCTCTCTCTCCTCTCTCTCTCTCTCTCTCTCTCTCTCTCTCTCTCTCTCTCTCTCTCTCTCTCTCTCTCTCTCTCTCTCACATATCAATAATATATATATATATATATATATACACACATACATATATATATGTACACATTATATATATATATATATATATATATATATATATATATATATATATATATATATATATATATATATATATATATATATATATATATATATATATATATATATATATATATATATATGTGTGTGTGTATATTGCAAAAATAATAGTTAAATGGTATTACAGTATTACTGTATTTTTAAATTAACAACATGTTTGGAACCCTTTTAGATTGACTGGTTCTTGTACAATTCAACCTGATGATATGCTGCCACTTCTGACAAATAACAAGAACCAATGGTTTAAAAACATTTATCCACCAATAGTAGCTTCTATCTGTTGAGCAATAACCAATAACTAAAACTAGGAGATAAACTGAAAATAAATATTTACCAAAAAAAAATAATCTTTTGCTTCAATGATACCCATTCTTCAAAGTTTTAGAGAAAAATTATATAAGGGGGCACCAAAATCTCCTTTAAAGATTAGGAAGGAGCTTTATTACAAAAAAAAATTCATATTTTATTAAATTATTTATTTAAATTTTAATATATATATTATATTATATAATAATATAGAATTAATTATTAATTTTATATAATAATAATTAAATTATATTAAATGTTTATATTAATTTTTACGACTTGGTCAAAATAAATGTTTGTTTGTATTAAATAAATATAATAAACACGTAGAAAGATAATTGACAATGAATCAAAATTGGTGTATGATTTTCTAGGATGCAGTACGGATGCATGTTGTGTGATAGAAAATAAATATTAATAATATGATTTAATATTCTTTTTAGTATGTGTTTTAATCATTTTGATTTTTAAATTTATAAAAAATTTATATTAATCTCTTAACTTAAAAAAAATATTATGTTTTTTTTTTCTTTTTAATTAACGATTAAAAAATTCAGAAATTCTTCATTAAATTCATCATTTATTGGATAAAAATGACTAAATAATACATATTAAAAAATTAAAAAATTAATATAAACATTTTTTAATTAAAAAACCAAAATAAATTCAAAATTAACATACGACAATAAAAATGATATTAAATTTAATAATATACATTGTAAATATATAGTATAATGACTTTAATAATTTATATAAGATATTTGTGGCTAAAATGAAAAGTTATATTTATTGCCCATATTAAAATATTTTAATGCAGTAATCGACGTAGAGGTTATTATAACAAAACAAAACAGGATTTTTGGGTTTATAGGTTTGTGAGTATCTTTTAGAGTAATTAATACTTCTACCCATGTGATGCACGGGACAAATTGTAAATAAATATTATACTTTTTATAATAAATATAAGAATATGTGAAAAGAAAAAATTATATTTCAATGATATTATATGAACATATTAAAAATATTTAAAAATGTGATTAAGATATGAAACATAAATTGTTTTTATGTGACTTTCTCTACAATTGAACAAAGAAATATAAAATAAATTCATCTTTGAGTCTTAAAAGAAAAAATAAATAAATATGAAAGAGAACGTAAAACTTCTTATAACATTGATAATTACTTATAACATTGATAATTACTTATAACTCAATACATGATATAATGGTTGAATGTAAATTAAAATATATATTTGAACAAACTTACACAATATGTAACGTTAACAAAATCTATCGAAATGGTAATTAGCATTATCCACACGAGTTAACAAAACAGGAAAGATGATATAAATTAATAAAATTCATATATTTATTTATATATTGAAATATATAAATATTGGAACGAAAATTTTCTAACTATCATACTATCATTCGATAACAAAATCAACCAATGGACTAAACCTGTGGGAAAAAAATTGACTGCATAAAATAATCTGTTAAATGAAAAATAAAATAAAATTTGATAGATTTAGCATAGAATAGAACGTACGTTGTTCATATTTTGGAAGACCTTCTTATAAACAACGTTTGAAGTCTTATTAGTGGCATTATCATCGTCATCGTTGATAAGAAGTTTTAAACGAACTCGTAAAATAACTCTAGAAAATGCAACATATAGCTGAGCGTGGGTAAAAACAGGTTATGGAAGGTAGATTCCAACATGTTTAAGAGATTGACTTTGACTCTTTTTTATTGTCATTGCAAAAGAAATAGATATATGAAATTGTCTGCGATGGAATTTGAATGGAACTCTCATGTTAGGAAGAGTCAATAACAACCTCGGAATAAAAACTTTTTGGCCAATATTATTTTCTGAAATAACCTCTGCCTCAAGTACAAAATGTCTCAATTGATGATTGATCAATACTTCTTAGTAGCATAACAGATACACCAGCCTTTAATTTCAATTCATTATTTGTTACGTCTAAAGCTTTGATGGTATTCAGTAATTCATAAGTAAGAATATTATATGGACCATTAAGAGTTTCACTTTGTTCACATGGTGTATCAAAACTCAAATATGTTTTAACTTCACCAGGAATCAAAGATAACATGTAATCATTTATGAGTTCAACAACTTCATTCTTTGGTGTTAAAATAGCCATATCTTAAAAATATGATGGATCATGAAAATTCTCAGAGAAAGATGGATAAGTATCAACAACTATAGAATTAATGGGGCCTCTTGAATTTTTTATGATTGTATCATCTGGAATTTTAATGTTTAAGTCTTCGTCATTATCCTTACCAATTTTTCCTTCTCTAATACTCAACAATCAATCTGAGAATTGCTTCATTTGTTTTACATCAGATATCGACGATCCGGTTTGAAGCCTTATGTTCTTGATTAATGTCATTACTTGACAAAAATCTCATAGATAAGATGAATTAAAGTTGACATGTACAATATCTTTTCTTGTTTCCTTCGGTATAACAGAGAGGATTTGTCTAAAATCCACACCCCAAAACCACTACTTTACCTCCAAAGGAAATATTTTTACTATTAGGATTTGAGAATTTAAGAATATCTCTAAAAAAATTGTCAACAACTTGAAAGCAATATTTGTGCATCATTGGAGCTCATCGCATATAATAAGTTTAGCTTTTATTATCAATTGAGTTAAAGGACTTTTTGGTGCAATGTTGCAAGTAGAAAATTCATCAATATTTAATGGAATAGCAAACCTTGAGTGTGGCGTTTGACCACCAGATATTAGAAGCGTTGATATTCCACTTAAAGGAACCGTGAGCATGATTTCACCTTTTGATCTTATAATTGCAGATATAACTTTCCAAATGTAAGTTTTTCATGTTCCTCCATATCCATAGACGAAGAAATTTTCACCTTTATCTCGAGAAACATATTGTATTATTTTTTTATATATCCCTCTTTGCTCTAAAGTAATTGATGACACCAACTTTTCCTATTCTATAGCCAAAGTACGTTTGTCATAATTAAATTCATATTGTATGAGTCTATTTTGACCATTAGATAACAATGATATATATGATTGTGGCATGAAAGGAAAGTATTTTAAAGTTGTGTTGTTTCTATGTAGTAATTTCTTTATCTTGGCAAGAGCAAAATTTTGCAACTTCTCATCGGTCAATACCAAATTTGAATTAACACAATTATATTTAACATTAGAATAATACATTATTAAATTAGTAAATAAACTTTGAGTAAAGAAATTTAAATACCAAATTAAAATGTTTTCTATTTAATATTACCACTTTCATATAAAGCAAATATTTTATTGCATTTAGGCATGTGTTCGAAAATATGCGGGGAAAAACGCTGACAAAAGTGAATCCACCAAGATATATATAAGCTTAGACATGATTATCAAAACATATATCTCACTTATTTCACAATTATAGAAATGCTAGCTTAGATATTTGTAGAAGAAACTCATGTATAATTTCTAGATAATCTATATGTAATTGGTTGCCATATATACTACAAAACCTATGAAACAAGAACACTCACTATATTAGGGGTGTCTCGGTGTTGGGAATTCAAACAATGATGATATAATGAAGAAAAAAAATACTTCTTTCAAAACACTATTTTAAAAATAAGTATTTAATCATATTGTAGGAACATCATACCTTCAACTTGGAGTTCTAATATTTGTCGAAACAAAATGCCATCACTTAGATATTGCCAAGTTTTGCTCCAAATTAATTCTGGTTAGTTAAGCTGGTCTAAAACCAATAAGGCTACAAAAAATTCCTTAAATAATAAGTTGTCCCCCAATGGCTTGCTTCTATGAAGGAATCAATGAATTCTTTTTCATCTCGCAACAATCCTAAACAATAGCAAACATTTTTACATGTGTCATATACAATATTGTTTACTGTTCTGATATCTTTAAATGATGTTGCTCCTCTAATATGATTAAGCAATGTTCTCAGGTAATATAGTTGACCACTTCCTGGATGAATAAATTTTAATCTTCCAATTACAAATCCCGTCTTCCTCTTTTTCCACTCATGTTTGTGTTTATTCCATACAAACATTTTAAGAAATTCACCATATTGTTTACTGTTCTGATATCTTTAAATGATGTCGCTCCTCTAATATGATTAAGCAATGTTCTCAGGTAATATAGTTGACCACTTCCTGGATGAATAAATTGTAATCTTCCAATTACAAATCCCTTCTTCCTCTTTTTCCACTCATGTTTGTGTTTATTCCATACAAACATTTTAAGAAATTCACCAAATGTAAGACTTCTTGCTTCAGGATATTTTCTATTTGCATCCATCTAACCCATGGATTTTTTCATATGGGAGTTTAGATTGTTGATTACATTTTGAAGTGGACCATCATCCTCAAAAATCAGATAATGTTCATTTGACAAGTGAAAAGACAAACAGTCAACATCAGGTTCTCTATAATTGATATCAAAGGCAAATAATCTCCAAGCTGCTTCACATGTGGATAAATATCTACAATCATAATACAATTTTATATCATCTACACATCACTTGTCTCTTTCATTTCCATCACTTTGATAAAAGGTTATTGTAACAAGGTCCCGACCTTTATTAACATATTTGAAGAGATGTTTGGTACAACGGGATTGGTTCTACCACTTTCCGCAACAACGAAAAATAATCGGCGGAAAAAACAGAAGAGTCGCCATCGAACGCTATTTATCCCGACACAGGAAAAGGAAACGATTGAAGAAAACCTGGAAGAAAAAAGAAGACAAGGTATTCACAACCAAATCTTGTGTTTGGAAGTTAGTTACGCAAGGGGAAGGTATTAGCACCCTCACGTATGTTGTACTCAATGGGATCCATGCTTGCTATCTAATCAAAGGGTGTGTTATCTAAAGCCTACTACTAAACAGAAACATAATGGGGAAAATAAAAGGAGACTCGATAGGACATCACATCCCTATGCTCACGTATTCCCTTGTGTAATGGGAAAGTCAGAGTCAACGTAGTTCAGAAAACTATTGGTGATAGGGTGAAGGTTGCTCGCCGAGACACCACCATCTCGTGCCTATGTATTCTCATATTATATGAGAAATCAGAGCAAACGTAGTTCGGCCAACTACGGAAGAAAAAGGGAAAAGAGTGATCACCAAGACTTTGTTGTCTTATGCCTACGTATTCTCATCTGGTATGAAAAATCAGAGCAAACACAGTTCAGGTAACTACATAAAAAAAGGGAAAGGGGTTCTTACCAAGACTTTGTTGTCTTGTGCCAACGTATTCTCATCTGGTATGAGAAATCAGAGCAAACGTAATTCGTGTAACTACTTGTTAAGTGTTTTTCATGAGCAACATTAAGTTCTCATTCCAGCAGTTAGGGTCGAAGCCTGTTTGCGTTAGAATGGAAAAGTAACATACTCTTTTCTGAAAATGGGTTTGACAAACAATCCCGAAGGATAAAAAGGTTTGCAGTTTGTTTGTGAGTTTTAGAGAAGTGAATTGATTGGATTTGAGATTCACATTGCACTAAAGTCTATGATATAGGAGCGAATGCGTTGCATATCGCCCCCGGACGGGACATACACTAAAAAATCTAGACAAGTAAGGAGAAACCCATCACTCATCATTTCCCATATGCTTAAGGCTCGTGGCGCACAACGTTCATCTTCTTTATTAAGTGTGTTAAATTTGCTTTGAGATGAGAAGAGAAAAGACTCAAAGGTTGAAAAGAAAACAACTAAGGGAAATTGAACCCTAATATTGTCATACACAATGGTCATAAAGTTGAGGATAAAAAGGAAGTCTACTTAATATTATCATACAAATGATGGAACTAGAGTTAATGTTTGAAAGGGACTATCCTAATTGTTATCATACAAAGGATTTAAATCCTAATGTCTCTCCTACCTCCAACTTAATCATAAATTAAGTGGAACTAGGAATCCTAAGGGGTCATGTGAACAAGCACAAGTAAACACCATACTAATTAATCACAAATTAAAGCAAACTCAAGACTTAACCAAGTCTTAATAAAATAAAGAGATAAAGAAGAATGAGAGATGAAGGAGAAAATGCAACACCAAGTAAACAAACATGGAAGTTCAAATCAAAATGCAAAACATCAAACAAGCAAGCATTCATCTCAATCATACAAAGTAAACATCAACATCATGTTAAGATAACCCAAAGTGTGCACACATGTCAAACCATACTCAAATATTAGAAGCCAAAATAAATTGGCAAGACAAGGTGCCAATGCATACACAAATAACTTAAGTTCTAACAAGAAGTGTAACACCCATTTTATTTATTTAGTGATTTTGGTGCCATTTTAATTATTTTATTTTGGTGTGCCCTTAGGTGGGGTGTGTTAGAGTATGTTGGTGAGTATCCTTGATGTAACGCCCCGATTCTGAATTCCCATTAATTGTTGAGTCTTTTAATTTATTTAATTGATGTTTGTTTTAAGTTGATAAATTATATATTATTATGTGGTGTTTGCTTATTTTATCTATTTTTACCGATTCAGAGAGTTTTTGGGGAATTAGAGTAAAAAGGGCATTTTAGACATTTAGCAATTTAGTGTGAGAATTGATTGGTAAGTGTTGGAAAGAATTTGAGAGGAAAGAAATAGAGATAGAAATAGAATAAGAGAGGAAAAGAAAAAAAAAGATAGTAACATAAGAAGAAAAACAAGAGAAAGAAAAGAGGAGAAGAGAAAGAGAAGAGAAAGTGGAGAGGAAAACCTAGAATCATCAAGGGATCATCACCAAAGCTTGCAATCGATCGGTAAGGGTGTGAAACTCCATCATCTCTTTAATGTGTATGATTGTATGTATATGTGTTTGGATTTAGTAGAGTTTCTACTCTTTTTCCACTTAGGTTAGAAGTTGGTTTTGTGAGTAGAATGAGGTTTTAATCGGTTAGAACTCGGATTAGACGATGTAGTTTAGTCGGGTGATGGTTGGGTTGTGCCACTGAGACTGGTTTGGATTTAATCGGTTGGTTTTGTGGAGTTTGGGCTTTGGAACAGCCATGGAAGTTCTGTCTTCGCAGGCTCGCCAGGCGAATGGCAGCGAAGCTTCGCCAGGCGAAGCCCAGCGAGCTGTAGCGAAGCAAGTCAGAAGCAACACCCTGTATTCACTGGCAAGTTCGCCAGGCGAGGTGAGTTGGCGAAGGTTCGCCAGGCGAGTGTGTAGCGAGCCTCAGCGAGTAATTCCAGAATTACTCCCAGTGGACTTCGCTGGGAAGTTCGCCAGGCGAAGGCCAGCGAGCATTCGCTGCGTGGCTTCGCCAGACGAAGGTTGGCGAACCTGGCAGTGTTATTTGTTTTGCTGTTTTGTTCATAGCATGATGTTTGGTTGATTCAATTATGATTAATGCCTATATGAATGATTGATGTGTGAACTGTTTCGACATGTCGTGCTGTGGGTGGCCGAAAGGCGTGAATCCTAGATTGTAGAGTCAATGGTAAACCTTGAACGTTTGATAATCTTGTGTATTTGCTTGAATTGAATAGAAACGCATTGATAGGCTGATATGTGTGTAAACCATGTGTGAAATGGTGCATAATGTGAATGCATGATAGATATATGCGATGTATGTGATAAATGCAATGAGTATGTTGTGAACATAGTATGCATTTTTGTGTTGAATGATCCCTCAGAGGATTTGCAGAACCTCGTATGATACGATGGTTACATTAGATTCCTTGGAGAATCGGTTGCATTGTGTGATTCCTTGGAGAATCGGTTGCATTATGTGATTCCTTGGAGAATCGGTTGCATTGTGTGATTCCTCGGAGAATCGGTCATAACATGTAATCCCGTGGAGGATTGACTAGAGTATTTGATTCCGTGGAGAATCTGCTGAGTATTTGATTCCGTGGAGAATCTGCTGAATATTCGATTCCGTGGAGAATCTGATGAATATTTGATTCTGTGGAGAATCTGCTGAATACTTGATTCCGTGGAGAATCTGCTGAATACTCGATTCCTTAGAGAATCTGTTGAAATGAGTCGGTACCGCATTTGCATCTGCATAGAGTCGTATGTCGGTCTCTATGAGTTGCATGAGTCATCTGTGTATGATGCATTAGTTGTATGAATGTAAATGTGTATGTTATGTATGATTGTTTGGAAGAACATATAGTGAATGTTCATGAGCATGTGTAGAGGAGTGATTAATTGTATATGCTTAATGTGGTGAGAACATAAATTGAGTATGATTTGTACATTTATGGATATATGTATATATGCAATTTTATGCATTAACTGTTATGATGTTGTTTCTCACCCTTCTGCTGTTTTATAATGCTCTATGAGGCATTGCAGAGTAGGAAGCTGGAGGTTCTTTTGTGAAGCGATGTCTTCATTCTTTTTGGTCAATGGCTCTGATATGTAACATCTGGGTAGTTAGGAAGCCTTTGGCTCTTTTGAAGCTATTTTGTTTTGATTCTTTTGTGATACATATGTGTATGTATCTGTTGTGGATATGTTGTAAAGCATGAATTGATTGAATGGTTGTATATACTTTTATGTATGTGATCGATTCAATATTTGGATGTTTCCGCTATTATTCTAAATATTGAGATGTGGGTTACCCATTGTTGCATATCTATTTTGAGCAGGTATCGTATGTGTTTAATTTCATGATAATGTGATGCGCCTCTTATATACCATGTTTTAATTAAACTCTGATGAAATAAATTTTCTAAGTGCTTAATTGATTAAATGTATTAATTTGGGGGTATAGAAAGGGGGTGTTACATTAAGTGGTATCAGAGCCAGTGTTGAGTCAGTCGTGTCTGTCTTGTTGTTGTGTTGGTTGAACGGTTGTTTAACCTTGTTGTTATTTTTGGGAAACCTCAGAATATGGCAGGTCGTAATGACAATGCTATGGCAGTGGTGTTAGAGGCTATGGCCAGAGCTGTGCAGGGTGCACCTAACGTGAATGCGAATGATGAGTTCAGGAAGAACCAACCACCGGTGTTCAAAGGGAGATTTGATCCGGATGGTGCTCAGATATGGTTAAAGGAAATTGAGAGGATCTTTAGGGTGATGGATTATGCTGAAGGGAACAAGGTGAGACTAGGGACTCACATGCTGAGAGAAGAGGCTGATGACTGGTGGGTCAGCGTGAGGCAAATTCTTGAGGTCGACGATGAGGAGATTACGTGGGATTTATTTCGTACTGAGTTTCTAAGGAAGTATTATCCCGAAAGTGTTAAAGGGAAGAGAGAAATGGAATTTCTGGAGTTGAAACAAGGTAATATGTCGGTGGTGGACTACACCGCTAAGTTTACTGAGTTAGTAAAGTTTCACCCTCACTATGATGCGGTTACGGCGGAATTTTCCAAATGTATCAAATATGAGAATGGCTTGCGTCCTGAGATAAAGCAAGCAGTGGGTTATCAAAGGATACGAAGATTTTCGGATTTGACCGAGTGCTGTAGGATTTATGAAGAAGACAGTAGAGCTCGTTCTACTCATTATAAGGGTTTGAGCGAGAGGAGAGGGAAGCAGCAAGTACGAAGCGGACCTTATGTGACGCCTGCTGATAAGGGCAAACATAGGGAAAACTTTGATAGGAGACCCGGAGGAGGTTCCGGTGCGATCAAATGTTTTAAGTGTGGCGTGATGGGCCACAAGTCTTATGATTGTGGAAAGTTCAAGGCGAAGTGTTCCAACTGTGGGCTCCTTGGACATGATGCAGCAGAGTGTAGAAAGAATGCTGTGAAGTGTTTTAATTGTGGCGAGGTGGGTCACATTAGCCCGAATTGTACCAAACCGAAGCAAGCTCAGGCGGGCGGAAAAGTATTCGCATTAGCAGGCTCAGACGCTACTAATGCGGCAGATCGTTTGATTAAAGGTACATGCTTTATTAATGATATGCCTTTAGTTGCTATTATTGATACTGGAGCGACTCACTCGTTCATTTCTCTTGCGTGTGCTAAGCGGTTGGATTTGTGTATGGTTTCTTTGAGTAGTGGTATGGTTATTGGGACTCCCGCTTCGGGGTCGGTAACTACTTCTTTGGTGTGTGCAAGTTGTCCTTTGACCATATATGGTAAGGACTTCGTTATGGATTTAGTGTGTTTGCCGTTGGAAGGTTTGGACGTAATCTTGGGTATGAACTGGTTGCAATTTAATAGAGTTCATCTGGATTGCTATCACAAGTTAGTAAGGTTTCCTTCTTTGGAAGATGGTGAAAACGAGAGTTTTCTTTCCACTAAAGAGTTGAAGAAACTTTTAGCGGATGAAGCTCAGTTGTTTGGTTTGTTTGCATCGTTGTCGGTGGAGAGCAAAGTTGAGCTCGACGTGTTTCCTGTGGTTTGTGAATTTCCTGAAGTGTTTCCGGAAGATGTTGCGGATGTGCCTCCAAAGAGAGAGGTTGAATTTTCTATTGATCTAGTTCCGGGTACTAGACCGATTTCGATGGCCCCGTATCGGATGTCGGCATCGGAGTTGGTGGAATTGAAGAAGCAGTTGAATGATTTGTTGGATAAGAGATTTGTAAGACCAAGTGTTTCTCCTTGGGGTGCGCCGGTATTGTTGGTAAAGAAGAAGGATGGTAGTATGCGATTGTGTATTGATTATCGGCAGTTGAATAAGGTGACAATTAAGAACAAGTATCCGCTTTCAAGAATTGATGATTTGATGGATCAATTAGTTGGAGCCCGTGTTTTTAGTAAGATTGATTTGAGATCCGGTTATCACCAGATTCGGGTTAAGGAAGAAGATATTTCGAAGACGGCTTTTAGAACACGATATGGTCACTATGAGTATACGGTGATGCCATTCGGAGTTTCTAATGCGCCGGGTGTTTTCATGGAATATATGAACCGTATCTTCCACGAGCAGTTGGATCGTTTTGTGGTGGTGTTTATCGATGACATTTTGATTTATTCTAAGTCTCGAGAGGAACACAAAGAACATTTAAGGATTGTGTTGCGGATTTTGAAAGAGAAGAAGTTGTACGCAAAGTTGTCTAAGTGTGAGTTTTGGTTATCGAAGGTGAGTTTTCTTGGACATATTATTTCCGGCAATGGTATTAGTGTGGATCCATCCAAGATCGATACGGTGATGCAATGGGAGACTCCAAGATCAGTTACGGAAATTCGAAGCTTTTTGGGCTTGGCCGGTTACTACCGGAGGTTTATCGAAGGATTTTCAAAGTTAGCACTTCTGTTAACGCAGTTGACTTGTAAAGGAAAGGCTTTTATTTGGGATGTTAATTGTAAAGAGAGTTTCATGGAATTAAAGAGAAGGTTAACGACAGCGCCAGTTTTGATTTTGCCGAATCCTACGGAACCTTTTGTGGTTTATTGCGATGCTTCTTTGTCAGGATTGGGTGGTGTATTGATGCAAGATGGGAAGGTCGTGGCGTATGCTTCTAGACAGTTGAGAGTACATGAAAAGAATTATCCTACTCATGATTTGGAGTTAGCGGTCGTAGTGTTCGTTTTGAAAATTTGGAGGCACTATCTTTATGGTGCAAGATTTGAAGTTTTTAGCGATCACAAGAGTTTGAAGTATTTGTTTGATCAAAAAGAATTGAATATGAGGCAAAGGAGATGGCTAGAACTTTTGAAGGACTATGATTTTGGTTTAAATTATCATCCGGGTAAGGCGAATGTGGTAGCCGATGCCTTAAGTCGGAAGTCGTTGCACGTGTCTACTTTGATGGTTAGAGAGTGGGGACTCTTGGAGAACTTTAGAGATTTGAGTTTGGTTTGTGAGTTAACACCGAGTAGTGTGAAGCTGGGTATGTTGCATGTCACGAATGATTTCCTTGCTACGGTGTGTGAAAAGCAAAAGTTGGATTTGAAATTTGTGGATTTGATGACGAATGGAAATGAAGATTTCAAAGTTGATGAGCTAGGAGTTTTGAGATTTCGAGGTCGTATTTGTATTCCCGATGATGCGGATTTGAAAAAGATGATATTGGAAGAGAGACATCGGAGTAACTTGAGTATTCATCCGGGAGCGAATAAGATGTATCAGGATTTGAAGAAGATCTTTTGGTGGTCTGGATTGAAAAGCGATGTTGCTCGTTTTGTGTACTCGTGTTTGACTTGCCAGAAGTCTAAGGTGGAACATCAGAAGCCTAGTGGATTGATGCAACCGTTGGATATTCCGGAATGGAAATGGGATAGTATATCGATGGATTTTGTTACGGGATTGCCGAATACGCAAAGAGGACATAATGCTATTTGGGTGATTGTTGATAGGCTTACTAAATCGGCTCACTTTATTCTGATTGATATTACTTATTCTTTGGAAAGGTTGGCCGAGATTTATGTTGGCACTATTGTGAAGCTTCATGGAGTTCCTAAGAGTATTGTGTCGGATAGAGATCCTAGATTTACTTCAAGATTTTGGGAGAGTTTGCAAGGTGCCTTGGGTTCTAAGTTGAGATTGAGTTCGGCATATCATCCGCAAACAGATGGTCAAACCGAGAGGACGATTCAATCGTTAGAAGATTTGTTGCGTGCTTGTGTGCTTGAACAAGGTGGTGCGTGGGACGGTTATTTAGCGTTGATTGATTTCACCTATAATAACAGTTTCCATTCGAGTATTGGTATGGCGCCATTTGAGGCTTTATATGGTCGGAGATGTCGAACACCTCTGTGTTGGCATGAGACGGGTGAAAAGTCGGTAGTTGGTCCGGAAATAGTACAGCAAACGACGGAAAAGGTGAAATTTATTCGGGAAAAGATGAGAGATTCTCAGAGTAGGCAGAAAAGTTATCATGATAAAAGGAGAAAGGATCTCGAGTTTCAAGAGGGCGACCATGTGTTTTTGAGAGTTACACCGGTTACGGGTGTGGGTCGTGCTTTGAAGTCAAGAAAGTTGACTTCTCGTTTTATTGGTCCGTATCAGATTGTCGCACGAGTTGGTGCTGTGGCTTATCATGTGGCGTTACCTCCGAACCTTTTGAATTTGCATGATGTATTCCATGTCTCGCAACTTCGGAAGTATGTTCCGGATCCGTCACATGTTATCCCAATGGATGAAGTTGAAGTAAGAGATAACCTTACAGTTGAAGTTTTACCGGTTAGTATTTTGGACCGTGAAGTTAAGAAACTAAGAGGCAAGGATATTGCGCTTGTGAAAGTGTCCTGGGGAGGTGCCGCGGAAGGCAACATGACTTGGGAATTGGAGAGCAAGATGCGAGAATCGCATCCAGAGTTGTTTGAATCAGGTGATATTTTCGAGGACGAAAATTTCTAAAGTGGGGGAGAGTTGTAACGCCCCGATTCTGAATTCCCATTAATTGTTGAGTCTTTTAATTTATTTAATTGATGTTTGTTTTAAGTTGAGAAATTATATATTATTATGTGGTGTTTGCTTATTTTATCTATTTTTACCGATTCAGAGAGTTTTCGGGGAATTAGAGTAAAAAAGGCATTTTAGACATTTAGCAATTTAGTGTGAGAATTGATTGGTAAGTGTTGGAAAGAATTTGAGAGGAAAGAAATAGAGATAGAAATAGAATAAGAGAGGAAAAGAAGAAAAAAAGATAGTAACATAAGAAGAAAAACAAGAGAAAGAAAAGAGGAGAAGAGAAAGAGAAGAGAAAGTGGAGAGGAAAACCTAGAATCATCAAGGGATCATCGCCAAAGCTTGCAATCGATCGGTAAGGGTGTGAAACTCCATCATCTCTTTAATGTGTATGATTGTATGTGTATGTGTTTGGATTTAGTAGAGTTTCTACTCTTTTTCCACTTAGGTTAGAAGTTGGTTTTGTGAGTAGAATGAGGTTTTAATCGGTTAGAACTCGGATTAGACGATGTAGTTTAGTCGGGTGATGGTTGGGTTGTGCCACTGAGACTGGTTTGGATTTAATCGGTTGGTTTTGTGGAGTTTGGGCTTTGGAACAACCATGGAAGTTCTGTCTTCGCAGGCTCGCCAGGCGAAGCCCAGCGAGCTGTAGCGAAGCAAGTCAGAAGCAACACCCTGTATTCGCTGGCAAGTTCGCCAGGCGAGGTGAGTTGGCGAAGGTTCGCCAGGCGAGTGTGTAGCGAGCCTCAGCGAGTAATTTTAGAATTACTCCCAGTGGACTTCGCTGGGAAGTTCGCCAGGCGAAGGCCAGCGAGCATTCGCTGCGTGGCTTCGCCAGGCGAAGGTTGGCGAACCTGACAGTGTTATTTGTTTTACTGTTTTGTTCATAGCATGATGTTTGGTTGATTCAATTATGATTAATGCCTATATGAATGATTGATGTGTGAACTGTTTCGACATGTCGTGCTGTGGGTGGCCGAAAGGCGTGAATCCTAGATTGTAGAGCCAATGGTAAACCTTGAACGTTTGATAATCTTGTGTATTTGCTTGAATTGAATAAAAACGCATTGATAGGCTGATATGTGTGTAAACCATGTGTGAAATGGTGCATAATGTGAATGCATGATAGATATATGCGATGTATGTGATAAATGCAATGAGTATGTTGTAAACATAGTATGCATTTTTGTGTTGAATGATCCCTCAGAGGATTTGCAGAACCTCATATGATACGATGGTTACATTAGATTCCTTGGAGAATCGGTTGCATTGTGTGATTCCTTGGAGAATCGGTTGCATTGTGTGATTCCTTGGAGAATCGGTTGCATTGTGTGATTCCTCGGAGAATCGGTCATAACATGTAATCCCGTGGAGGATTGACTAGAGTATTTGATTCTGTGGAGAATCTGCTGAGTATTTGATTCCGTGGAGAATCTGCTGAATATTCGATTCCGTGGAGAATCTGATGAATATTTGATTCCGTGGAGAATCTGCTGAATACTTGATTCCGTGGAGAATCTGCTGAATACTCGATTCCTTAGAGAATCTGTTGAAATGAGTCGATACTGCATTTGCATCTGCATAGAGTCGTGTGTCGGTCTCTATGAGTTGCATGAGTCATCTGTGTATGATGCATTAGTTGTATGAATGTAAATGTGTATGTTATGTATGATTGTTTGGAAGAACATATAGTGAATGTTCATGAGCATGTGTAGAGGAGTGATTAATTGTATATGCTTAATGTGGTGAGAACATAAATTGAGTATGATTTGTACATTTATGGATATATGTATATATGCAATTTTATGCATTAACTGTTATGATGTTGTTTCTCACCCTTCTGCTGTTTTATAATGCTCTATGAGGCATTGCAGAGTAGGAAGCTGGAGGTTCTTTTGTGAAGCGATGTCTTCATTCTTTTTGGTCAATGGCTCTGATATGTAACATTTGGGTAGTTAGGAAGCCTTTGGCTCTTTTGAAGCTATTTTGTTTTGATTCTTTTGTGATACATATGTGTATGTATCTGTTGTGGATATGTTGTAAAGCATGAATTGATTGAATGGTTGTATATACTTTTATATATGTGATCGATTCAATATTTGGATGTTTCCGCTATTATTCTAAATATTGAGATGTGGGTTACCCATTGTTGCATATCTATTTTGAGCAGGTATCGTATGTGTTTAATTTCATGATAATGTGATGCGCCTCTTATATACCATGTTTTAATTAAACTCTGATGAAATAAATTTTCTAAGTGCTTAATTGATTAAATGTATTAATTTGGGGGTATAGAAAGGGGGTGTTACACTTGATATATAAGGATTATTTGTGGAGATGTGGAGTTGATATAATAATATAATAGTTAATAGTAATATTTGTGGTATTATTATTATTATTATTATTATTATTATTATTATTATTATTATTATTATTATTACTTTTATTAAGAATATTATTATTATTGGTGAAATAATATTATTAATATTATTATGTGTATTATTTATTATTATTAGTGGGATTAGAATTAAAATAAGAATTTAGGGGTATTAGAGGAGTTAGGAAAAGGGAGAAGTTAGAATACGATAAGTCAGTTCCAGAGAGAAGAGCAGAGAGGAAGAACAAGGAGAAAGGGAAGGAGGCTAGGGCTAGAGATTCTTGAGGATTCTTCATCAATCGAAGCAATAATCGAGGTAAAGGGGGGGGGGGGGGGGGGAACTGATTGGGATGGTATTTACATGAAATTGGGTAGAGGGGATTCCTTAATCCCGTAGGTATTTTGATGAACATACTTGAGATGATGGTATATTGTTGATTATGGTGAATTATGTGTATATGATGATATGCTAATAATTGCTGCTGCCATGGATGAATGGGTGTTGTGTTGTAGTTTGGTGAGGTTCTGAGTAACTCTAAAGTGTCGGTAAGGTACCGTAATGTTGGTTCTAGAGTAGAAATTATAGGGCAATTGTTAAGTATAATGCATATGGGTTGTAGTACTGATAGAATAGGAGATGGAAGTGGAGTGATAGGTGTTGCACCCCAAAATTTGCTCAACCTTTTTCTTACCTGGTTTATGTTTCATTGCATTAGCATTGCATTGTTCTAGCATGTGCATAGCATAACATTTGTTCATTTAACAGGGAATCAAGTGTGATTTATATCAAGAGAAGCCTATCTAGGGGTATGGTTCAAGCTTGAGAAGTCACCAAAGTCATCAGGAAGTGGTTTGAGTTCTTGAGAAGTTTGGATGCTTGTATGGGGTTCATCTCCTAACTTGAGGGCCAATTGAGGACCATCAGAGGGTTATGAAGCTTTGATTATGGATAGAGTATGTGGAGAGAGCTCAGGGAGTGCCTAATGTAACACCCCCTTTCTATACCCCTAAATAATTAAATAAATCATTTAGGCACTTGATAAAAATTTCATCAGAGTTTAATTAATACATGATATAAAAGAGGTGCATCACATTATCATGAAATTAAATGCATACAACAATTGCTCAAATAGATATGCAACAATGGGTAACGCACAACTAAGGAATATAGTCCTAAAACCCACATCTCAATATTTAGAATAAAAGCGGAACATCTAAACATTGAATCAATTCATTCATATAAACATATACACATCATTCAGTTAATTCATCTTTACAAATCATCCATCAGCAGATACATACACAGATGTATCACAAAAGAATCAACACAAATGTATCTTCAAAAAGAGGCAAAGGCTTCCTAACTACCCAGATGTTACATATCAGAGCCATCGACCAAAAGATAATGAAGACCTGCTTCACAAAAAGGACCTCCATCAATCCTACTCTGCAATGCCTCATAGAGCATTAAAAAAAAGCAGAAGGGTGAGAAACAATATTATAACAGTCAAAGCATAAAATTATATGTCAACACAAGTTATACATAATTCACATTCTCACCACATTTCATCATATACATCACAATTCACATTTTTATAACTAAGCATATTCACCAATCATGCTTCTACACTTACACATTATTTCCACATAAACATTTACAATTATGTTTATTTCAACAAACCACATAAACATGTTCAATTCACCAATACATCATATGAAGATGACAATGCAACTCATAGAGGCCGACTCCTCAACTCTATGCAGATGCAAATGCGGTACCGACTCAATTCAGCAGATTCTCTAAGGAATCAAGTATTCAGCAGATTCTCCAAGGAATCAAATATTCATCAAATTCTTCGAGGAATCGAATATTCAGCAGATTCTCCAAGGAATCAAAATACCTAACAGATTCTCCAAGGAATCACATACAACAACCGATTCTCCAAGGAATCAACATATAACAACCGATTCTCCAAGGAATCAACATCGCTAGAATGTCCATCATGATACCTTTCATGCAAAATGACTCATAACATTTCTCTACATGCACACATATTCGCGATTATATCATCATGCATATTCATCTCATACAAGTACATACAATCTATGTACATCCATGCTAATCCATCATGCATTTCCATTCAATTCAGACAAATGCATAAAATTGTCAAACGGCTACCATTCCACGATTAAGAATCGATTTCTAGGATTCACGCCCGAAAGCTACCCACAACTCATCACAATAGTATACAAACTATTCATATCACCTAGGATTAACATAATTGAGTCAAACAATTAATCATTGGATGGATAAGACAGAAAAGAAACAAAGTTGTCCTGCTCGCCACCCTTCGCCTGGCGAAGCCATTGGCGAATGCTCGCTGGGACCTTCACCTGGCGAACTTGCCAGCGAAGTCCAAAATAAGCCACTGCCATAGGTTCGCTACCCTTCGCCTGGCGAAGGCATTGGCGAATGCTCGCTGGTACCTTCGCCTGGCGAACTTGCCAGCGAAGACCACTGGGAGTTTTTCTTGAATTATTCGCTAGCCATTCGCTGGGCTTCGCCTGGCGAAGCCTCGCTGCTGCTCGCCTGGCGAACCTGCGAACTCAGAGTTTCCATGGCTGTCCAAAATCCGAAACTTCACAAACCGACCGATTATAACACCAAACAACCCCATCAAGCTCAACCCAATAACACCCGACTATCCTACATCATCCATCCCTCGATTCTAACCGGTTAAAACATCATTCTACCGATTAAATCCTAATATTGCCCTAAAATGAAAATGAGTAGAAACTCTCCTCAATCCAAAATAAAACAACCAAAAGTATACATAATCATACACATTAACAGTATAATAGAGTTTCACACCCTTACCCGATCGATTGAAAGTTTGGTAGTTGATCTTGAAGAAATTCTAGGTTTTTCCTCTTCTTTCTCCACTTTCTCTTCTCTCTTCTTTCTTTCCTCTTGTTTTCCACTAATGTTTCTATCTTTCTCCTTTTCTCTCTTATTTCATATTCTATTTTTCTTTCCTCTTCATTTCCTTCCAAACACTTACCAAACACTTAATACTATTTGTCTAAAATACCCTCAACTCTATTTTCCCGAAAACTCTCAGAATCGGCAAAAATAGCACAAGAAGCAAACTTAACACATCAACATATAAATCTCACAATTTAAAACAAATATCAATCAAATAAATCAAAGGACTCAACAAAATAATGGGAATTCAGAATCGGGGCGTTACAACTCTCCCCCACTTTAGAGATTTTCGTCCTCGAAAATATTACCTGATCCAAACAACTCCGGATGCGACTCTCGCATCTTGATCTCCAATTCCTAAGTCATATTGGCTTCTGCAGCTCCTCCCCAGGCTACTTTCACAAGCGCAATATCCTTGCCTCTGAGCTTCTTAATTTCACGGTCCAAAATACTAACCGGCAAAACCTCAACCGTAAGGTTATCTCGTACTTCAACCTCATCCATAGGAATAACATGTGACAGATCCGGAACATACTTCCGAAGTTGCGAAACATGGAACACATCGTGCAAATTCAAAAGGTTCGGAGGCAACGCCACACGATAGGCCACAACACCAACTCGTGCAATAATCTGATATGGACCAATAAAACGAGAAGTCAACTTCTTCGACTTCAAAGCACGACCCACGCCCGTAACCGGTGTGACTCTCAAAAATACATGGTCGCCTTCTTGAAATTCAAGGTCCTTCCTTCTCTTATCATGGTAACTCTTCTGCCTACTCTGAGAAGCTCTCATTTTTTCCCTAATGAACTTCACCTTCTCCGTCGTTTATTGTACCATCTCCGGTTCAACTACCAATCTCTCACCTGTCTCATGCCAACACAAAGGTGTTCGACATCTCCGACCGTATAAAGCCTCAAATGGTGCCATACCAATGCTCGAACGAAAACTGTTATTATAAGTGAACTCAATCAACTCCAAATAACCATCCCAAGCACCACCTTGTTCTAGCACACAAGCACGCAACAAATCTTCCAACGACTGAATTTTCCTTTCGGTTTGACCGTCCGTCTGCGGATGGTAAGCCGAACTCAATCTCAACTTAGAACCCAAGGCACCTTGCAAACTTTCCCAAAATCTTGAAGTAAATCTAGGATCTATATCCTATACAATACTCTTAGGAACTCCGTGCAACTTCACAACCACACGAATATAAATCTCGGCTAACTTCTCCAAAGGATAACTAATATCAATCGGAATGAAGTGAGAAGATTTAGTAAGTCTATCAACAATCACCCAAATAACATTATGACCTCTTTGTGTATTCGACAATCCCGTAACAAAATCCATTGATATGCTATCCCATTTCCATTCCGGAATATCCAACGGTTGCATCAATCCACTAGGCTTCTGATGTTCCACCTTAGACTTTTGACACGTCGAACACGAATACACAAAATGAGCAACATCCCGCTTCAATCCGGACCACCAAAAGATCTTCTTCAAATCTTGGTACATCTTATTCGCTCCCAGATGAATACCCAAGTTACTCTGATGTCCTTCTTCCAATATCATCTTCTTCAATTCCGCATCATCGGGAATACAAATACGACCACGAAATCTCAAAACTCCAAAAGCATCAACTTTGAAATCTTCATTCTCATTCATCATCAAATCAATAAACTTCAAATCCAACTTTTGCTTCTCACACACGGTTATAAGAAAATCATTCGTAATATGAAGCATACCAAGTCTCACACTTCTCGGCGTCACTTCGCAAACCAAACTCAAATCTCTAAAGCTTTCCAGAAGTTCCCACTCTTTCACCATCAATGTAGACATGTGCAACGACTTCTGACTTAAGGCATCGGCCACGATGTTTGCCTTACCCGGATGATAATTCAAACCAAAATCATAGTCTTTCAAAAGCTCTAGCCATCTCCTTTGTCTCATGTTCAAGTCTTTCTGGTCAAATAAATACTTCAAGCTCTTGTGGTCACTAAAAACTTCAAACCTTGCACCATAAAGATAATGTCTCCAAATTTTCAAAACAAACACCACGGCCGCTAATTCCAAATCACGAGTAGGATAATTCTTTTCATGAACTCTCAACTGCGTAGAAGCATAAGCCACCACTTTACCGTCTTGCATCAAAACTCCACCCAAACCTGACAAGGAAGCATCACAATAAACCACAAAAGGCTCTGTAGGATTCGGCAAAATCAAAACCGGCGCCGTCGTCAATCTTCTCTTTAATTCCATGAAACTCTCTTCGCAACTAGCATCCCAAATGAAAGTCTTTCCCTTACAAGTCAACTGCGTCAACGGAAGTGCCAACTTCGAAAATCCTTCGATAAACCTCCGATAATAACCGGCCAAGCCTAAAAAGCTTCGAATTTCCGTAACTGATCTCGGAGTCTCCCACTGCATTACCGCATCAATCTTGGAGGGGTCAACACTGATACCATTTCCAGAAATAATATGTCCAAGAAAACTCACCTCTGATAACCAAAACTCACACTTCGACAACTTGACATACAATTTCTTCTCTTTTAAAATTTGCAAAACAATTCTCAAATGCTCCTCATGCTCTTCTTGAGACTTAGAATAAATCAAGATGTTGTCGATGAACACCACCACAAAATGATCCAACTGTTCATGAAAAATACGATTCATATATTCCATGAACACGCCCGGCGCGTTAGAAACTCTGAATGGCATCGTCGTATACTCATAGTGACCATATCGTGTCCTAAAGGCCGTCGTTGAAACATCTTCCTCTTTCACCTGAATCTGGTGATAACCCGATCTCAAATCAATCTTACTAAAAACACGGGCTCCAACCAGTTGATCCATCAAGTCGTCGATTCTTGGAAGCGGATACTTATTCTTTATCGTTACTTTATTCAACTGCCGATAATCAATACACAACCGCATACTTCCATCTTTCTTCTTTACTAACAATACCGGTGCACCCCAAGGAGAAACACTTGGTCTTACAAATTTCTTATCCAACAAGTCATTCAACTGCTTCTTTAACTCTACCAATTCCGATGCCGACATACGATATGGTGTCATCGAAATTGGTTTAGTACCCGGAACTATATCAATAGAAAACTCAATCTCTCTCTCCGGCGGCACATCCGTAATATCCTCCGGAAACACTTCTGGAAATTCACACACTACGGGAAACACATCAATTTCCACTTTGCTCCCAACCGACAACGATGCAAATAAGCCAAACAACTGAGCTTCGTCCGCCAAAAGTCTCTTCAGCTCTTTAGTGGATAAAAAACTCTCACTTCTATCGTCTTCCAAAGAAGGAAAACTTACCAACTTGTGATAGCAATCTAAATGAACCTTATTAAATTGCAACCAATTCATACCTAAAATCACGTCCAGACCGTCCAACGGTAAACACACTAAATCCATAATGAAGTCTTTACCATATATGGTCAAAAGACAACTCATGCATACCAAAGAAGTAGTTACCGACCCCGAAGTGGGAGTCTCAATAACCATGCCACCACTCAAAGAAACCATGCGCAAATCCAAACGTTTGGCACACTCAAGAGAAATGAACGAATGAGTCGCCCCAGTATCAATAATAGCAACTAAAGGCACATTATTAATAAAGCATGTACCTTTAATCAAACGATCAGCATTAGTCGTGTCCGCACCGGCTAATGCAAATACCTTCCCGCCCGCTGGAGCTTGCTTCGGTTTAGTACAATTAGGCTTGATGTGACCCACTTCGCCACAGTTGTAGCACTTCACCACATTCTTTCTACAATCAGAAGTGGCATGTCCAAGAATCCCACAGTTAGCACACTTAGTCACGACCTTTCCACAATCAAAAGACTTATGTCCCATTTCGCTGCACTTGAAGCACTTAATGGAACCAGAACCTCTCCCTCCGGATTTCCTATCCAAGTTTCTCTTATACTTGCCCTTATCAACAGGCGTCGCATAAGGTCCACTCCTTACTTGTTGCTTGCCTTTCTTCTCACTCAAACTCTTATAATGAGAAGAATGAGCCCTACTGTCTTCTTCAAAAATTCTACAACATTCGGTCAAGTCCGAAAACCTTCGTATCCTTTGGTAACCCACCACTTGCTTGATCTCAGGACGCAAGCCGTTCTCATACTTAATGCACTTAGAAAATTCCGCCGTAACCGCCGCATAATGAGGATGAAACTGGACCAATTCCACAAACTTAGCCGTGTAGTCTACCACGGACATGTTGCCTTGCTTCAACTCCATAAATTCCATTTCCTTTTTCCCTTTCACACTCTCCGGATAATACTTTCTCAAGAATTCGGCGCGAAACAAATCCCAAGTAATTTCCTCATCATCTACTTCCAGAATTTGTCTCATACCGACCCACCAGTCGTCGGCCTCTTCTCTCAACATGTGAGTTCCAAGTCGCACCTTGTTTCCTTCAGCATAATCCATGACTCTAAAGATTCTCTCAATCTCCTTCGTCCAGATCTGAGCACCGTCCGGGTCAAACCTTCCTTTGAACACCGGTGGTTGGTTCTTTCTAAACTTATCATTCGCATTCACATTTGGTGCGCCCTGCACCGCTCTCGCCATAGCCTCCAGCGCCGCAGCCATAGCATTGTCATTACGACCAGCCATATTCTGAGGATTCCCAAAAATAACAACAAGGTTAAACAACCGTTTAACCAACACAACAATAAGATAGACACAACTGACTCAACGCTGGCTCTGATACCACTTAATGTAACACCCTGTTTCTATACCCCCAAATAATTAAATAAATCATTTAGGCACTTGATAAAAATTTCATCAGAGTTTAATTAACACATGATATAAAAGAGGTGCATCACATTATCATGAAATTAAATGCATACAACAATTGCTCAAATAGATATGCAACAATGGGTAACGCACAACTAAGGAACATAGTCCTAAAACCCACATCTCAATATTTAGAATAAAAGTGGAACATCTAAACATTGAATCAATTCATTCATATAAACATATACACATCATTCAGTTAATTCATGTTTACAAATCATCCATCAGCAGATACATACACAGATGTATCACAAAAGAATCAACACAAATGTATCTCCAAAAAGAGGCAAAGGCTTCCTAACTACCAAGATGTTACATATCAGAGCCATCGACCAAAAGATAATGAAGACCTGCTTCACAAAAAGGACCTCCATCAATCCTACTCTGCAATGCCTCATAGAGCATTAAAAAACAGCAGAAGGGTGAGAAACAATATTATAACAGTCAAAGCATAAAATTATATGTCTACACAAGTTATACATAATTCACATTCTCACCACATTTCATCATATACATCACAATTCACATTTTTATAACTAAGCATATTCACCAATCATGCTTCTACACTTACACATTATTTCCACATAAACATTTACAATTATGTTTACTTCAACAAACCATATAAACATATTCAATTCACAAATACATCATATGAAGATGACAATGCAACTCATAGAGGCCGACTCCTCGACTCTATGCAGATGCAAATGCGGTACCGACTCAATTCAGCAGATACACTCACTGTTTGGGCCTTCAAATCACCCAAACTATTTCTATATAAGCATTGCAAGAGTTCCAGAACGAGGTTGGTGATCATTTGAAGCTGAAATCAGAGAAAGCAAATTCTGTTTTGAAGCCATAACAGAAAAATCGTATTTCATTTCAAGAGAGATTCAAGGCAATTCGAAGCTTCAATCATCTTCAGCATAGTTCATTGAGTGGATCTGCACAAGATTGAAGCAAGAATCGTGCCATAACTGCCTCAATTCAAAGCTACAACTCAGGTTGGTACAATTCAACTTTGCTATAGTTTTAGGATGATCTAAGGAGAATTAGACCTGTGATTAGGTTGTGTGATGAACATAGATGGATTCTGGATCTTAATTGTGGAGTTTAGAGAAAAATTAAGTGATGATCAATTTTCTGTTTGAGATCGTAACTGCCTAATCTTGAGGTGTTAAAGTGATTTGAATAGATTAGGATGTATGAAGAATGAGGAAGAGATCTATGGATTTGGATTGGAGTTTTATGACGATCAAGATTGTGGAATGATTTCTGTTTGGCATCGTATTTCATGATCCATGGAGAATTAGGAGATTTGGACATTGGATTTGAGATCCTTGTGGAAAATGGAAGAGAACTGTGTAAAATTTAACAAGATTGGATTACCTGCATCTAGAGCTCACCAGAGAAGACGGTGGCGCGGCCACCGGACCACCGTCTGGTTCACCTGAATGTATTTCCCTCCAAGTTCAGTTCAAACGAGGAAGACAAGCCATGAACCGTTGATTTGTTTGATTTCCTTGACCAAGTCTTCAGATCCAACGCACGAGAATCAGTCTGAGATTGACCTTTGACTTAGCAAAACGCTGCGCATCATTTATGCGCTGGCAGCGTCCTAGCCCCTTAGATCCCTTGACCAGTCAATAGATCCAACGCTTGTGACATTTTCTTAGTTTTTGATTTATTTTAATTCATTTTTCTATTTCTTTAATTGCTTTTATTGTTTTTAATTCATTTTAATTTCAATTTTGGTCATAAAAATACAACAAAAATATGAGAATGATCCTGATTTTATTTCTGATATTCTATAATGCTTGGATGTTATTTTCATGCAATTTTAAATTTAATTTGATTTTTTGCATTTTCTTTGAATTCCTTAATTGTGGCATTTTGGCCTATCTTCTTTCTGATTTTTGTGTGCAAGATTGGTATAGTTTTTGGACTTGATTCTTTGCTAGTTTGTTATAGAAATATTAAGGGGATTACTTGTTTTTTAGGGTAATTTTTAGATAGCTTTAGGTTCTGTTTTGAACTAGATCTTTATAGGCTTCCCCACTTGAATTCCCTTTTGACCACATTAGGGTTTAGGATTTCTTTAGTGCCTTTAAGCATAGTTTTAGGCCCTGACTTTTCTATTATAGGTTCCTAACACATGTAGGATCCCTGAGAAAAATTTATAGGATTTTAGAATCTGTTTTAGTATTTTAAATAGATTTAAAACTTATGCTAGTTTTAATCTGCTTCTAACATGACCTTTCATTTAGAATGACTTCAATGGTGACCCATAGCATAAGATAAACTTCCCTTTTCTTTTGGATAGTGCTCTAGCATGTAGAAGCTTCTGTGGATTTGATTGTAGAAATTAATTTGGTGTTTTGGTACCCTTTAGGTAGCTTCCTTGTAGCTTAATCAATTAGGGTTTTAGGAAGAGCTTTAGATTTGATCCTTCTTTCTTCAATAAACATGGATTTCCTTGATTGCTTTCCATTCTCATCCTATGATTCAAGGTTCCTATATGGGAAGCCTAGTCCTTCCTTTGGTTGGATTTTGGCTCCCACACAAGGTAAAACCTTTGAGGATGCCTATCTCAAATGACTGGTCGAGTGTCCTGATGAATTCCCTTGGTTTTCATCAGGCTTCCCATCATTATACCTCGCTCTTTGTGTTGAATCTCTTCTTGGTGAAGAAAGTTGAAGATTGAAGCTTGAATATGGAATTCTCTCATGAAGCTAGCTTGGGCATCAACACAAACTACAGACAGAAGATTGATGTTAGAAGATTGTTGTTAGAAGACTGCTGCTGCTGTTGGGCTGCTTTGCTGTTTTCTTTTTGTTGTTTATCTGTGCTTGTGTTGCTGTTTAGTGTGCTGCATTAGATTAAGCTTCATGTAGTAATCATAGGCCTAAGTGCATATTTAAGGTTGAGCTTGTATCCCTTGCTTGTATTGCATTGGAGGTTGAGTCTGTCTCCCTCTGCTTGTATTTTTACTGTGTGGCTTTGCTTGCTGGTTTAAGGTTGAGTTTGCCTCCCTTGCCTATGTTGTTTAGCTTGCTTGTAGGTTCGAGGTTGAGTTTGCCTCCCTTGCCTTTTTCTTGTAGGTTCGAGGTTGAGTTTGTCTCCCTTTCCTTTGCATGTATTGTTGCATGACATGCATTTGTTTTACTGTTGCTTTCCTTTGCCATGTCCCCCTAGGAACTCTGACTTCTCTTGTTCAAGAGAAGTTATGATAGACATTAGGGTTCTAACTATGCATGATAACATTAGGTAGTTCCATCCTAACTTCAACCATAGGATAAAATTTGCATGGCAATTTTAGGGTTTGAGTCTAGTCCCCCTTATTTGCGTCCTTTCTCTTCTTATCTTCAAACATTTCCAAAAAACACTTAATAAAGGATAACGCGTGTTGTACGCTACGAGCCTTAAGCTACTTGAGAAAGGGTTGTTGGAGGGTATCTCTTCAATAGCCTGGGTGTTTAATGTGGTACCCTTTGGGTGACATGCGACGCATTCACTCTTAAGTCACAAGTTTTTAGTGCAATACGAGTTACAAACAAAACTAAAAAACACTTCTTCCGTAAAAGACTTCAAAAACAAACATCCAAATTCTTTTTGTCCTCCTGGACCTTTAATTCAGGAAAACCCTTTCATAAGGAGAAGTTTCGTTAACTTTCGGTTCTATCGCAAACGGTAACGCCTAAGTCTCCAAAGGTCGAGCTGCAAACACCAACTGCTGGAACCGTCTGTTAACCCTACTTGGATAAAAGCTTTTAGACAAACCTGTGTCTTTCGTTAGCCTGAACTATGTTTGCTCTGATATTTCATGCCATATGAAAGTACGTAGGCACGAGATGCGATATCTCGACGAGCAACCTTCCCCCCTTTCACCCGTAGTTAGGCGAACTACGTTGACTCTGATTTCTCGTTTCAGACGGGAATACGTAGGCATAGAACTGTTGTGTTCTACCGAGTCACTTTTCTTTTTTCTTGTCCCTAAGCCTTTAGTGTAGATAGTTTAAACACACCCTTTTAGATAGACAACAAGCGTGGATCCCGTCGAGTACGACAGACGTGATGGGTGCTAATACCTTCCCCTCGTGTAACCGACTCTCGAATCCAGGATTTGGTTGCGATGACCATTCCTTTTCCCTCTTGCATTAGGTTTTCTCTGAGCGTTTCCTTTCCCTCCTTTGGGATAAATAACGCATGGTGGTGACTCTTCTGTCATTGCCGGCGCCGATTTTCGCAGTAGCGACAATAGGCTTGAATTAGAGCAAGATATCAGTTCTGGACAGTGAGAGTTTGAGAAGTCGCAGACACTCGCTAGCACCTTTGTTAGGCGATCTAGTAGCGAGCATTCACTAGGTACTCTCTAGGCGAGTAAGGAAGTGAACGAGTCCAGTAGTCTCTGTTTGCCTTCGAGAGGTAGTTTGCTAGGCGAACAGGTAGCGAATATTCGCTAGGGATTCTCTATGGTGAGTTGGGTAGCGAACCATTCCAGTAGCTACTATTTTCCTTTGCTAGGGAGTTCGCTAGGCAAACAGGTAGCAAGCATTCGCTAGAGGCTCGCTCAGCGAGTGAGCCAGCGAGCGTGACAGAATGTGATTTTTTGTGCTATTGTGCCTTGTGCGCTAGCCGTGTAGTATCCCTTAGACCATGATGAGTGTAGGGGTGGTGATTGGATAATGTAAGGTGCATAGGCGGTAATAGGAAGTGAATTCCTTATTATTTAAATTAAGTGAATGGTTAATGGATGTGTGTATGATATGGAGTATCGTGAGGTGATCACTATGATCGTGTGTACTCGGTTGTTGGGGTATGAGTATACCTGTTGTTGGAGGGTGAACTTTCTTAATATGTGGATTAAATTATATAATTGATTGGTGTATGATATATATATATATATATATATATATATATATATATATATATATATATATATATATATATATATATATATATATATATATATATATATATATATATATATATATATATATATATATATATATATATATATATATATATATATATATATATATATATATATATATATATATATATATATATATATATATATATATATATATATATATATATATATATATATATATATATATATATATATATATATATATATATATATATATATATATATATATATATATATATATATATATATATATATATATATATATATATATATATATATATATATATATATATATATATATATATATATATATATATATATATATATATATATATATATATATATATATATATATATATATATATATATATATATATATATATATATATATATATATATATGTAATGTATGGTGGTGTGATCAGGGGATCGTGTGCACATTGCGTGCTTGTATTCATTTGTTATGCATTTGGTGTTATGCATATCATGGTGTTTTGGTGGGATAAATCATTGCTCAGAGGAGTGTGTCGCTACTGCGAAAATCGGCGCCGACTGAACAGAAGAGTCGCCACCGCGCGTTATTTATCCCACGGGAGGGAAAGGAAACGCTCAGAGTAAACCTACCGCAAAGACGGGAAAAGGTATGGTCATCGCAACCAAAACCTGTATTCGGGAGTCGGTTACGCAAGGGGAAGGTATTAGCACACCTCACGTCCGTCGTACTCGACGGGATCCACGCTTGTTTTCGGGTATGGATTGTTATTCTGTCTAAACTAAGGGTCAGGGGTTAAAAAGAAAATAAAATGACTCGGCAAAGTATCGCACTTTATGCCTACGTATTCCCGTCTGGAACGAGAAATCAGAGTCAACGTAGTTCGCCTACCTACGGGGAAGGAGGGGAAGGTTGCTCGCTAGGATATCGCATCCTATGCCTACGTACTTCCACACGGCATGGAAGATCAGAGCAAACGTAGTTCGGGCCACGTACGACACAAGTCTGTCTTGATTGTTTTTTTTTTCCTTCTGAAAAAGGTTTTTCTGATTAACAGTCCAAGCGGACAAAAATGACGTTTTGATGAGTTCACATTCTTTTACGGAAGAAGTGTCTTTTATTGTGTTTGAAATCTTTATCGTGTTTTTCTGTTTGTTTTGAGAAAGAAAGAGACAGCACTCTAACCTATGGTTGCGAAGGGAATCAAACTAACCTAATGTTATCATGCATGGGTTAAGACCTAGTGTCTATCATGCTCCTCTCTTGCACAGAGAGAAACAGAGATCCTAAGGGAATAGACGGAAACAGAAACAATAGCAAATATATACAGTAAAGCTGTAAAATGCATGGATGCAGCAATACAAGCGAGACAAGGGAGTCTCACTCAACCTCGAACCTAGAAAACAATAGGCAAAAGTGAACAGGATTCACTTTCAACCTCACAGGGTAAACAGCAAACAATACAGTCAGGGAAAACCGAACAATACATCAGAAATGAACAGCAAAAATAAACAGCCACAGCAGCTCTGCATCAACACCTATCTTCAAGTCATCTCCAATCGGCTACAAGCTTCAGCAAGCATCAATCTCTATCTCCACAGCCTTCAAGCAAGGGCTTTGATTATCAATCTTCAGTCTACAATGGCTTTTCTTCAAGTCTCAATCTCCAAGAGGAATATCAGTCAACAAGATGAGATGAATGTTAAACAGTCAAATGCCTACCAAGGGTGGCTCATTAACTGTTAACATTATACAGACAATTTTCCCTCAAAAGTTCTATCTTTCAAATACATTCACTGATCCTTCCAAAGGAAGGAGGTGGATATTTGAAAGAGACTTTGAATCATAGAGAAAGAATGGATGCAGACAAGGCATTCCATATTTGTGAATCAAGCTACTATTCTAGGGCTCTGCCTAATTTCTAAGTCCTATACTCCTCAACAGCTGCTAGCAAGAATCTCCTCATAAACTCTGAAAGTTGGTCTTCAAGCTCTTGATCTCCAATGGCTTCATCATCACAAGTCTTCAACTCTCCCAATCCCCAAGCAAACCCAATACCCACACAGACAAGTCATAATCCCCAGAGAGGGCACACCACACCAGTCAAGCAAATACAGACAGTACTAATAGCAGTAGGGGAATCCTAATATTTTCTAAGGGATCTAATAACTACCCATAGTCCCTATAGCCCCATACCCCAAAGATTCAATTTCTAACTCCTAAGGGAAATGAACTTATTCACCTATGTTGTCACCTAAACCCTAATTTTGTTCATGCTATTCACATCTAATCAAATCACCTAAAATTAATTCCTATGAACTAAATCTTATATACAAGATAAAGGTCTACTCTAATCAACCTAAAAAGAATGGATTAAAAATATTAAAGCAACTATTCAAACCAAAATTACCAAATTCATGTATCAAACAAAATGATATTTACACTTATTTAAAAGAAAAAATATGCTAAAAATATTAAAATAAAATGAAAGTGGAATTTTTTTGTATGATATTTTTCTTGACAAAATTATGAGTAATATGCAAAAAGAACCAATGAAAAATAAGCATTTTCCAACTTTTTATGATTTTTTAAAGGAATGAAAATTTTTAAAAGAAAATAAAATGAATTACATGAAATGGAGGGTGCAGCGAGTAAAGAAAACCAGTTAAAAAGAGAAACGGGCCCAGACAGTGGGGGTGCGAAAAGCGTGCACAGGGCCCAGGAAGTTCAGAAAACTCACAAAAAAACAAAAAAAGTAAAAACGGTGCAAATAGCGAATTATTCAGTTATAATTGGTTTTGGGCCTAATTGGGAGGGTGTCATTAGCAAGCAAAGGTTGAGCCCAGTCAGAAAATTTAAATGAAACGGTGCGTTTGGCACCCAGGGTTTCCCTCCGTTTTGAACTTGTAATCGCGTCCGTTAGATGAGTCTCCAAGTCAAGGTCAAAGTCCAGATCGTGTGACTCACAAGTCATCTTCAACCTCCAGCTAACCCTTGTAAGAGCACAGATTGTGTCTTAGTAATATCTCTATGTTTTGATGATAACATTAATGATAATTTGTATACAAGAATTATACTCTCTAAATTTGTTCTAAACTGTTTTCTACAGGCACAAAAGATTTTAATCTTAAAGAGCAAATTTGATGTGAACAATAAATTCTGAATGGCTCAAGAGCATCTGAAGATTAGAAGAATCTGAAGTATAAGAGCTTAGTCATCAAGATTCTGAAGATACAACACGCTGCATATATTATCAAGAATCTGAATGAAAGAAGACTCTGAGTGAAGAGACTCTGAATGAGAGAAGACTCTGATCTGAGTGAGGACTCTGATCTAAGAGCATGTTACGCTTCAAGCACACAGCTGCACCAGACTCTGATTCAGCAACATCTGAAGAACATCTTAGGCTCTGAAGTTTCCAGAAGATTCTGAAGACTGAAGACTCTGATATTGATTGTTGATCTGAACTATCTGAAGAATTATTTGAAGAAGATTATTTTAATATATCCGTTGGAATATGCCAGCAAATCTTTCCTTAATTGGGATAGACATAAATCTCTGCAAGAAGATTATTCCTCTGATACATTCCATATATGGTAAATTCACAGCTCAGCAGACAATTGCTACACCCACATTTTGTGCACCGTCTCTCTGCTGCAATAGTACAAAGGACAGTACTATTTGATATTGGAAATATCTTCTCCAACGGTATTATATTCTCTCCAATATTCAAGTGGCTATAAAAAGGATATCATAGCACTTTCTTCAGTGACGAATTTTGAAAAACTTACTCTCAAGCGAAGAAACTCTCAAGCTCTCATATTCTTTATAGTTCATACTTTGTTCTAAACTTAGAGAAATAACACAGTTGTGTTTATAGCTTTCATAGAAGCAATTTATTACTCTTACATTGTATTACATTAATTTGTAAAGGAAGTTTTCCTTAAGAGGATCTAGGTTAGATCAGTAGCTCTTGAGAAGACTAAGAACAGTTGTTCTTAGGTGTTGCTATTTGTAATCAGTTGATTTGAATAGTGGATTAAGTCCTTGTTGAGAAAGGCAAATCACTCTTGAAAAGGGTGGACTGGAGTAGTTGAGTTCAACGAACCAGGATAAAAATACTTGAGTTTTTATCTTTGATTATTTTCTGTCATACTTATTCAACCCCCCTTCTAAGTATTTTCTCACCTTCAGTTGGTATCAGAGCTCCGGTTCTGCGTGTGCATTCACTTAACCGTGACAGATAAAGATCCAGTGAGAAGAATACTCTGTTATTTATTTGGTTGCTAATATGGGTGATATTCCTACATCAAGCAACAAATATGAAGGAGACAGAATCAGCACCAAACCTCCAATGTTTGATGGAGAAAAATTTGATTATTGGAAAGATAGACTTGAAAGTTTTTTCTTGGGGTATGATGCTGATCTCTGGGATTTAGTCATTGATGGATATGAACATCCTACTAAGGATGGCAAAAAGATTGATAGAAAATCAATGACTGAGGAGCAGAAGAAAGAATTCAAGAATCATCACAAAGCCAGAACCATACTTCTTAATGCAATCTCTCATACAGAGTATGAGAAGATTACCAACAGAGACACTGCTCATGATATGTTTGAGTCTCTCAAAATGACTCATGAGGGAAACTCTCAGGTGAAAGAAACAAAGGCTCTGGCGCTGATACAGAAGTATGAAGCGTTCAAGATGGAAGAATCTGAGAACATTGAGACTATGTTTTCCAGATTTCAGATTCTAACAGCTGGGTTGAAAGTTCTGGACAAGGGCTACTCAACATCTGATCATGTCAAGAAGATCATCAGAAGTCTTCCTACCAGATGGAGACCTATGGTGACTGCATTGAAGCTGGCCAAGGATCTGAACAAAATCTCATTAGAAGAACTCATCAGTTCTTTGAGAAGTCATGAGATTGAGCTGGAGGAAGATGAACCCCAGAAGAAAGATAAAGGTAAATCCTTAGCTTTTAAATCTAACAAATCTGTTAAAGCTTTGCAGGTAAATGAAGAAAGCTCTGAGGAATCTTCTTCTGAAGAAGAAGATGAACTATCCATGCTGTCCAGAAGGATCAACAAACTCTGGAAGCACAAAGGGAAGAAGTTCAACAACTTCAGAAGATCTGATCAAAAGAGAGAATCTTCTGGACACAGAAGATCTGGCAAGAAAGAGGTCACTTGCTATGAATGTAAAGAACCTGGACACTACAAGAGTGAATGTCCCAAACTTCAAAAGGAAAAACCCAAAAGGAAGTTTGATAAAAAGAAAAAGGTTCTGATGGCTACATGGGATGACTCAGATGAATCTGAATCATCTTCTGAATCTGAGGAAGAATGTGCAAATGTTGCGCTGATGGCCAACACAAATGATCAAGATGAAGGAACGTCATCATCTGAATCTGAGTCAGAATCAGACTCTGACTCTGAAGAGGTATTTTCTGAACTCTCCAGAGCTGAACTTGTTGAAAGTTTATCTGACATGTTGGAAAGCTACAGCAAGATTAAACTCAAATACAAGAAGCTGAAAAGCAATCTTGAATCTGAGATTGATCTTCTGAGAACAGAACTTGTTGAGCAGAAAGAAATAAATTTAAAACTCAAAAATGATTTAGAAACAACTCAACAAGAATCTGATACTGAAACAGAGTCAAGTGAAAATATTTTAGAAAAATATGACTCCAGTTTTAAAAGATTCCTCACTAAAAGCATAGACAGAAGCAAAATGGCTTCTATGATCTATGGTGTTAGTGGGAACAACAGAAGAGGCATTGGATGTGAATCTTCCTCTGGAAGCAATCCAAAATCTGTTGATAAACTCTTCATCAAGAAGACTCCTCTGTATTCTCATTTTAAGTTTGGTCATCTGAATGATATTAAACATACAAGCTCTGAAAAGAGTACTTATGTGTTTAAGCCAAGGGCTAGCCAGAATAAACACTATGTTGAAAAACAGAAGTTTAGGCAAAACCACAGAACATCTAACCCCAAAGGACCCAAGAAGATCTGGGTACCTAAAAGTAAAATAATACCTGTTGCAGATGTTCTTAGCAGCAAAATCCAGACACCAATCATGGTACCTGGACTCTGGATGCTCACGACATATGACGGGCGAAAGGTCTATGTTCCAAAGCCTGGAACTTAGATCTGGAGGGGACGTGAAATTTGGAGGGAACCAGAAGGGCAAGATCATTGGCTCTGGTACAATAGGTAATGGTAACCTACCCTCTATTTCTAATGTTCTGTTAGTTGAAGGATTGAAACATAATCTATTGTCCATAAGTCAATTAAGTGACAGTGGTTATGATATCATCTTTAATCAAAAATGTTGCAAAGCTGTATGTCAAAAGAATGGTTCAATCCTATTCAGTGGAAAGAGGAAAAACAACATTTACAAAATTAACCTTTCAGAACTTAAAGTTCAAAATGTAAAATGCCTTTTATCTGTGAATGATGAGCAATGGGTCTGGCATAGAAGATTGGGACATATTAATATGAGACGTATATCTCAGATTAATAAACTCAATCTGGTCAGAGGACTCCCTAATCTGAAGTTCAATTCAGATGCTCTGTGTGGCGCATGTCAAAAGGGTAAATTTTCAAAATCTCATTTTAAACCAAAAAATGTTGTTTCCACTTCTAGACTATTGGAATTACTTCATATTGATCTGTTTGGACCAGTGAAAACTGCATCCATCAGAGGCAAGAAGTATGGGTTAGTCATTGTAGATGACTACAGCAGATGGACATGGGTAAAGTTTCTAAAACACAAGGATGAGTCTCATTCTGTGTTCATTGACTTCTGCAATCAAGTCCAGACTGAAAAAGAATGCAAAATTATTAAAGTCAGAAGTGATCATGGTGGTGAATTTGAAAACAAATATTTTGAAAAATATTTTTCTGAAAAAGGAATTGCACATGATTTCTCCTGTCCTAGAACTCCACAACAAAATGGAGTTGTATAGAGGAAAAATAGAACATTGCAAGAAATGGCCAGAACCATGATCAACGAGACAAATCTGGCAAAATACTTTTGGGCAGAAGCAATAAATACAGCATGTTATATTCAGAACAGAGTGTCTGTAAGACCTCTTCTGGAAAAGACTCCCTATGAATTGTGGAGAAACAGAAAGCCCAACATTGCTTATTTTCATCCATTTGGATGTATTTGTTATATGCTTAACACTAAAGATCATCTGAACAAGTTTGATTCCAAAGCACAGAAGTGTTTCATGCTTGGTTATTCTGAACGCTCTAAAGGCTACAGAGTATTCAATACTGAAACACAGATTGTGGAAGAATCTATTCATGTTAGATTTGATGATAAGCTTGGCTCTGAAAAGCCAAAGCAAGTCGAAAGTTCTGCAGATAGAGAAGTTATTCTCACAGACTCTGAAGGCTCAGAGGCAGACAAGACTGAAGACAAAGACTCTGAAGCAAACCCAGATGCTACGCCTCTAACTTCCCAACTTGACAATCTGCATATTTCTGAAAGACCAACAGTCAGAGGATCTTCTTCCAGAATGAAAGCTTCTCATCCAGAGGATGTGATAATTGGAAAGAAAGATGATCCAATAAGGACAAGAGCATTTCTCAGAACTTCTGAATCTTCCTTCTGTGGCTTAGTGTCAATTATAGAACCAACATCTGTTGATGAGGCTCTGGAAGATAATGAATGGATTTTAGCTATGCAAGAGGAGCTGAATCAATTCACAAGGAATGAAGTCTGGGATCTGGTTCCAAGACCTAAAGGTTTCAATGTCATTGGAACAAAATGGGTTTTCAGAAATAAACTTAATGAGAAAGGAGAAGTTGAAAGGAACAAAGCAAGACTGGTTGCTCAAGGCTACAGTCAACAAGAAGGCATAGACTACACAGAAACATATGCTCCTGTTGCAAGGTTAGAGTCTATACGCTTGCTTATTTCATTTGCTGCACAACATAACATCACTCTTTATCAGATGGATGTTAAAAGTGCTTTTCTTAATGGAATTATAGAAGAGGAAGTGTATGTCCACCAACCTCCTGGTTTTGAAAATGAAAATTTTCCAGATCATGTTTACAAACTGAAAAAATCTCTTTATGGACTAAAACAAGCTCCCAGAGCTTGGTATGAGAGGTTGAGTAATTTTCTTCTGAAGAAAAATTTCATCAGAGGAAAAGTGGATACCACACTATTTTGTAAAACCATTAAGAAAGATTTGTTGATTTGTCAAATTTATGTAGATGATATTATTTTTGGATCAACAAATATTATGCTTGGAAAGGAGTTTGCTAAATGTATGCAGGCAGAATTTGAGATGAGCATGATGGGAGAACTGAGATTCTTTCTGGGAATCCAAGTAAATCAGACTCCAGAGTGCACCTACATACATCAGACCAAGTATGTTAAAGAGCTTCTGAAGAAGTTTAACATGCTGGATAGCAAAATGGCAAAGACTCCAATACATCCTACAAGCACTCTAGGTAAGGAAGAGGTAAGTAAGAAGGTAGATCAGAAACTCTACAGAGGTATGATAGGATCTCTTCTTTATTTGACTGCTTCTAGACCAGACATTCTGTTTAGTGTTTGTTTATGTGCTAGATTCCAATCAGATCCTAGAGAATCACACTTAACTGCTGTTAAGAGGATTCTAAGGTATCTGAAAGGTACTGCTAATGTTGGTTTGTGTTACAGAAGATCTGACGAATATTCACTAGTTGGATTCTGTGATGCTGACTATGCTGGAGATAGAGTTGAGCGCAAAAGTACTTCTGGAAGCTGTCAGTTTCTTGGAAGTCATCTGATCTCGTGGTACAGCAAGAAGCAACCAACAATTGCACTATCAACCATAGAGGCAGAATACATTGCTGCTGCTGGATGTTCCACTCAGATGCTCTGGATGAAGAGTCAACTAGAAGATTATCAAATCTATGAGAGTAATCTTTCTATCTTCTGTGATAATACTTCTGCTATATGTTTATCCAAAAATCCAATTTTACACTCTAAGGCCAAACATATAGAGATTAAACATCATTTCATCAGAGACTATGTTCAGAAGGGTGTAATAAATTTAGCCTTTGTTGATACAGATCATCAATGGGCAGATATTTTCACAAAACCCCTTGCTGAAGATAGGTTTAAGTTTATTCTGAAAAATATTTGTATGGATTTTTGTCCAGAGTAATATTTCTCAGAGTCAACTTCTCAGATGCTAAGTGTTTAACACTCTGAAGTATTTCATCTGTCTTGCTTGTTTAATTTATCTGTGAATTATTTTTTTGTGTGAAACTCTGAACTGACCATCTCAGAGGATCTGAAAGTTGAAAACGTTTCATTTCTTAAGAGTTATAGAATCACATGCAAGCAAACACGTGTCACTCAGAATCTGAAAAGATGGAGTACACCTACTGATTATGACGTTTAAGGTATTGCTTTGAAAATCTCAATCTGTCTTGATTTTCCCCCAAATGTCATATCATAATTAAAAATGATTACTTTTCATTTAATGCAAACGTGCGTATGTGTCCTATGTGTGTCTGTTGTGTTTCCCATGCTTGCTTTATTTGTCTATATAAACCATTCTCATAACACATTCACACTTTTCACATTCTCAAACACATATGCGCTTTTGTTTGTTGTTCTCTCTCTTTGCAAACCCTAAAAGAACTCAGAAACCTTCATCTTCTTCATCATCGTCAACAATGGCATCTACTTCAAACGCTGTTACTACCAAGAATGCTACCACTTTCAAAGAACCAGTACGCACTCTCCTAACTGCTGTTGATTCACTAGAAGTTCTGTGTGAAAGTTTCGTGGACTTAGAAGATCTTGCTGAAAATGGGTTTGATCTGATTTCTTCAATCAAAGCACAAGGCTGGGACGGTTACTTTGACAGGCTTATGGGTCCTGTGTATCCAACGTTAGTGAAGGAGTTCTGGATCCATGCATATGCTACTCCAAAGTTCATTCACTCCTCTGTGCTGGGAAAAAAAGATAGTTATCACTGAAAACCTGATAAGGAAACTCATAGGTTTTAAGGCAACTGATGGAGTAACCTCTCTGTCTTCTGCGCGTGAAGACCTGAAAGATGTATGTCAAGAAATCTGTACTACTGGTGAACCTTGTAAGAAGGTTAAGTTCTTGAAACCCACTTACAAGATATGGGCTAAGATTTTCATGAGCACCATCTTTCACAGACCCTCTTCAAACTCTTCTGATTATGTTAATGCTGAACAACTTTACTTCATGTATTGTTTACACCAAAACATTCAGATTGATCTTCCATATTTGTTGTTTAATCATCTGGTGTCTCACGTCAAGGAAACAAGGGAAACAGCCAGAGATAAATCTGGAAAAGTCAGAACATGGATCCCTATGGGAAGGCTGATTTCAGATATTCTGATAGAAAACCAACTTGTGGCGCATCTGCAAGAGGCTGGGTTGACAGAAGATCTGACTTATATCATTGGCTCTGAAATAAACGGTTTAACTCTGAGAAGGATGAAACTGGTTGATGATTTATCTGAGAAACCAAGGAAAACTAACTCTGAAGAAGTTAGGGGAAGAAGGATTCCTGTTAAGGATTTTCCTTTATTCACCTCAGATGAACTTAGAGAAGTTATTGCTGAGTATGTTGCTCGCTGCCTAAGAGATGGTGATGAGATTCCTGCCAATCTTTTGCAGAAGGAAGGCCAAGTTCTTCCTGATTTGACAAGGGAAAGAAGACGTAAGAGAAAAGTTGATAGTGAAGGTCATCAGAAGAAAAGGAAGCATTCAGATACTGAAAAGAAGAAGAAAAGGAAGAAGCTGAAGAAGGTTCAACCAAATCCTCCTGCAGCAACTTTTGAAGAAATTAGAGATACTCTGAAACAGGTATTTAACACTGATTCTAATCCTGTTCATCATTCTGATACCCCCACACCCTCTGACTCCCCACTTAGATTTAGAAGATCCAGACCTTCTAAAACTATTATCTCTAAACCATCTTCTGTCCCCCCTCATACACCACAATCCAAGCAACCAACAAACATACAAACAGAAATTCCACAACAAACTCAACAAACAACACCACAACCACAAAACACTATCCCAGAATATACCATTCCAGAGGATGTTCACCCTGAACACTCTGACCAACCTGAATATCTCATTGATCCTGATGAGATATTAGATGTCACACCTTTAAACCAGTCTGTCAATTTATCTTCAACTTCTGAAAAATCTAACCACTCTGATGCATCATCTGATGATGAATCATCTGGTTACATTAATGAATGCTTGAATGATCTCAAACAACCTCGTTCTGAGAGTGTTTGGAAACAGCTGTTTAAATCTCCAACTTCTGAACATCCACCTTCTCCACAAAATTCCCCAACTCAAACTCTCACTCCACAACCTCTTGAAATCCAAAACACTCCACAACCAACAGAAACCCAACCAATTCCCTCAATACCTCAACCACAACATTCTGACCAACAAACATCTGAACCTCAAACCAACCAACCAACATCTGAACCACAAATCAATCCTCAACCTTCTGAACCACAAACATCTGAACATCCATCTTCACAACCTCAACCTTCTGAACAAACACCACAAACACAACTAACCCAACCAAGAAAACCCAGAATCCCTGATGAAGCAGAATTGGGATCACGTGTTTATACTCTGTTAAGAGATTTTGATAAGGATAATGTCTCAGACTTTGCTGACATTATGGATGTTTGCATGACTACTATGGACAAAGAGGCTGCTGACGCTGTTTGGAAGAAATATCTTTACAGACTGAATAGGGAGGCTTTGAAAATCAGGACTCAATGTCTTAGATTGTCAAAAGTAAGGTTTGCTGCTTATCAAAAACGGATTAAGAGAAACACTCCTCCTATTCTTCTTCTAGAAGCTCCTCCACCTCCAGAAATTCCTGCACCTGATGTTACTCAGCCTGTTTCAGAATCTACTGTTTCAGAATCTACAGATCTTCAGAAGGATGTCAAAGAACTTAAGGATTTTATGGTTGATCAAAAGAAAACAAATGAAGAAATGAAAACTTGGATGGCTAAGCAAGATGAAAATTCAGAAAGGATTACAGCACTGCTGCAACTCATTGCTTCTCAACAAGCCTCATCTGCTAAACCTACTTGATGTTTTGCACAAGTTTTTCATGTTTTGCTTTGTTTTGATTTTCTTCTGATATGTTTTGTATGCTTTTATCTGAATCTGGATGTTCTCTTGACTTAATGACAATGATCTTTTTGCTTATCTGGATATGTGTTTCTTCTGCATCTTTACTGTCTTTTAAAATTCTTTTTGATTATGACAAAAAGGGGGAGAAACAAAATAGAATCTGATTGTTCAAATCTATAAGCAATTATCTGAACTAAGTCAGACATGTTACTAACATTCTTTGAATTTAAGTGTCCCAGATATTATTAAAAAATCTGACAAATTTCATTGAAGTTTTTCCTGAGATCTATCTTTTCAGAACCTGATCAAAAATAGCTAAATCTGAGTAGACCAGACTCTGATATCTAACCTTGAGTACTATGATCTAAAAGATAACTCAAGACAGGAAATGGCAAGATAAACAACCAGGTGTTCTGAAGTTGTTCTGGCATCAAGCTTTAATATGGCATCAAGCTTTGACTCTAGAAGTCAAACATATGTCAACCAGGCTTCAATCAGGCTCTGAATCTGAAATGTACTCAACCAGAAAGGGAAGTATCTAATTCCATTAGAGTATTCATTTCAGGGGGAGATTGTAAATCTCAGGGGGAGTAATTTTAATTCATATTTTTATTGAACAAATTTCTCATGTTTTGTCATCATCAAAAAGGGGGAGATTGTAAGAGCACAGATTGTGTCTTAGTAATATCTCTATGTTTTGATGATAACATTAATGATAATTTGTATACAAGAATTATACTCTCTAAATTTGTTCTAAACTGTTTTCTACAGGCACAAAAGATTTTAATCTTAAAGAGCAAATTTGATGTGAACAATAAATTCTGAATGGCTCAAGAGCATCTGAAGATTAGAAGAATCTGAAGTATAAGAGCTTAGTCATCAAGATTCTGAAGATACAACACGCTGCATATATTATCAAGAATCTGAATGAAAGAAGACTCTGAGTGAAGAGACTCTGAATGAGAGAAGACTCTGATCTGAGTGAGGACTCTGATCTAAGAGCATGTTACGCTTCAAGCACACAGCTGCACCAGACTCTGATTCAGCAACATCTGAAGAACATCTTAGGCTCTGAAGTTTCCAGAAGATTCTGAAGACTGAAGACTCTGATATTGATTGTTGATCTGAACTATCTGAAGAATTATTTGAAGAAGATTATTTTAATATATCCGTTGGAATATGCCAGCAAATCTTTCCTTAATTGGGATAGACATAAATCTCTGCAAGAAGATTATTCCTCTGATACATTCCATATATGGTAAATTCACAGCTCAGCAGACAATTGCTACACCCACATTTTGTGCACCGTCTCTCTGCTGCAATAGTACAAAGGACAGTACTATTTGATATTGGAAATATCTTCTCCAACGGTATTATATTCTCTCCAATATTCAAGTGGCTATAAAAAGGATATCATAGCACTTTCTTCAGTGACGAATTTTGAAAAACTTACTCTCAAGCGAAGAAACTCTCAAGCTCTCATATTCTTTATAGTTCATACTTTGTTCTAAACTTAGAGAAATAACACAGTTGTGTTTATAGCTTTCATAGAAGCAATTTATTACTCTTACATTGTATTACATTAATTTGTAAAGGAAGTTTTCCTTAAGAGGATCTAGGTTAGATCAGTAGCTCTTGAGAAGACTAAGAACAGTTGTTCTTAGGTGTTGCTATTTGTAATCAGTTGATTTGAATAGTGGATTAAGTCCTTGTTGAGAAAGGCAAATCACTCTTGAAAAGGGTGGACTGGAGTAGTTGAGTTCAACGAACCAGGATAAAAATACTTGAGTTTTTATCTTTGATTATTTTCTGTCATACTTATTCAACCCCCCTTCTAAGTATTTTCTCACCTTCAACCCTAAGCTCTGAAAACCCTAGCCATGTATGAACTTTACACTCCTCTGTTCTCCCTCGTCCCTCCATGAATGCCCTCGATACAAAGAGCAAAGTTGCTCTCCTTCTTCCCCTCTACACAGCCATGCCCTTAGTTCCTTCTAAAGCTTACTCAAATTCCAAACCCGATGAGCATAACAGTTCGTATCCACCATTTTCAACTGATATCGACCTCTCCAATTCTCACCAATTCTTGCCCTAAACTAATCCACATCTTATGCTGATCAAATCAAGCTAATAACCTAAGATTTTCTTGCAATATTCTAAGAGTTATCAATCCAAACAGTTTTGGTACACCATGATCAAACTCCATGAAATCTCTCCAAACTCACCACAATCAGTCATCTAACCTATCTTAACATTTCTATGCTAACAAAACCTAGTAATTCTAACTTAAACATGCAATTCGAAGGAGAAACCTACCTGGTGTAAGTGATGAAAACAGGTGCTAAAACCTCTTGATCCAATGCTTGCAATGAGTGGAAATTGATCAGGGACCTTGTTCTTGAATTCTGTATGCAACAAATCTTGTTCAATTCCCTTGGATCTTGCAATTACAAGTTTCTTGCTTCTTGGATGATGGAAGTGTATGGCACGAGTTCTACTCCAATCCACCAAATGCTTGTGAGAATTGTAATCTATGAATGATGGTGATGAAGATCAGATCAAGAATTGTAAAAATTGGTGAAGATTCGAGGTAGTTTGAGAAGCTTTTGCAAAAATGGAAGATTGGTATGAAACTTGTGTTTTGATCAATATGATTCACCAACCATGGCATGAAGCTCTTCATATCAATATATAGATGAGGTTAGAAACTCCTAGAAGCTTGGAGAAACTTCCCATGCACAATTTCCCTTGAATTTTGATTATGTAACTTCCATTATAAGTAACCATGAATAACTTTCAAAACTTGAACCAAACTCAAAATTCCACTTTTTCCAATGTTCTCAAAATGATTTTTCCAATCAAAATGACCTATAATTTCACCTCATTTGGTCAAACTATGAAAAATCTCATTTTTTAGGTCATTTTTATTCATTAAATCCACCAATTTTGAAACCTTGTGCTATGAATCTTTACAATCTTTCATGGTCTCTTTTCTAGACTCAAAATGTCATTTGGAACAAGTTTGATGTTGTGAAGTTTTCCATTTGAAGCTTCCTTGTATGAGTTTTGGGCATAGGCTTGAAATGACCTGTAATTCTCAGATGACCAAAATACCCTTTGCTTGCCAAGACCATAAGTAGAGTTCCACAAATCATATGAAGGCATACCATACCATTCTAGAAATATAAGACAATGAGGAACAATTCTTATGTTGACCAGAAATTCATTTGAAATCTCCTTGAAGGTCAAAAGTTGCTTGGAAGACAGACAACTTTCACAAACAAATTTCAGTGCCCTCAGATGACCTGTAACTTGCAAGAGCCATAACTTGAGTTCTACAAATCATCTTGATGACTTCCACCACTCAAATTAAAGCTATGAAGATACCCTACAAGTTTCATGTGGACCAGAAATTCATATGAAGCTTGCATCTTGAGTTACACTGCTTTGAAGTTTAACCTAAATCAGGGGATTTTACACTGAACCCTAATTTGGTAACTCCTCTTCTCCTTGATTCCTTCTGATTTTTCTTTAGTACAACATCATATCCATATCCATGTAGAAAATAATGAATCCCAAACCCTTCAACTGATCCTTGATGCCTTTCAAAACAAGTCTTTGACCTATGGTTGACCTAGATAAAACCCTAGTTGACTGACTTCAACTGAGGCTCTTGCAATCATTCCAATGACTTGGTTACTCCTCAAAAATGATCATCTAGGCTCTTCATAACACCCATACACACCTCATGCTCTTGGCTCATAGCTCACACTCCCTCTGATGGCCCCCAAATAACCTCAAGATAGGGGAGAACCCCATGAGTGATCTGTCCACACTTCAAAGCTCAAATTCTTCCCTGATGACCTGAGTAGTCTTGAATATGAATGAAACCCTTGAATATACCTCCTGAGATAAGAATAGCACTTGATCCCCTGATTAAGATAGCTTGCCTATGCTATGCAATGCAGATGAATGCACTATGTACATGATGACAATGCAAATGACTATGCAATTGAAACATAAACCTAGGCTAGAAAAGGTTGGGCAAATTTTGGGGTGCAACAGCTGCCCCTATTCAAGCGGCTTGGACCCGACTGGATAAAGAGCGCGCAGTCTTCATACATTCGAGGTACGAGACGGTTGAATACGAAAGAACCCGGAAATTTGCCAACCGCAAAATCAAATTGTGTATACGACTACTGCTTGGGGAAAATATCATTCAGAAAACCGAATCCGGTTGTCACGACAACAACTGATCAATTATCTGATAAGAACTGACTTGATTTCGTCCTCAACTACCTGCGTGATGCCACAGGCCTTGAATCCACAATTAATTCCAAATTTTGCTACAATAAGCATGCATCGAGCCAAAGGACCACGTCGAAAACACAAAAGTCTTGACCTTCGTTTGTAGAGAAACAAACAAAATGCTACGTAAAGCGCGAATCAGGCATCCGGTGACTTGAACAAGTTACTCTGTGGGATACATCTCCGACGACACAGATACTTGAACAAATAATTCCGCAGGGAGCCACTCCGTTAGCACGGGTAATGATTCTGCCAACACCGATAATAATTCCTTTGACAAAAGGTAACAACTCCATCGACCAAGATAACAAACTGCCTCAAACAAGACATAATAACTCCTCAAACCAGGGTGTAACTCCATCAACCAGGGCAACAACTCCCTCAACCAAGGTAATAACTCCTTCAACCAGGGCAACAACTCCCTCAACCAGGGTAATAACTCCTTCAACCAGGGCAACAAACTGCCTCAAACAAGGCATAATAACTCCTTCAACCAGGGCAACAAACTGCCTCAAACAAGGCATAATAACTCCTCAAACCAGGGCAATAACTCCTTCAACCAGGGTAATAACTCCTTCAACCAGGGTATAACTCCTTCAACCAGGGTAATAGCTCCTTCAACCAGGGTATAACTCCTTCAACCGGGGTATAACTCCTTCAACCAGGGTAATAACTGTTAGAACACAGATTGGTTCTTAATAATTACTCTTTGTTTTGATGATAACTGTTAGGAAATTTATATTTAAGAATTATATACTCTAAAATTTGTTTGAGAGTTTTACTACAGATTATAATTATATTAACTCTCTAGAAGCAAATCTGTCTTGAATACAAGAAGTTATTCTGAATCTGAAGCGCCAGATGCACCTCACAGAAGAATCTGCTTGCTCCTTACAGAAGATCCTGAGCGTAGTCTCCAGAAGGATCTGAAGAAAGAAGCTCCAGAACATTCTGAGTCAGAAGCATCTGAAGATAATCAGAAGCATCTGAAGCTGAAGCATCAGAAGTATAGAAGAATATTGATTGAAGAGTTTCTCAAAGCATTGATCTACAGAAGTTTCTGAAAGTACCTACGCTGCCAAGTATTGAAGTTCTGTGCCAAGATGCTCTGATGATCTACACGCTAGAAGCACACAAGCTGCAGAAGACTCTGATACAGCTAGTTCTGAATCTCATCAGAAGACTCTGATCCATTCAGACTCTGAAGAACTTGCTGAAACTGAAGAAGTGTTTTCAAGAATGTATCCGTTGGAATCATTCAACGTCTCTTTCCTTATTTGTGCTAGACACACTTACACAGACAAAAAGGATTTATCTGTGCCATCTATTTCAAGGAAAGGTCAGTACATGTGAAGACAAAAAGGCTCAGACCTTTTGGACTCTCTTTTCAACGTGGATAATTCAGTTGCCTATAAAAGGAGTCTCTCACTTCATTCTTCAGTTACACACTCTTGAGCTACATACTTGCTGAAAAGAAATCACATATTCTTAAGCTCTCATTCTTATTCTTCATAGAATCTTATTGTACTTAAATCTTAAGAGAAAAATCACTGTTGTGATTATAGCTTTATAGAAGCATTAAAAACTCTTGTATTTAATTTACATTGTTTGTAAAGGATTTTCCTTAAGAGGATTCAGTGTGAATCAGTAGCTCTTGAGAAGACTAAGAACTGTAGTTCTTAGGTGATACTATTGTAATCAGTTTGATTTAATAGTGGATTAAGTCCTTGTTGAGAAAGGCAAATCACTCTGGAAGGGTGGACTGAAGTAGTTGTTTAACGAACCAGGATAAAAATAATTGTGTGATTATTTTCAAGTATTAATTTACCAAACTTATTCAACCCCCCCCCCCCCCCCCTTCTAAGTTATATCTCACCTTCAGTTGGCATCAGAGCTCCGGTTCTGAGTGTGCTATCACTTAACAGTGTCAGTAAAGATCCAGAGGAGATATACTTTGATCTACATATTTATTTGTTATCATGGCTGATAATTCAATCAACAATAAATATGAAGAGAGGGATAGGATCAGTACCAAACCTCCAATGTTTGATGGAGAAAAATTTGACTATTGGAAAGATAGAATAGAAAGTTTTTTTCTTGGGTATGATGCTAATCTTTGGGATTTGGTCATTGATGGATATGAACATCCTACTGGAGAGGATGGCAAAAAGATTGATAGAAAATCAATGACTGAAGTGCAGAAAAGAGACTTCAAGAATCACCACAAAGCCAGAACTATATTGCTTAATGCAATCTCTCATACTGAGTATGAGAAGATTACTAACAGAGATACTGCTCATGATATGTTTGAATCACTCAAAATGACTCATGAGGGAAACTCCCAGGTTAAAGAGACAAAGGCTCTGGCGCTCATACAGAAGTATGAGGCATTTAAAATGGAAGACTCTGAAAATGTAGAAACTATGTTTTCTAGATTTCAGATTCTTACAGCTGGTCTAAAAGTTCTGGACAAGGGCTACTCAACGTCTGATCATGTCAAGAAAATCATCAGAAGTCTCCCCACCAGATGGAGACCAATGGTGACTGCATTGAAGATGGCAAAAGATCTGAACAAGATCTCCTTAGAAGAACTTATCAGTTCCTTGAGAAGCCATGAAATTGAGCTGGAGGAAGATGAACCCCAGAAGAAAGATAAAGGTAAATCCATAGCTTTAAAATCTAACAAAACTGCTAAAGCTTTGCAGGTTATTCAAGAAAGCTCTGAAGAATCTTCTTCTGAAGAAGAAGATGAGTTGTCCATGCTGTCCAGAAGGATTAACAAACTCTGGAAGCACAAGGGAAAGAAGTTTAACAACTTCAGAAGATCTGACAACAGAAAAGAATCTTCTAGTCACAGAAGATCTGCTAAGAAAGAAGTGGTGTGCTATGAGCGCAAAGAACCTGGGCACTACAAAAATGACTGCCCTAAACTTCTGAAAGAAAAACCTAAGAAGAAGTTCAACAAGAAGAAAAAGGTTCTGATGGCAACATGGGATGATTCAGATGAGTGTGAGTCATCTTCTGAATCAGAAGAAGAATGTGCAAACGTTGCACTGATGGCCAGGACAGAGGATCAAGAAGAAGGTACCTCTGGATATGAATCAGAATCTGAATCTGATGATGATGCAGAAGAGGTAATGAACAATCTTACCAAAGAAGAACTCATTAAAGTTTTAACAGAAGTTCTTAAAAGTTACAACAACATCAAACTCAAATACAAGAAGCTGAAAAGCAATCTTGAATCTGAGATTGATCTTCTGAAAACAGAACTTGTTGAGCAGAAGGAAATAAATTTAAAAATCAAAAATGACTTTGATAAAACTCAACAAGAATCTGATTCTGAAACTAAGTCTTGTGAAAATATTTTAGAAAAATATGACTCTAGTTTTCAGAGGTTTCTCACTAAGAGCATAGACAGAAGCAAGATGGCTTCCATGATCTATGGTGTTAGTGGAAACAACAGAAGAGGCATTGGATATGAGTCTTCATCTGGAAGCAATCCAAAACCTGTTGACAAACTTTTCATCAGGAAGACACCTCTGTACTCTCAATTCAAATTTGGTCATCTGAATGACATTAAACACACAAGCTCTGAGAAGAGTACTTATGTGTTTAAACCAAAGGCAAGTCAGAATAAACATTATGTTGCAAAACAGAAGTTTAGACAAACTTGCAAACCAACTAACCCTAAAGGACCCAAGAAGATCTGGGTACCTAAAGACAAAATAATTCCTGTTGCAGATGTTCTTAGCAACAAAGTCAGGACACCAATCATGGTACCTGGACTCTGGATGCTCACGACACATGACAGGAGAAAGGTCTATGTTCCAAAGCCTGGAACTTAGATCTGGAGGGGACGTGAAGTTTGGAGGGAACCAGAAGGGCAAGATCATTGGATCTGGCACTATTGGTAATGGTAAGCTTCCCTCTATTACTAATGTTCTGTTAGTTGAAGGATTGAAACATAATCTATTGTCCATAAGTCAATTAAGTGACAATGGTTATGATATAATCTTTAATCAAAAATGTTGCAAAGCTGTATGTCAAAAGGATGGCTCTATCCTATTCAGTGGAAAGAGGAAACATAACATTTATAAAATTAACCTTTCAGAACTTAAAGTTCAAAATGTAAAATGCCTCTTATCTGTGAATGATGAGCAATGGGTCTGGCATAGAAGATTGGGGCATATTAATATGAGACGTATATTTCAGATTAATAAACTCAATCTGGTCAGAGGACTTCCTAAGTTGAAGTTCAACTCAGATGCTCTGTGTGAAGCATGTCAAAGAGGTAAATTTTCAAAATCTCATTTTAAATCAAAAAATGTTGTTTCTACCTCTAGACCATTGGAATTACTTCACATTGATCTGTTTGGACCAGTGAAAACTGCATCCATCAGAGGCAAGAAGTATGGGTTATTCATTGTAGATGACTACAGCAGATGGACATGGGTAAAGTTTCTAAAACACAAGGATGAGTCTCATTCTGTGTTCTTTGACTTCTGCAATCAAGTCCAGACTGAAAAAGATTCCAAAATTATTAAAGTCAGAAGTGATCATGATGGAGAATTTGAAAATAAACATTTTGAAAAATATTTTTCTGAAAAAGGCATTGCACATGATTTCTCCTGCCCTAGAACTCCACAACAAAATGGAGTTGTAGAGAGGAAAAATAGAACATTGCAAGAGATGGCCAGAACCATGATCAATGAGACAAATCTGGCAAAACATTTTTGGGCAGAAGCAATTAACACAACTTGTTATATTCAGAACAGAGTGTCTGTAAGACCTCTTCTGGAAAAGACTCCTTATGAATTGTGGAGAAACAGAAAGCCTAACATTTCTTATTTTCATCCTTTTGGATGTATTTGTTATATGCTTAATACTAAAGATAATCTGAACAAGTTTGATTCCAAAGCACATAAGTGTTTCATGCTTGGTTATTCTGAACGCTCTAAAGGCTACAGAGTATTCAATACTGAAACACAGATTGTTGAAGAATCTATTCATGTTAGATTTGATGATAAGCTTGGCTCTGAAAAGCCAAAGCAGTTTGAAAGTTCTGCAGATAGAGAAGTGATTCTCACAGACTCTGAAGGCTCAGAGGCAGAAAAGGCAAAAATCAAAGAATCTGAATCAACTCCAGATGCTACACCTTTGACTTCCCAACTAAACAACTTGCAAATTTCTGAAAGACCAATTGTCAGAGGATCTTCTTCCAGAATCAAATCATCTCATCCAGAAGATGTGATTATTGGAAAGAAAGATGATCCAATAAGGACAAGATCATTTCTCAGAACTTCTGAATCTTCTTTATTTGGCTTAGTGTCAATAATAGAACCAACATCTGTAGATGAGGCTCTGGAAGATAATGAATGGATTATAGCTATGCAAGAAGAGCTGAATCAATTCACCAGAAATGAAGTTTGGGATCTGGTTCCTAGACCTAAAGGATTCAATATTATTGGAACAAAATGGGTCTTCAGAAATAAGCTGAATGAAAAGGGAGAAGTAGAAAGGAATAAGGCAAGGCTGGTTGCTCAAGGATACAGTCAGCAAGAAGGTATTGATTACACTGAGACATATGCTCCAGTGGCAAGGTTAGAATCAATACGCCTTCTGATTTCTTTTGCTGCACAGAATAACATCACTCTGTATCAGATGGATGTTAAAAGTGCCTTTCTTAATGGCATTATAGAAGAAGTATATGTCCACCAACCTCCTGGATTTGAAAGTGAAAACTTTCCAGATCATGTTTTCAAATTAAAGAAATCCCTTTATGGATTAAAACAAGCTCCCAGAGCTTGGTATGAGAGGTTGAGCAACTTCCTTCTGAAGAAAAATTTTATCAGAGGAAAAGTGGATACAACTCTATTCTGTAAAACTGTTAAGAAAGATCTGTTGATTTGTCAAATTTATGTAGATGACATTATTTTTGGATCAACAAATATTACGCTTGGAAAGGAGTTTGCTAAATGTATGCAGGAAGAATTTGAAATGAGCATGATGGGAGAATTGAGATTCTTCTTGGGAATCCAAGTCAATCAGACTCCAGAATGCACCTACATTCATCAAACCAAGTATGTTAAAGAGCTTCTGAAGAAGTTTAACATGGTTGATAGCAAAATGGCAAAGACTCCAATGCATCCTACAAGTACTCTAGGTAAGGAAGAGGTAAGTAAGAAGGTAGATCAAAAACTCTACAGAGGTATGATAGGATCTCTTCTATACTTGACTGCTTCTAGACCAGATATTCTGTTTAGTGTCTGCTTATGTGCTAGATTCCAATCAGATCCTAGAGAATCACACTTAACAGCTGTTAAGAGGATTCTGAGGTATCTGAAAGGTACTGCTAACATGGGTTTGTGTTACAAAAGATCTGATGAATTTTCATTAGTTGGATTCTGTGATGCTGACTATGCTGGAGACAGAGTTGAACGTAAAAGTACTTCTGGAAGCTGTCAGTTTCTTGGAAGTCATCTGATCTCATGGTACAGCAAGAAGCAACCTACCATAGCACTATCAACTACAGAGGCAGAATACATTGCTGCTGCTGGATGTTGTACTCAGATGCTCTGGATGAAGAGTCAATTAGAAGATTATCAAATCTATGAGAGTAATCTTTCTATCTTTTGTGATAATACTTCTGCTATATGTTTGTCAAAAAATCCAATCTTGCATTCTAAGGCAAAACATATAGAAATTAAACATCATTTCATCAGAGACTATGTTCAGAAGGGTGTAATTAATTTAGCTTTTGTTGATACAGATCATCAATGGGCTGATATTTTCACAAAACCCCTTGCTGAAGATAGATTTAAGTTCATTCTGAAAAATATTTGTATGGATTTTTGTCCAGAGTAATATTTATCAGAGGGAACCTCTCAGATGCAAAATGTTTAATGATCTGAAGTATTTCTTCTGTTCATTTATTCTATTCTGATTATTATTTCTGATGTGAAAATCTGAACTAACCATCTTTAGAAGATCTGAACGTGGCTAACGTTTCATTTCTTGAGAGAATTCAGAACAGCATGCAAGCAAACACGTGTCCCACAAAATCTGAAGAGATGGCGTGTGAACAACTGAAAAGACATTTGAGGTGAAATTTGAATAGTGAATTTCTTGGTTTTCCCCCCAAATCTGTCAGAAGCATTTATTATTTGAAATGATTTTATTCTTTTCATTTAATGCTGCTCAAACGTGCTTTATTTCTGTCTTTTGGTGTGCCTATGTGTTTACTATAAATACTTGAAGTGTATTCACTTTCACACTTTTCACTCTCAGAATTTATATGCATTTTCATCTCTTGTTCTCTCTTCACAAAAACTCAAAACCTAAGTGTTCTAAAAAGCATTCTTCAATGGCGTCCTCTTCTTCAACAATTGCTCAGTTTCAATCAACAATGGCTGCTGTAACCTCAGATAATCTAGGTGCAAATCCATACATTCCTCCTCAGAGAACTCTTCTCACACCAGTTGATAAACTAGAAGTATTGTGTGAATCTATGGTTGAATTTGATTCACTGGCTGAAAATGGGTTTGATTTTCGCTCCATTGTTAGGGCTCAAGGTTGGGTGAAATACTTTGATAGACTGTTTGGACCAGTTTACCCTTTGCTTGTTAAGGAATTCTGGATTCATGCATCTGTGTATCCAAAGTTTATTCTGTCATCTGTGCTGGGAAAGGAGATCATCATTATAGAGGATCTTATTAGAAAGCTGATTGGTTATGAAGAAACAGATGGTGTTTCACATCTGCCAGTTGGACGTGTTGATATGGATGAAGTCTATGAAGAGGTTATGACTGCTGGACAAGCCTCTAACAGATTCAAAGATCTGAAGCCAGATTACAAGATCTGGGCCAAGATCTTCATGGGATGCATTCATCACAGAAAATCAACAAATTCCCCAGATTATGTCAACAATGAGCAGATCTATTTTATGTACTGCCTCAGTCAGAGTAATAAGGTAGATCTTCCTTACTTATTGTTCATGCATCTGTGGAATCACATAAATGCATCCAGAGAATTTGTGAAGGAAAAGAACCAGAAGATCAGGAATTGGATACCTTTTGGAAGGTTGCTCTCAGATCTTCTCACTGAAAATGGTTTAGTGGCTGCTCTGTATGATGCTGGTGTAACAGAGGAACTAGAGTTCATTATGGGAAAGCCTCTGAACGCTAAGAGCCTTCTGAGACTCAAGATTGTAGATGAACTTACCACTGCTCCAAAGAAGTTGAACATGTCTGATCTGAATAAAAGGATTCCAGTATCAGATTTTCCTCTATTTTTTGCTGAAGAACCTAGACACGTTGTTCTGATGTATATAGAGGAATGCAAAAGGGAAGGAGTGCCTGTTCCTGCAAATGTGTTTCAACTTGTCAAGCAACCCCTGCCAGATGCAGGAGAAGAAGAAGAAGAAGCAGAAGTTCCACTTCAGAGGAAAAGACCTCAACCTGCAGCAGAATCTGAACCTGTCCAGAAGAAGGCTAAGATTGCTGAGAAACCCAAGGATCTTCTGAAGAGAAAGGACTCTGGAAAAGCTGCATCTGCTAAGAGGATTAAAATCAAAGGTACTAAAGCTTCTGTCTCTTCTAAAAATGTTGTTTTAAATGATTCTTCTATTAAGTCTGTTCCCAAACCCCCTGTCACTCAAACTACATCTGTTGCTGCCCCCAGTTCTGTATCACCTCAGAAACAACCCACTGCTTCTGTATCAAAACCATCTCAACCAAAATTACACATCAAACACTTCACTCCTCGTTCACAACCCACAAAACCACAACCAACTGTTCCACATCCATCTGAACCCCAACCTAAAGAAAAACAACTAACAATCCCACAACAACCAGAACCACAAACATCAGAACTACCACAAAATTCTGATAAACAAAAATCTGCTCAACCAACAACAGAAACACAACCACAAACAGAAAATCATCCAGAAAAACAAACCACATAAGATAAACCACAAAAAGAATCTGTCATTCCACCATCACCTATTCAATCTTCTGAACCTGTAGCAACTGTTACTTCTGAACCCACTAAAGTAACTTCTGCTCCTGTTTCATCTGAACCACCTACTCAACAACCTGAAATTCCTTCTGAACCATCTCATATCCCTGAGACGGAAGTTCTTGATATCACTCCATTAAAAACAGTGTTTCAAGTTTCTTCTACCTCTTGTACACCTGAAACATCCTCAAATTCATCTGAATCAGAAATTCATCCTGACTTTCTGATTAATCCATCTGACAAATACCCTGTTCATGACCCTGAACCTGAATCATCTGTACCTACCAAAACTACCATTCCAGAACCTATGCCTCCACCTGAACCTTCATCTGAGATGATTGTTCCTACTTCTATTCCATCATCATCTGGAATCTCTTGTGCTCAAGTGTCCTCTCTGTATCATAATTTATCTTATGGTTTCAAACTTAAAGATTTTTATGATAGAGTTGAGCCCTCTGAACCCTTGACACCTCTGAGACCTAAACTTCAACCAACCCTTCCATCTGTAATCCTTTCATATATTAAATCCATGGAGAATGAAGGATCCTTAGCCCCCATATCTGATAAATCTGGTAAAGCTGTTGTTTCAGCTCTGCATCCTGCATCTGACAACACAGTTGCATCTGATAAACCATCAAACTCTGCCTTTGTACCATACTCTAATGCAGTTTTTGATGATGTTTACCCATGCACCAGACCTCAACCAAATCTGATTAATGCTTTAAACAGATCCCTTCCTCAGAAACCAGAAATTCCATTCTTCCCATATGTTCCCCCTCCTCTGATTTCCATTCCAAAATCATTGATACCACCAACTCCAAAACCTAAACAGATGACTCTGGAAACCTTGCTTAAACCTCCACCCAGACTTAATATTGAACATTTATTTCAAACGTTTTTGCAAGAATTACAGATGTCTTTAGGTACTGTTCAGAGAAGATGTTCTGAATCTATGGATGCAAATGAGACTGAAATCATCTGGAAAGGATTTTTGAATAGATTCAACACTGTAGCTTCTAATCTGAAGAACATCTGTTCTGATGATGCAAAGCTCAGATCTGAAAGAAATCAATTCTGGATTAACAACAAGACTGAACCTCTGCTGTGTTTGGATGCTCCTCCACCTCCTCCTCCACCAGAACCAATTGCCCCTACTCTAACTATGACTCTGGTAGAATCCTCTTCAGGATCTCCAGAACATATGGCAATTGACTCTGTTCAGAATACAGAACCTCCATCATCTGAAATCAAGACAGAAAATCCAGATTTGGCAAACAAGATTGCTGCTCTGGAAGCTGGTCAATCTGAAATCAGATCTTGGATGGCGAAGCAAGACAAGAAATCTGAGGACATGTCAGAATGGATGACCAAACAAGATGAGAAGAATGAGACCATCACTAAGTTCATGTCAAAGCAAGAGCAATCACAATCTGAGATCACAGACCTATTGAATATGCTTTTGTCTAAACACACTTAGATTTTTTTTTCTCATATTTATGCATCTGTTGTTTTTGCATCTGTATGTTTTGTTATATCCTCTGATGTACTTTTGCTCTGCTATGATTAATTGAATCAGATTGTTTTTCTCCATTGACTTATCTGCTATTATTCCTTTTAATTGTCTTTATTAAAAGTTTTTTTTTTACTTTTTGCTTATGACAAAAAAGGGGGAGAAAATAAAGATCTGAACTATTTAATATAATTTCACTAGAATGAATCTTCAGACATATCGATTCTTTCTAATATCTAAATTGACTATTTCAGAACTTTTGATAAGAATACTCTATAAAAGAACCTCTGAGTTTCTCAGATCATTTATCTTTTATCAAACTCTGAATCTTATATCTGCAAGATATTCTGACCCTTGATTATTACAAGACAAACAAGTTCTGACTCTGAAGATTTCTCAAGATAAAAAGGGAAGTTTCTATTCCATTTTCATATTTAACTCAGGGGGAGATTCATCATCTCAGGGGGAGTTATAATTCTTTATGTTCAATTAAATAAAATTTCTGATACTTTTTGTCATCATCAAAAAGGGGGAGATTGTTAGAACACAGATTGGTTCTTAATAATTACTCTTTGTTTTGATGATAACTGTTAGGAAATTTATATTTAAGAATTATATACTCTAAAATTTGTTTGAGAGTTTTACTGCAAATTATAATTATATTAACTCTCTAGAAGCAAATCTGTCTTGAATACAAGAAGTTATTATGAATCTGAAGCGCCAGATGCACCTCACAGAAGAATCTGCTTGCTCCTTACAGAAGATCCTGAGCGTAGTCTCCAGAAGGATATGAAGAAAGAAGCTCCAGAACATTCTGAGTCAGAAGCATCTGAAGATAATCAGAAGCATCTGAAGCTGAAGCATCAGAAGTATAGAAGAATATTGATTGAAGAGTTTCTCAAAGCATTGATCTGCAGAAGTTTCTGAAAGTACCTACGCTGCCAAGTACTGAAGTTCTGTGCCAAGATGCTCTGATGATCTACACGCTAGAAGCACACAAGCTGCAGAAGACTCTGATACAGCTAGTTCTGAATCTCATCAGAAGACTCTGATCCATTCAGACTCTGAAGAACTTGCTGAAACTGAAGAAGTGTTTTCAAGAATGTATCCGTTGGAATCATTCAACGTCTCTTTCCTTATTTGTGCTAGACACACTTACACAGACAAAAAGGATTTATCTGTGCCATCTATTTCAAGGAAAGGTCAGTACATGTGAAGACAAAAAGGCTCAGACCTTTTGGACTCTCTTTTCAACGTGGATAATTCAGTTGCCTATAAAAGGAGTCTCTCACTTCATTCTTCAGTTACACACTCTTGAGCTACATACTTGCTAAAAAGAAATCACATATTCTTAAGCTCTCATTCTTATTCTTCATAGAATCTTATTGTACTTAAATCTTAAGAGAAAAATCACTGTTGTGATTATAGCTTTATAGAAGCATTAAAAACTCTTGTATTTAATTTACATTGTTTGTAAAGGATTTTCCTTAAGAGGATTCAGTGTGAATCAGTAGCTCTTGAGAAGACTAAGAACTGTAGTTCTTAGGTGATACTATTGTAATCAGTTTGATTTAATAGTGGATTAAGTCCTTGTTGAGAAAGGCAAATCACTCTGGAAGGGTGGACTGGAGTAGTTGTTTAACGAACCAGGATAAAAATAATTGTGTGATTATTTTTAAGTATTAATTTACCAAACTTATTCAACCCCCCCCCCCTTCTAAGTTATATCTCACCTTCAATAACTCCTTCAACCAGGGTAATAGCTCCTTCAACCAGGGTATAACTCCTTCAACCGGGGTATAACTCCTTCAACCAGGGTAATAACTCCTTCAACCAGGGTAATAGCTCCTTCAACCAGGGTAATAGCTCCTTCAACCAGGGTATAACTCCTTCAACCGGGGTATAACTCCTTCAACCAGGGTAATAACTCCTTCAACCAGGGTAATAGCTCCTTCAACCAGGGTATAACTCCTTCAACCAGGGTAATAACTCCTTCAACCAGGGTAATAGCTCCTTCAACCAGGGTAATAGCTCCTTCAACCAGGGTATAACTCCTTCAACCGGGGTATAACTCCTTCAACCAGGGTAATAACTCCTTCAACCAAGGTAATAGCTCCTTCAACCAGGGTATAACTCCTTCAACCAGGGTGTAACTCCTTCAACCAGGGTATAACTCCTTCAACCGGGGTATAACTCCTTCAACCAGGGTAATAACTCCTTCAACCAGGGTAATAGCTCCTTCAACCAGGGTATAACTCCTTCAACCGGGGTATAACTCCTTCAACCAGGGTAATAACTCCTTCAACCAGGGTAATAGCTCTTTCAACCAGGGTATAACTCCTTCAACCAGGGTGTAACTCCTTCAACCAGGGTATAACTCCTTCAACCAGGGTATAACTCCTTCAACCAGGGTAATAACTCCTTCAACCAGGGTAATAGCTCCTTCAACCAGGGTAATAGCTCCTTCAACCAGGGTATAACTCCTTCAACCAGGGTAATAACTCCTTCAACCAGGGTATATCTGACGACAGCCGTCAAACACCTACTTCGACGGCAGGTAGTAATTTCAAGATTTTCAATACTGACGTGACAACAGTCTGAAGGAAACTCCGCTGGGGAAGAAGAGAAACTCAACCAAGAAACTCTGATGGAGAAGAAACTCTACTGGGGAAATCACGGCGATAACTCCGAAAAATCTGAACTGTGAAATCTTGTAATGCCGACATAACAGCGACCTGAGAAGGACTCAGCTGGGGAAAAGAGAAACTCAACCAAGCAACTCTGCTAGGGGTCCACATGATAGGACGAACACGATCACTACTCGCCTTGCGCCACAAATCCGACTATCCGAACATCTCCCTGAATCATAATCTCAATTATCTGCAGGGGAAAACAAACATCTGAAACCAACGAGGTAACCAACCTGGTTTATGTTTCGTATGCGTATGCATATGTTTGACTCTTTCTATGGCGTAATGCTTCATTCAGGATGGAAATGCTACGCATTGAAATGCAAGTATGATGCAAATATGATGCTGTATGCAATATGCTAATGCAGGCTCGAGCTGCTGGAGAAAGTCGGGCACAGAAAACCACTTCAGCAAAATAAGTGCTGAAGACGAAGCCACCTCCGCTGGAGATAAACCGGATATCGCAGAATCATTCCAGCACAATAAATGCTGGAAGAGTGACATCAACTCCGCTGGGGAATTTGGGAACTTAACCAAACACCTCGTTGAAGTAACACCCTGCTGGGGAATATAACTCTGCTGGGGAATAGCAGATGTGCCAAGTATGATTGGACTTCTCTGGGGATAGCTCACCCGTGCCACTGAAAAACTGGACTTTTGTTGGAGAAAATAGACAGAGTCTTCCTGCGTACTGATGACGATTGGGTTTGGAAACTGATGCGCCAACACGGATGGGCCTCACAGTGATCGCCAACATGGATTTGGGTGAAGAATCGGAAGACCGTAACATGACTTCCCGACATTCGTCTCACGCTTTAAGATTGACTGAATCTGCTCGAATAGCTCTGTGTAGCTCTGATGATACGGAGAAGAACAATTCCTTCGCTTCTGATATGCCCCGGCCTGTGGGACCTTTGTGGGGATAGTCCTCAAAAGGGAATCTGGACATTCGTACCCCGTTGGTCTGATATGAACTGCCCCAGCATTCTGAACCTCGGAGAAATACTTCACCAAATGCCCCTCGAGTAAAGAATAACTTTTGCGCTCTTAAGATGGCCTGCCCCTGATTGCAATGACTTTGCCCCTGATTAGCTGATCCAGAGCAGTACCTCCAACTACGAGAGATTTGCCGAATCTCGACCTGATTGCCCCAGTATTCTGACTTTGAATGGCTGACCTGACTGGGGAGCACTTAATGGCTTGCCCCGGCTTGCGGAGCATTCGGGCGCTCTGCATTCTATCCTGACCATGCTTTCCACTGTAGGAAACTTTCCTGCTGTCAAGCGCTTACTCGCAAGTAAAACAAGTTGTTCTGCGTAAAAGACATACTAATGCAACACATATGACATCTTTGACATCCAATCTGTTCACGGGAAAAGGAAACACAGTTTATGGCATAAAATGCACAAAACATTTATCAAAAATATCAACATCAGTACCAACATGGTAAGAGGAACCCTTTTAGGAGTCAGAATCGACGCGACCTTTACCGAAGTATGCTTTCGAAGTGACCCGCTTCAATTAGGACTTTGAAGGTTGTAACGTGGTCAGGTTCGCGGTTTTGAAAGAAGGATAAAGGCTCAAAGTTTATTTTAACCCACCCACTCTCCTTGATGTTCTCCCATCCTACGTTCAGCTAATTCGACCTTAGCGCTCACCTCTCAGAGGCTGGAAGATAGGAGTGATAGTTCGAGAAATTATTATTGTTGGGAGTGACAGCCACTCACCTTTCGTCTTTGACCCTTGAGGTCACACGACTCGCATTTGATTTGAGGATTTTTCTTTTTGTCCTCCTTTCGTCTTTTTTTCTTTTCACGTTTTCTTATCCCTAGCTTTTGCCTGGACTGACTCTTTTTGAGTTTCTTTTGATTCTTTAAGTCCAGCGGGATGCCCTCATTTTTGCCTAAGTCGTTTGTTTTATTTTCTTGACTTAGCGGGCTTTTGATTTTTTCCTCTTTTTTCTTTCGAACAAGTCGTGTGACGCTGGTTGTCTGACTCTTTGGGGAATGATGTGACTGTTTCACTCCTAATGCTGAACCATTGTGGTTTCTTAGGCACGACCTCTAGAGGTGTGATTGATCCTCGAACGGACACTCCTTTTGCAATTTGGACGCTCGGTCAAATTAGCTAACACCTACCCTGCCCCAGGTTAAGATTGAGGGTTTTTCATTTGCAGAAAGAAACTCCTACTACAAGGCTCAAAAGGGTAGACAAGGGATTATCTTCCTTATATCTCCGGTGTTTAGGGATTTGAAACAATGCCTGTACATCATCAGCAGGTTTTATTTCAAAAGCATGCAATCGGAAGTTGCATGTCGTTCATTTTCGTCATCCCCCCCAGATTCCTCTTAACCAGGTGTTGGACATTTATAAAAACAATTAGTGAACACAAATGGATTTAATCAAAACATGCATATTTATTTCATTATCATCAATTGAATGAAAACAACAAGTTTTACGAACAAGATTGCAATTTAAACAGGAAAGAAACTACAAACGTAAAGAAATGACAAGATAAAACAAAGAAAAATGCCAGCTTCCGAGAACCGGGCTTTCACATTTGTCCTGCTGCTGAACCAGCTATCTTCACAATCAGTTATTAGAGGCAGCCTGCCACTGTTCTGATCTACTTTTAACGGCCCACCCGAACTATAGAACTCCTCTTTGTCCACCATACTCCAGCCTATTCATGGTTTGGCATTGGTTGTTGTGTAATATTGGGCCCTTCCGTACCAAAATTAATAGCAGTGCTATCAAGCAAATCTTGCACTTTATGCTTGAAAGCGTGGCAGTTTTCGATATTATGGTCGGGTGCCCCAGAGTGGAATTCATAATGCTCATTAGCGTTATAACTGGGTGGGGGGATCCCTGTCGGAGGAGCCATCGTTCTTTTCTCGACCAACTGTAACCGTAACAAATTCTGAAGAAGCTCAGCGTACGACATTGGCGGCGGATCAAATACCCTTTTCGGCTTCCCATTCTGAATTCTTCGCTGAGCCGAATGTTGTTGCCCCTGCTGCTGCGGCTGTTGCTGATGTTGCGCGGGGATTGTCACACTTGCAACTTGTTGCGGTTGGTATTGCCTCCACCCCCTATTTCTTCCCCGAGAGCTACATACCGAATTGGCATCTTCCTGTTTTCTACCCCCGAAAGCTTTCTTATTGCTTCCAGCTGAAGTAGGCTCACCTGCTTGGAACCTTCCTACCTTAATGTTATTTTCAATCTTCTCCCCCATCAGAATTAAGTCTGAGAAACTGGCCAAAGATGTGTGAAATAACTTGTCATAAAACATGCCGGTGAATGTTCCGATGAACATGTCATTCATTTCCTTGTCTTCTAAAGGAGGACGGACCCTAGCAGCCATGTCGCGCCATCTTTGCGCATACTCTTTAAAGCTCTCACCCTTCTTCTGAGACAGCTCTTGCAATTGGACCCGATTGGGCGCCAAGTCGCTGTTATACTTATAGTGAGCTACAAATGCCTCTGCTAGCTGTTTCCATGTCTTGATATTAGTTGGCTCCAATCCCATATACCACTCTAGGGAAGGGCCTGACAGACTATCTTGAAAGAAATGCATTAGCATTCTCTCATCAGTTGAGTACGCAGACATCTTTCTGTAATAAGCCTGCACGTGCACTTTCGGACAAGTGTCCCCTTTATACTTATCAAACGTAGGAGCTTTGAATTTGATTGGCACCCTCAAGCCAGGTACCAGACCCATTGTTGACATGTCTAAGCCCACAACACTTTGGTTCAGGACCCCCCTCATCTGCTCTTCTAGCATTCTGATCTTCTGGGAGTCATCCATCGGTCCCTCGAAACCTCCACCGGAGAAGGCATCCTCTTGCTGATCCTCTTGCCAGATACCATTCCCAGCTCCATACCCATCGTATCCATTATTACGGTCAGCTCTGATCTGATTCATTATCGGGCCTCGCCCTCTGTTACCGTCGGAGCAATTCCAGCAGGTCCAAAAGTCATCAACCCAGCGCCATTTCCATTTCCAGATCCTCCATAACCCTGATTGGTCATACCAAAATCGTCCTGCCCCAAGCCTTGAGCATTGAAACCATATTTCCCAGCATTATCGAATCCCTGGTCATTGAAACCGAATCCCGTATTACCGAAGCCGTTGCCTCCCATATTATCACCCAAGTTGATATCACCAAGCCCAACGTTATGGACAGCAGTCTCGTTCCCAACTCCGACGTTACCGTTCCCAGCAGCGGTAGCGTTGTTGACATTAGCAGCAGGTATGTTGACTATAGGCGGAGCCACTGGTGTGGGAGTACCATCCCCACGAATAGTATCGACTCGCACAGACTGGTGATCCTCATTTCTATGCCCAACATTCCTTGCCAACAGAGGCTGTACCATAGCTTGCAAATTCTCCTGACCTTTTGCAATAGTCTCCATGGTCTGCATGAAGAGTGCCAACTTCTCACACATATCTTGCATCTCGTTCTGCATTTGATCCATGATTCTTCGGCAGTTGGTGCGAGTGGAGTATCGATGAGGATGTTGGCTTGCAATTCTGTGAACACCTGCTGAGAAGCAGGAGATGAGATACAATTTCGAACCAGTACCTGCAATGCACAATGGATATGCAATATGCTACCAACATATGAATGAAAATGCGAATGCGTATGCACACAGTCAACAGGGATCAAATGCCCCGGCTGAAAAGCCTGAACCATATCAACAAGTCTCAGATAGACCCTCCAGAATTCCTCAAACTCTGGTCTCAGATAGACCCTATACAAAGCTCCAACACTGGTCTCTGATAGACCCCACAACATAACTCTGACTGGTCTCTGATAGACATAAATACCCAGGATCTCAGATCAAGAAATAACCGGTATCTGAAGGTCTAGTTACCTGCATAACCCCCAAACCCTCTCACAGGTGGATGTCCTAGTAACTGACAAAGGTATGACATCCTATGCGGTCGTCGGTGTCACAGACTTTCAGGGTTGATGATACGATTCCCAGAAGGAGTGGCATCATCAAATCCTGAAGAGGCCTCACTTAGCCAACTTCCAAATGATCGGTTCCCGGAGTCGACAATTCAGCTAACCAACAACCCCTTCGACCCAAAGGGTAGAAAAAGAAGTCAACCAGAAGAACCTCGTCCGAGTGTAGATTTCGTGAGACACTAATGCAAGCAAAGCCGGCACGCGCCCACTAATTTCTACTCTAATTCTAGGTGCACTCAAGCCCAGGTCCGGCTTGTCTCTCAATCATAGAATCACTCGTCACAACCCCAAAATACAACAATAATAACAATAATAAGGCTGAAGGTAAATGACATAATGTAAATCCATACAAAGCCCACGACGGGAAAACAAGCGTTAGGATTGACTCTCTTAGGGAACCGTTGGAATCCCCAGCAGAGTCGCCAGCTGCTGGGGATTGCCCCAAACAGCTAGGAAAAAAACCTCAGGCGCAGGGAACCATCGCAGTCCCCAGCAGAGTCGCCATGTGTCGCTACTGCGAAAATCGGCGCCGGCTGAACAGAAGAGTCGCCACCACGCGTTATTTATCCCACGGGAGGGAAAGGAAACGCTCAGAGTAAACCTACCGCAAAGACGGGAAAAGGTATGGTCATCGCAACCAAAACTTGGATTCGGGAGTCAGTTACGCAAGGGGAAGGTATTAGCACCCCTCACGTCCGTCGTACTCGACGGGATCCACGCTTGTTTTCGGGTATGGATTGTTATTCTATTTAAACTAAGGGTCAGGGGTTAAAAAGAAAATAAAATGACTCGGCAAAGTATCGCACTTTATGCCTACGTATTCCCGTCTGGAACGAGAAATCAGAGTCAACGTAGTTCGCCTACCTACGGGGAAGGAGGGGAAGGTTGCTCGCTAGGATATCGCATCCTATGCCTACGTACTTCCACACGGCATGGAAGATCAGAGCAAACGTAGTTCGGGCCACGTACGACACAAGTCTGTCTTGATTGTTTTTTTTATTCCTTCTGAAAAAGGTTTTTCTGATTAACAGTCCAAGCGGACAAAAATGACGTTTTGATGAGTTCACATTCTTTTACGGAAGAAGTGTCTTTTATTGTGTTTGAAATCTTTATCGTGTTTTTCTGTTTGTTTTGAGAAAGAAAGAGACAACACTCTAACCTATGGTTGCGAAGGGAATCAAACTGACCTAATGTTATCATGCATGGGTTAAGACCTAGTGTCTATCATGCTCCTCTCTTGCACAGAGAGAAACAGAGATCCTAAGGGAATAGACAGAAACAGAAACAATAGCAAATATATACAGTAAAGCTGTAAAATGCATGGATGCAGCAATACAAGCGAGGCAAGGGAGTCCCACTCAACCTCGAACCTAGAAAACAATAGGCAAAAGTGAACAGGATTCACTTTCAACCTCACAGGGTAAACAGCAAACAATACAGTCAGGGAAAACCGAACAATACATCAGAAATGAATAGCAAAAATAAACAGCCATAGCAGCTCTGCATCAACACCTATCTTCAAGTCATCTCCAATCGGCTACAAGCTTCAGCAAGCATCAATCTCTATCTCCACATCCTTCAAGCAAGGGCTTTGATTATCAATCTTCAGTCTACAATGGCTTTTCTTCAAGTCTCAATCTCCAAGAGGAATATCAGTCAACAAGATGAGATGAATGTTAAACAGTCAAATGCCTACCAAGGGTGGCTCATTAACTGTTAACATTATACAGACAATTTTCCCTCAAAAGTTCTATCTTTCAAATACATTCACTGATCCTTCCAAAGGAAGGAGGTGGATATTTGAAAGAGACTTTGAATCATAGAGAAAGAATGGATGCAGACAAGGCATTCCATATTTGTGAATCAAGCTACTATTCTAGGGCTCTGCCTAATTTCTAAGTCCTATACTCCTCAACAGCTGCAGGAAGGACTGATGATGCGTTGGTTGCTGCTATGCAAGCGATGGCGCAGGAGGTTGCTAACCAGAACCAAGCTACAGATGCCCAATTTAGAGATTTGGCGCAGTTTCTGAGTAACAAACCGCCAACGTTTGAAGGAGGAGTTTTGGATCCTGAGGCTGCACATAAGTGGCTGAAAGCAATTGAAAAGATTTTCAGGACTATGAATTGCAGTGACGAGCAAAAGGTGAGGTTTGGTACTCACATGCTGGAAGGTGAAGCGGAAGCTTGGTGGGATAATTGTCGCCAGAGATGGGTGACTGCAGGAACGACGATTACTTGGGATGTAGTTCGTAAGGGTTTTCTGGAGAAGTACTTTCCGGAAGATATTCGGAGTGCTAAGGAGATAGAGTTCTTGGAGCTGAAGCAGGGTAATCTAACCGTAGCAGAGTATGTTGCGGAATTTGAAGAGTTGGTGCAGTATTGTCCTCATTAGAATACTGAAGATGCGATGACATCTAAGTGTTTGAAATTTGAGAATGGGTTGCGTCTGGAAGTCAAGTTGGGGATTTCTTGTCAGAAGATCAGGAACTATCCTGATCTGTGAGCAGGAGCAGAATCTATGACAATGATAACCGGGCCAGGATTGCACATTATAAGGCTGTGAATGACTACAAGGGTAAGCAGAGGTTTAGTGGTACTCTTTACAGTGGTTATGCTGATAAGGGAAAGCATAAGATTGCTACTGAGAAGAAGCCCAGAAAAGGGAAAGCGTCTGCCGAGTTGAAATGTTTCTGGTGTTGTGGCATGGGTCATCGTGCTAATGAATGTTCTAAGGAAGTGAAGAAGTGTTTCAAGTGTGGTAAGTCAGGCCATGTGATAGCTGAGTGCAGGGCCACTATGCCGACTTGTTATAACTACGGTGAGAAAGGTCATATCAGTATGCATTGCGAGAAGCCGAAGAAGTCTCAGACGTCTCCGGCTGGTGGTAAGGTGTTTGCTTTGGCAGGGACTCAAGCTGTCAGTGAGGAGCGTGCTATCAAAGGTACTTGTATCATCAATAATATTCCTTTGACTTCTATTATTGATACGGGTGCAACCCACTCGTTCATTTCTGTTGATTGTGTGAAGAGAATAGGATTGGCACCGTCTACTCTTGAGCGATGGATGACTATTGAGACACCCTCTATTGGTTCAGTGACTACTTCGTTGGTGTGCTTGAAGTGTCCACTGATTATTTTTGGTAGAGACTTTGGAGTGGATCTGATTTGTCTACCACTCGGTCATTTGGATGTTATTCTGGGTATGAACTGGTTGGAGTTCAACCGAGTCTACATCGATTGTTTACGAAAGGTGTTGTTGTTCCTTACTCCAGAGGAGGAGGAGTTGGTGAATTCTTTATCTAATAAGGAATTGAGAACCTTGTTGGAGGACGAAGCTAAAGTGTTTGCTTTATTTGCATCGTTATCGGTGGATAGCAAAGCGCCAATGGAAGCATTGACAGTGGTGAACGAATTTCCTGAAGTGTTCTCGGATAACATTACGGAATTGCCTCAGACAAGAGAAGTCGAATTTGGTATTGATCTTGTTCCTGGTGCAAGGCCTATTTCTATGGCGCCGTACAGGATGTCGGTAATGGAGTTGTTCAAGTTGAAATCTCAGATTAGAGAATTGTTGGATAGAAAGTTTATCATACCGAGCGTGTCGCCGTGGGGAGCTCCAGTGTTATTGGTAAAGAAGAAGGATGGTAGTATGCGTTTGTGCATCGATTACCGTCAGTTGAATAAAGTGACCATTAAGAATAAGTATCCTCTTCCAAGGATTAATGATTTGATGGACCAGTTGGTAGGAGCTCGTGTGTTCAGTAAGATCGACTTGAGATCAGGTTACCATCAGATCAGAGTGAAAGAAGGTGATATTCAGAAGACGACGTTTAGAACTCGATACTGACATTACGAATATGTTGTAATGCCTTTTGGAGTGACTAATGCGCCAGGAGTGTTTATGGAGTATATGAACCGAATTTTCCATTCTTATTTGGATCAGTTCATTGTTGTGTTTATTGATGATATCCTGATTTATTATAAGTCCGATGAAGAACATGCAAGACATTTGAGAATTGCTTTGCAGGTGCTGAAGGATAATAAGTTGTTTGCTAAACTGTCGAAGTGTGACTTCTAGGTGAAGACGGTAAGCTTCTTGGGGCATGTGATATCTGGTGATGGTATAGCGGTGGACCTGTCGAAAGTGAGTGCAGTGTTGCAGTGGGAACCACCAAAGACAGCGACGGAAATTAGAAGCTTTTTGGGTTTGGCAGGTTATTACCAAAGGTTTATTGAAGGGTTCTCTAATTTGTCGTTGCCATTGACACAGTTGACGAGAAAGAACCAAGTGTTTGTGTGGGATGTTGCTTGTGAAGAGAGTTTTTAAAAGTTGAAAAAGAAATTGACTACGACACCAGTGTTAGTGTTGTCGACTCTGAGTGAACCTTTTGTGGTGTACTGTGATGCGTCTAAGATGGGATTAGGCGGGGTTCTTATGTAGAATGGTAAAGTGGTAGCATATGCTTCGCGGCAATTGAGAGTGCATGAGCGAAATTATCCTACTCATGATCTTGAATTGGCTGCGGTTGTTTTTGTGCTAAAAATCTGGAGGCACTATTTGTATGGTTCAAGATTTGAAGTATTCAGTGATCATAAGAGTCTGAGATACCTGTTTGATCAGAAGGAACTAAATATGCGACATATAAGATGGTTGGAATTATTGAAGGATTATGACTTCAGTTTAAGCTATCATCCAGGAAAGGCCAATGTAGTGGCAGATGCTTTGAGTAGAAAAGAAATTCATATGTTGGCTTTGATGGTGAAAGAAATGGAACTAATTAAGCAGTTCAGAGATTTGAGCATGGTTTGTGAGACTACGGTAGATAGTGTGATGTTGGGTAAGTTGCAGGTGAACAATGGTTTCTTGGATACGATTAGAGAGAACCAAAAGTTGGATGTGAAATTAGTAGATTTGATGCCTGGAGCAGGAATTAACTCTGATAGTGATTTTGAGTTGGATGGTGCAGGTGTGTTGAGATTTAGAGGCAGGATTTGTGTGTCGGATAATGAGGAACTGAAAAACTTGATTTTGAGTGAAGGACATCGTAGTAATCTGAGTATCCATCTGGGAGCTACGAAGATGTATCATGATTTAAAGAAGTTATTTTGGTGGTCAGATATGAAAAGAGATATTGCTCAATTTGTTTATGCCTGTTTGACATGTCAGAAATCGAAGGTAGAGCATCAGAGACCTTCTGGATTTATGCAACCGTTGGAAGTTTTGGTTTGGAAATGGGATTGTATAACTATGGATTTTGTTACGGGTCTGCCGAGTACGGCGAGAGGATTTGATGCTATATGGGTGATTGTGGATCGACTTACGAAGTCTGCACATTTTGTATCGATTAATATTAGTTTCCCGTTGATGAAGCTAGCAGAGATTTATATTCGGGTAATTGTGAAGCTACATGGTGTTTTGTCCAGTATTGTGTCAGACACAGATCTGAGGTTTACTTCGGAATTTTGGAAGAGCTTGCAGGAAGCGTTGGGTACTAAGTTGAAGTTGAGTTCAGCTTATCATCCGCAAACTGATGGTTAGTCAGAGAGGACTATTCATTCGTTGGAGGATTTGATGAGAGCGTGCGTGTTGGAAAAAGGTGGTGTGTGGGATACTCATTTGCCGTTGATTGAGTTCACGTACAATAACAATTACCATTCTAGTATTGGAATGGCTCCGTTTGAGGATTTATAGGAGAGGAGATGTAGGACTCCTTTGTGTTGGTATGAAATTGGTAAGAATATGGTACTTGGACCAGAGATTGTACAGCTGACTACTGAGACGATTCGGATAATTCGTGAGAAAATGAAGGCGTCTCAGAGTAGGCAGAAAAGTTATCATGATAACCGGAGAAAAGAGCTGGAATTCAGTGAAGGTGATCACGTATTCCTAAGAGTTAACCCGGTGACCGATGTGGGTCGTGCGTTGAAGTCCAAGAAGCTGGATCCTAAGTTTATTGGACCATGTTAGATTTTGCAGAGAATTGGTGTTCTAGCTTACAGGGTGGCGTTGCTGATAGGTGGTTTTTACACGTTATTTTACCGTTTATTTTAGTTAATCATTTGTTTTGTCTTGTCGCATTTTAGTTGTTTTTATTACATTTTACGCGTTGATTTGGTATTTTCACTGTTTCTAGGTTTAAGTATACAATAAAGGAGAAGCAGAGCGAAAATCAGGGAAAATGGCAAGATTTCGAAAGAGTTTTGTTGTGAAATCTTTAGCAGTCTGCACGGAAAAGATCATAACTGGAGTTCCGGGAATCCGTTTGAGGCCTTCTAAAAATCTCCAGAAAGCTAAGAGAGAGAGCTACAAATTTCGTGTTGGAGTCAAAGTCAGATTCGAAACAGGGGCCTGACACGGGTGCCTGTGTTGTGTGACACGGCCCGTGTCAGGATGTGCTCAAAAAAGGTGATTTTTGGTGGAAAAACAGTGGCCTGACACGGGTGCCCGTGTTGTGTGACACGGCCCGTGTCAGGACACCTGGGACTTGGAAATTTCATGCAAAAAATGTGTCAAGAAGCCAACACGCCTGCCTGTGTTGCCTGACACGGCCCGTGTTGCAGGAAGCGTTTTTTCCCTATTTTTCTTGTATTTTTGACTCTTGTGATCCCCGAGGGTATTGTGGGTATTTCCCTAGTGATGAGTTTGAATTAATATTATTTGATACGTGTTTGGAAAGGGGGGAGGATACTTTTGGATTATACGAAAAAATACAACGAGAGATTGAAGCTCTGGAGAATTGGGAGGACAAGGAGATTTTCATGCTCGGAAGAAATTGAAGATCGAATTCACTCCTAATACTATTGTAATGTTTCTAATTATCATGTTATTTTTATCGAATATTATGAGTGGATAAACCCCCAATTGTTAGGGGGTGGTCCTAAATTGCGATGTATTGACCTTTGTTGGGATTATTCTATGAGAATTTTGTTGTTCACCTTATGGCTTTTATTTTGCAACGATCTTTATGCTAATTCATATTGGAAAATAGAATTTGAGTTACGATTAGGTTTTGTCTGGAAAGTCGACCTAATGCTTTTGCAAAATAATGTTACGGTTGATATTGCCTTGGAATGGGGGTATCCCATAGCAATGTGTTTTTTTATGTCAGAACTATTGCTTGATGATTTTCGTGGGCAACTATGGAATTAGCGTGCATGAAATTCATCAAAGGGTTTTTTATTAAGGAATTAAGGAAAACTACTTTTGAAATTTGATATTTTTTTTAAGGTTGGAAACAAATATCTCAGTAGAATTCTTAAGGTCTTTACTAGGAATTTATCCACTTCCCTAACATTGATCTTATTTTAATCTATAAAGTCTATTATTTTACTTGTTCCTATATCCTGTTGCCAAACGAAACCCAAGGTTATTTTGTCTGATTGAAATAACAAGTTTTTCCTAAAAATTTACACGCAGTCCTCAGAGATCGACATTCGGGGAATTTCCCCTTATCACTACATCGGTGAAAATAGTACACTTGCTATTTTTCCGGTCAAGTTTTTAGCGCCGTTGCTGGGGACTGCCAAAATTTTTAAGTAGCTTGTTCGTTCAATTAGAATTTTGTCACTCTGTGACTAAAATTTTAAGTTATTTTTCTGATTATATATTTCTGTTATTACTAATAATTTCCTAACATGTGTATGCGAGATAAGACCTCAGCTTTATTTTCTTTTGACTCAGAACCTGAAAGATTGTTGCACTCCAGACGTAGAAAAGCTAAGCTGGAAACATTGACAGCTTCAAACTTAGGAACCGAAAATTCAGATAACGAAGAAGAAGTTCTGATTCTTTCCGAAAACACAGATTCGGACACAGAGACAGAGCTCGAAACTTTCATCATGAACGGAGACACACCTCCAGCTAAAAGACTTTTAGGAGACTATGGAGGGGCCAATGCTCAACCAAACTGGATGACCATCATAAATCAACCGGTGAATGTGGCACACTTTCAACTACATCCTTTCACCATTCGCTAGCTGGAGAGCAAGCCTTTCGCAGGAAGAATCAATGAAGATGCAAACAAACATCTACAGAGATTCCTAACAACTACCACATCTTTGAAGATAGAAGGGCATTCCGAAGAGGCCAAGAGACTTGTTATGTTTCCGTTCACACTGACCGATGATGCGGAAGAATGGTTCTATTCACTTCCAGCTGGGAGTATCGCCACATGGCTAGAGATGGAAATTGTATTCCTTAACGAGTATTTCCCTGCTTCCGTGTTTATTCGAAAAAGGTACGACATTGTCAACTTCAAATAAAAATACGGGGAATCTCTGGGAGATGCATACAAGAGGTTTAAGAGGTGTCTGACTGCATGCCCAACTCACAACATGGATGCCACTGAGCAGATGCAGAATTTTGTGAATGGTTTGAGAATCAAGACAAAACAGCTTATAGATACCTCTGCCGGTGGCTCAACTAATTTTTCAACAGCCACTGGTATCAAGAGGATTATATAAGCAATTGCCGCCAACGAGCATCTTGAGTTGTATGATCGCACTGTGAACCAACCAGAGGGTAAGATTGATTTGAAACTAGCGGAATAAGTTGTGAACATCGAAGATCAAATCAAAGCTGAAGTGGAAAGAAGGCTTAAAGGGATGAATGTGAGTACTGCAACTCGAGCTCAAGTTCAACCGGTCCAAGCTGTGAGTTGTGAGGTTTGTAATGGTCCTCATTTTACTGTGCATTGTTTTGCTACTACTCAACAAGTCGAAGAGATAAAAGTTTTGAGGCAGAACAATCCATATTCTCAAACCTATAATCCAGGATGGAAGAATCATCCTAATTTTTCTTGGAAGGACCAAAACCAACCTCCATATCAACAACAACAACAGGCCCCTCAAAAAGCAGAATGAGAGTTAGCTATTGAAAGAATGACAACTCAAAGTATGCAATTCCAAGAAGAGACCCGAAACATTCAAAGGAACAACACAGCCTCCATCAAAAACCTTGAGTCGCAGATGGGACAGATAGCCCAACACCTCTCAACACACGCTCAAGGAACCCTCCCGAGCGCGACAGTACTGAATCCGAAAAATCAAGAGAGTATTAATGTTGTCACAACAAGAAGTCAGAAAGTGATAGAAGAGGAGGAAACAAAGGAGGAAGAATGCATAGAGGTGGAACTTGAGGTAAGAGAAAAAATAAAAGAACCAGAAGAAGCTGTGTTATCTGAAAAGTCAATTGGGGAGAAAAAGAAAGAGGAAGTCAAACCAAAAATTAAACTACCGTTTCCTCAAAGAGTTACAAAGAAAGATGAGAAAGAGAAAGACTTTGGAAGGTTCAGTGCAATGTTCAACAAATTGGAAGTCAACATGTTGTTCTTTGAAGCACTCGAGCAAATGTCGTTGTACAAGAAATTCATGAAAGAGGTTATAGGTAAAAAGAGATCAATGGGTGAAGAACCGAAGACCACAATTGAGCAATGTAAGGAAATATCGCAAGAAAAGAGAATCCCCCATCAAGGGGAAGGACCCTGGACCAGTTGTAATCCCGTGTACTATAAAAGATCAAACTTTTAAGAAAGTTTTAATTGATTCAGGTGCTAGTGTGAGTCTCATGCCGTTATCGATTTTCAAAAAGTTGGATTTTGGAAAAGTGAACGATACAGGAACAAGCTTGAAGTTCGCCGACCACACAACTAAGATGGCATATGGGCTAGCAGAGGATGTACTGGTTACAATCGATAAATTCACATTCCCATTTGACTTTCAAATCATGGATATTCCAGAAGATGAAGAGACTTCGATCATACTTGGCTGACCGTTCTTGCTTACTAGTAGGTGTAGTATTAATGTGGAAACAGGTACACTCACCTTGAAATCTTTTGATGATAAGATCACTTTAAAGGCTATGGAGGTTAAGAAGAAAGGTAAGGAGAAAGATGTTAAATCTTCAGTTGGGAAGATCAACACAACTAAGATGGGAGAACGATCAAAACCACTTCAAGTTGCACATATCTCTGAACCTAACAAAACGTCTGTGGTGAAGAAGTCAAGCAATAAAGTTTGGAGGCTAAAATACCCCTCCATAATAATGGGGAGTCGACCGTCGAGCCATGCGACGTTAAACGAAGCGCTGCGTGGGAGGCAACCCACAGATTTTTAGTTGATGTTGTTTATTTTTGTGGTTATTGTTTTTGCAGGAATAAACGAGATTTTACAAGGGAAAACGTGGAACCTGCGAAGAGGTACTGCATTACTTGTCGACCCCTCTGTGAGTACACCTCTTCTTCTCTTGATTCTTGAACATTGAGACAATGTTTAGTTTAAGTTTGGGGGAGGTTTTACCGTTTTGAATTGTCCATTTAAATATCTTTTTATTTTTAAGTTCGGTGAAAATCACATCTGTAATACCCTAAATTTTACCCTACCTTTACATGGTTTCTAGTGCCACTTTATTTCGAATGAATAAAATAGCATAATTGGCAATAGACTATGTGTAAGTAGTTGTGAGTGTGAGAGGTCAAGAGTTCGAATCCCGTCTTCTTCACTTTTTGTTTTTTCTTTTATTTTTATTATAACTTTTCTATTATCATTAAAAAAAAATAACAAAAATAGTTTTTTTTATTTAATTATTATTTTCGTATTTTATTTAAATTATTTTTTAAAAAAATATTATTTTTTACTTTTTTCCATATCATTCATAAAAACATCCAAAAATCATAAAATTAAAAATATTAGAATTTTTTTTTTATATTTAGTAAATAAATAGAGTTTTAAGTTTGTTTTAAGTTAGTTTTGACTAATTCTTTAAGTTGGGCTTTAAAGTGGGCATTAGGCTATAGCTAACCCTAATTTGTTACCTATATAAACATAAGTGATGGGAGGAAACTGCATTCACATCAGAAAATCAAGAACGGGTCATCAGAGGGAGGGGAGACAAAAGGAAAAAACGGCGGTCGTTCTCACGACTTATCAGAAAAAGGGAGATTTTTGAAAAAAAAACCTTTCAAAGCTTCGTCTGGAGTCACTATCATAGAGAAAAAGGTAAGTCACTCTAACAATGTTTTGTTTCTTTCTTTGTTTTTTTTTCCTTTCTTTTTCAGATGAACAGAAGAATTAGAAAGAGGAAGAAGAAGACATGCAAGCTGATCAGCACTTAAACCCTAAAAAGAAGGGAAAGGGTTTTCCCAAACCCTAAAAAAGGGAAAGGGTTTTTTCCCAAACCCTAAAAAAGGGGAAATGTTTTTTTCCCAAACCCTAACAACACAGGACCAACAACCCTTCCAGCAATCCCCACTTCTTTTATTTCTATTTTTTTTTTTTTTAATTATGTTATCATATTATTATATTTTATTATTTCTTTTTTTTTAAAACTGTAATTAGTAATCACATTATATTTTATTACTAATGCTTCTTTTATTTTTAAAACCTCAAGCCAAAAATTAAAACCTTTTTTAAAAAAAAACCATTTCTTTTTTTAATTAAGAACCCTTCTTTTAAGAAACAATTTTCTTAATCAAAACAAAATTTTAAAATAATTACTAATATTTTCTTTAAAACATTAAAATTAAATTTTTTAATTACAACAAAATCTAAAACAAAATTTTCTTAATCCAAAACTTTAAAATTAAAACATTTTCTTTAATTAAATTAAACAAATTCTTTTTGTAAGTAAAAAATATTAAAATTAAAATAATTTCTCCTTTTAAATGCAAAAATTAATTCCTTTCTTTAATTAAAAATTCAAAAAAAATAAAGTTTCGATTTAGCCATTATTTTCGTCTAACCCTCGTTAATTTGTTTGTTTCAGCTTTATTATTATTTATTTCAATTTATTTTGTTCCATGGATGTAATTTACGCGAGGCCATGATCGCGGTTTATTTTATTTTGCATTTTTTGGGGATTTGTAATTTACGCGAGTGATCGTCGCGACGCTTTCTTTTCTTTCCGCATTTTAATTTCTGCCATATAATATTTTGCCTTGCTTGCATGCTTTTCCGTTATATTTCCCTTCGAAGGAATTAGGTTTAGCCGTTTGACCGCCGAGTCAATAACCCTAGTTTTAACTATTTCAAAAACCTAATTAGCTTAGGTGTCCCTCCATGGACGAAAACGCCTTTTACCCTAACATTAGGTCAAAGAGTCGCCGTACTCTGTTTTAGGGTTTCCCGCCGTGGAATCCCTAATTTAACCCTAATTTCAATTTGCAAATTCAACGTAGAAACAGGAGTTTTAAACTCCACGTAAGTGTGTCCTTAAGATACGTTTATTTTCCATTGAAACCTTGACCATAGTCAAGACGTTTCTAACCTCCCTTTCGAGGGGAACTACAATTATTCTGATTCCATTCCCGTCAGGATATGTAGGCACAAGATGCGACGTCTTGCCGAGTAAACTTAGGACTAACCCTTAAGTCTCTTTAGGTCACTCTATCCCTTAGCTCAGTATATATTTCAAACATATAATAAAAATAAAAAGGCATACAATAAACAAAAGGTTTCTGTAGAGTAATACAAAAGTTTAGGGTGCTAGTACCTTCCCTAAGCTTAACCAACCCCTTACCTAGGTCTCTCCCCGCATTGTGTTTACGATGCAAAAATAGGTTTTTTCTCTTTTGACCTTTTCCTTCGGATAAATCAAAGAGCGGTTGTGATTTAAGAATAAGATTCAAATTAATTAATAGTTTGATATCATATTTCCACCGCAACAACATCGAATTCGCCCCTACGGAGACCATAAATTTTTTTCTTGTGATTGATAGGTGTGTAAGGTAGTCTAGAAAGTATTTAGAGTTCAAGGGAAGTGGGGTTTAAACTAAGGAACTTGGGAAAGTTTGGAAATTAAGGTATAACTTGAACACCCTAGGTTCCCCAGAGTAAGGAAACGAGTCCAACATGTAGATTTGTGCCATAGTACTTGGATTTAAAAAGTATACCCCGATTAGTTCATTGTGATAGTCCAGCATGAAAAACAAATGGTAGATATTGATTTTGAGAATGATGTGTGGCACCAAAAAAAAAGAGAGTTGAATAATGACGGTAAAGACAACCTGTCCTTCTAAGTTGGATAATCCTCACTCGGTTATTTAGCCTAACGGTGGTTGAATATCTATATTCATCCCAAAGTGGAATAATAAACGCCTGTGAGCGAGAAAAATAATAAAGGTGCCACAGAAAAAATCTCGAGCAAAAATGTGCATGCCTTAATCTGATTATCCGAATGAAAGGGGTAGGAAATCGAAGAAAAGACTTAAGCCCAAAGCATAGTTGGAGAGGTGGTCGAAAGGGAGATTTAGGTCCGTAAGTTTACTGCGGTATGCATTTATGTAATGCCTTCGTTAACAGATGAGTACCGAGAGAGCTGGTTTGAGCCGATCGGAACTAAGACTCACGTATGAGTATTGACACACCTTACACCCTGAACCCTTCACTTGATGTGTTGTTTGACTTGAAAATTATTTATCCAAGCTTTTTGCTTGAGGTCAAGCAATGGTTTAAGTTTGGGGGAGTTTGATCGGTGGTTTTTACACGTTATTTTACCATTTATTTCAGTTAATCATTTGTTTTGTCTTGTCGTATTTTAGTTGTTTTTATTACATTTTATGTGTCGATTTGGTATTTTCACTGTTTCTAGGTTCAGGTATACAATAAAGGAGAAGCAGAGCAAAAACCGGGGAAAATGGCAAGATTTCGGAAGAGTTTTGTTGTGAAATCTTTAGCAGTCTGCACGGAAACGATCATAACTGGAGTTCCGGGAATCCGTTTGAGGCGTTTTAAAAACCGCCGGAAAGTTAAGAGAGAGAGAGAGCTACAACTTTCATGTTGGAGTCAAAGTCAGATTCAAAACAGGGGCCTGACACGGGTGCCCGTGTTGTGTGACACGGCCCGTGTCAGGATGTGCTAAGAAAAGATGATTTTTGGTGGAAAAACAGTGGCCTGACATGGGTGCCCGTGTTGTGTGACACGGCCTGTGTCAGGACATCTGGGACTTGGAAATTTCACGCAAAAAATGTGTCAGGAAGCCAACACGGCCGCCCGTGTTGCCTGACACGGCCCGTGTTGCAGGAAGCGCTTTTTCCCTATTTTTCTTGTATTTTTTACTCTTGTGATCCCCGAGGATATTGTGGGTATTTCCCTAGTGCTGAGTTTGAATTAAGATTATTTGATATGTGTTTGCAAAGGGGGGAGGACACTTTTGGATTATACGAAAAAATACAACGAGAGATTGAAGCTCTGGAGAGTTGGGAGGACAAGGAGATTTTCATGCTCGGAAGAAATTGAAGATCGAATTCACTCCTAATACCATTGTAATATTTATAATTATCATGTTGTTTTTATCGAATATTATGAGTGGCTAAACCCCAAATTGTTAGTGGGTGGTCCTAAATTGCGATGTATTGACCTTTGTTGGAATTATTCTATGAGATTTTTGTTGTTCACCTTATGGCTTTTATTTTGCAACGATCTTTATGCTAATTCATATTGGAAAATAGAATTTGAGTTACGATTAGGTTTTGTATGGAAAGTCGACCTAATGCTTTTGCAAAATAATTTTACGGTTGATATTGCCTTGGAATGGGGGTATCCCGTAGCAATGTGTTTTTTTATGTCAGAACTATTGCTTGATGATTTTCGTGGGCAACTATGGAATTAGTGTGCATGAAATTCATCAAAGGGTTTTTTATTAAGGAATTAAGGAAAACTACTTTTGAAATTTGATATTTTTTTAAAGGTTGGAAACAAATATCTCAGAAGAATTATTAAGGTCTTTACTAGCAATTTATCCACTTCCCTAACATTGATCTTATTTTAATCTATAAAGTCTATTATTTTACTTGTTCCTATATCATGTTGCCAAACGAAACCCAAGGTTATTTTGTCTGATTGAAATGACAAGTTTTTCCTAAAAATTTACACGCAGTCCTCAGAGATCGACATTCGGGGAATTTCCCTTTATCACTACATCGGTGAAAATAGTACACTTGCTATTTTTTCGGCCAGTTGCCGCCTGAATTGTCGAATCTACATGATGTGTTTCATGTGTCGCAACTGCGAAAGTATGTATAGGATCCATCTCATGTGATTCAGAGAGATGAGGTTCAGGTTCGGGAGAATCTTACTATCGAGACGATGCCGTTGAGGATCGAAGACCGTAAGATGAAACAGCTTCGAGGGAAGGAGATACCTTTGGTGAAGGTAGCTTGGGGAGGTGCTGCAGGAGGCAGTGTGACCTGAGACTTGAAAAGCAGGATGCGAGAAGTGTATCCGGAATTGTTTCCATCAGATAATTTTCGAGGACGAAAATAATTAAAGTAGGGGAGAGTTGTAACACCCATTTTATTTATTTAGTCATTTTGGTGTCATTTTAATTATTTTACTTTGGTGTGCCCTTAGGTGGGGTGTGTTTGAGTATGTTGGTGGGTATCCTTGATATATAAGGATTATTTGTGGAGATGTGGAGTTGATATAATAATATAATAGTTAATAGTAATATTTGTGGTATTATTATTATTATTATTATTATTATTATTATTATTATTATTATTATTATTATTATTATTATTATTATTATTATTATTATTATTAATAGTATTATTATTACTATTATTATGAATATTATTATTATTGGTGAAATAATATTATTAATATTATTATGTGTATTATTATGTGTATTATTTATTATTATTAGCAGGATTAGAATTAAAATAAGAATTTAGGGGTATTAGAGGAGTTAGGAAAAGGGAGAAGTTAGAATACGATAAGTCAGTTCCAGAGAGAAGAGCAGAGATGAAGAACAACGAGAAAGGGAAAGAGGCTAGGGCTAGAGATTCTTGATGATTCTTCATCAATCGAAGCAATAATCGAGGTAAGTGGGGGAGAAACTGATTGGGATGATATTTACATGAAATTGGGTAGAGGGGATTCCTTAACCCCGTAGGTATTTTGATGAACATACTTGAGATGATAGTATATTGTTGATTATGGTGAATTATGTGTATATGATGATATGCTGATAATTGTTGCTGCCATGGATGAATGGGTGTTGTGTTGTAGTTTGGTGAGGTTCTGAGTAACTCTGAAGTGTCGGTAAGGTACCGTAATGTTGGTTCTAGAGTAGAAATTATAGGGCAATTGTTAAGTATAATGCATATGGATTATAGTACTGATAGAATAGGAGAGGAAGTGGAGTGATAGGCTTGAATTGGAGCAAGATAGCAGTTCTGGACAGTGAGAGTTTGAGAAGTCGCAGACACTCGCTAGCACCTTTGCTAGGCGAGTTAGTAGCGAGCGTTCGCTAGGTACTCGCTAGGCGAGTAAGGCAGCGAACAAGTCCAGTAGTCTCCATTTGCCTTCGCGAGGTAGTTCACTAGGCGAACAGGTAACGAGTATTCTCTAGGGATTCGCTATGGCGAGTTGGGTAGCGAACCATTCCAGTAGCCACTGTTTGCCTTCGCTAGGGAGTTCGCTAGGCGAACTGGTAGCGAGCATTCGCTAGAGGCTCGCTCAGCGAGTGAGCCAGCGAGCGTGACAAAATGTGATTTTTTGTGCTGTTGTGCCTTGTGCGCTAGCCGTGTAGTATCCCTTAGACTATGATGAGTGTAGGGGTGGTGATTGGATAATGTAAGGTGCATATGCGGTGATAGGAAGTGAATTCCTTATTATTTAAATTAAGTGAATGGTTAATGGGTGTGTGTATGATATGGAGTATCGTGAGGTGATCACTATGATCGTGTGTACCCGGTTGTTGGGATATGAGTATACCTGTTGTTGGAGGGTGATCTTTCTTAATATGTAGATTAAATGATATAATTGATTGGTGTATGCTATATATATATATATATATATATATATATATATATATATATATATATATATATATATATATATATATATATATATATGTGTGTGTGTGTGTGTGTGTGTGTGTGTGTGTGTGTGTGTGTGTGTGTGTGTGTGTGTGTGTGTGTGTGTGCGCGCAAGTGTGTGCGTGTGTGTGTGTGTGTGTGTGTGCGTGTGTGTGTGTGTGTGTGTGTGCGTGTGTGTGTGTGTGTGTGTGTGTGTGTGTGTGTGTGTGTGTGTGTAATGTATGGTGGTGTGATCAGGGGATCATGTGCACATTGCGTGTTTGTATTCATTTGTTGTGCATTTGATGTTATGCATATCATGGTGTTTTGGTGGGATGAATCATTGCTCAGAGGAGTGTATGTGATTCATCCGTATTCCTTTTAGTGGGGAATGGTGGGGGTAGATCATGGCCAAGGACGGGTGTATGTGATCTATCCGGGTTCCTTTGAACGAACAATGAGTCGGTACCGCATGCATGGTGTTGGGTTGCATATTTTCATTTTGGTGTATTGTGTTGATGGTGGACTATATGTCGTGTTTGATGAATGTTGGTTGATAAACTATGTGATTGGTGTGTTTACTACCTTTATTTCATGTATGTAATTACCGATATATTTTGATCATGTTTTCTCACCCCTTTGTTGTTGTTGTGGCCTGTGCTTCTTCGGAAGTACAGATAATCCAGGTACTTAGCTAGCTTGGATTGTGGCGTTCCAGTCGAGTCTTAGGATGCTCTGATACGTATCACGGGACTTGGGTGTTTTAGTTATTTTCATGTCGAACTTGTGTTTTTCCTGTGACGTATCATGTTTGATGAAACTTATTTTTATATGTTGGTGTAATTGGCGGATGGCCGAGATTATTGAATTATGAATTATTTTCCGCTGCTTTATTTCAAAAGATGATTAATAAATTATTTTGGTGAAATTTATGTGATGTGATATCCCACTTTGGTGGGAGAACTCTGATGTTTGCTTATAATATTTACATTATAATTAATTTGGGAAGTTGGGTGTTACAAGAATCATTTTCACTCATCAAGCAAAGTGAAATGAAGTCAAATGAGGTGAGAAACAAGGTAGGTCAGTATCAACATCATATCATGTTCAACCTAACTCAAAGCTTAGAAAATAAGCACAAGAGTGTCAAGCATACATCTCATAAATATCTAAACAATTGGCAACAACTAGCTCATGTAAAACACACTTCAAATGATCAAACATGTGAGACTAAGGTATGAAGCTAGGATGGGGTATTAGCATACATTAAATTTTCAACTCAAATTTGAACTCAAGACCTCAAGAAGGATGCATAGGCGTTACATCAAGACAAGCACATACAATTGAGCATGCATCAAACAACACCTTCTATAAAAGGAAACAAAAGTTCATGTAAATTAAGAGAGGTAAAAGTCATACCAATGATCATCAATACATGTTAAGGCATGAGTATGAACCAAGTATTCACATCATTCAAGTGTTTCAAACATCACTCAATCACAAGTAAACAAGAAGTCTCAAAACTAAGTCAAACATTAAGCACATTCATCTCAAAACAATGTCACACTGAGGCATCAAGAAAAAATAGGAAAGAGGCCAAACAAAATGAATTTATAGGCTCTAACACATATTATATCCATCAAGAACAAGTGAGTAAAAGGTCCCAAGAAGAATTTCACAAGTGCATACCAAAATAATTCATTAATCATAAACACACCACATTGAACAAGTATGGATCGAGGCTTAGCAAAATCAAATAGAAAATGATCAAATGAGCCACAAAAATATTTCCCAACATCACTCAAACCATAACCATACATGTGCTTAAACATGGTGAAAAAAATAGCTCAAGAACATGTCTCAAAATGCATCAATTGTAAAGCCTAATTTAGGAATCAAGCACATGAGCACCTTTCATCATTAATTCAAAATAAAATATTAAAATAAAATGAAAATGAAAATAAAAATCAAGGAAAATATCTCAACATGTTAATGAATCAGAAATATATTTTTATGTATTTTTAAAATGAATTTTACTATTAAAAATGAAATTAAAATGAAAGTATAACAAAAATAAAATAAATACATAAACCAAACAAGCCAAGGGGTGCAGAAGTAATTAGGAAATGAACTGAGATTCAGTTGATGCACGTGTGTGCCAGAAAACAAGGGGTGTGGACAACAAATAAACAAATCCCAATCCACTTAAAAAACAATCTCAGATGCCACGCTGGATTCATTAATCCAGTCATCAACACAATCAGCAATGTAGACGAATGGAAACACAACAACTCAATGCGTTTGAATTTAAAAAATGGGCGTGAGGGCCACATCTTCTTGTCCTTAACCTTTAGACGCCGGAGCCCTAGCTCCGGTCGTCTTCTCCGACAAGCTGGCCACTGGAGCCACCGGAAACTGCCCAGAAATAAAAAACAACACTATCATTCCAAAGGAAATTTCATGCTAAGTTCAAATCTATCATCTGTGTTCAAAAATAAACAAGTTATCATGAATAAAATCTAGCACGAAAATTGCATCACGCATACTAAAGTTCAACCAAACAACATAACATCAAGTGTAAACCATGCCTACTTTGCATAAAACTTTAGATTCAACAAAAACAAGCTCTAAATAAATATAGATTTAGCAAGAGAGGTTTGAGAATGTTTACCTAACGGAGCAGATCCGTTGTCTCTTCAAACGTGTATAAAAACTCCAGAAATCCCGTCAAAATGCTTCACTGATCCTTGAGAGTGATGAATATGGCAAGAAAATAGGAAGGAATCTCTTGAAAAGTAAGCTTAAAAGATGAGAAAGTTGAGAGAATTTCTTGAATCTCAGATCTGAAAATAGGGCAAATGAAGTGGATGTTTCTCATTCTTAGGGTTCAGAGGCTTATATAAGGTGTATTGAAGGGTTAAAAAGAAAGTAACTGAGGTTAAAATGCTTGTGGTAACATATTTTCAAATTTGAAAGGTGAGGTGAGTGGCACGAGTTCAGCATGTGGGAGAGGCATTGTTGTGATTTTGTGGCTGTGTAGTAAGTGGAGAGAGATGTCAAAAAGTGGGAGAGCGATAACATTCTTGCTATGTAAGTTTTTTGCTCATTTTGGCAAAACATGAAATAATGGTACAAGTGGTACATGAATATGTTTGACTTCTTTTGGTAATGTTTGGTAACCATAGAATGAGAACTATGTGCATGGTATGGATACATGGTGAGGTATGCATTAAAAAAAGGTTCAAAATGTGACAACAATTATGCCTTGAAAGTCATGTGATGAAGCCAACTTTGGATGATGATAACTTGATGAATTCTAAACCAATTAGGGAGTTCTTGAGCATAATTGAAACTAGGGAGGATGATGAAAAAATTTCATGTTCAAATCATTTTGAAGCAATGCTTGTATCCATAAACAAAAGTTAGTTGAAAGTGTGTCCACCATTATGTCAAGAATGACTTAGAAATTTTTTATGTTATTGAATTTTGACCTCTTTGACACCTTGACTTTGAAGCCTCATATCTTGAGATTGCTTGATCCAATGAGATATTTCTTGTAATGGATGGAAATCTTGAAGAAAGATCTACAACTTTGATATTTGAAAGAAATTGATTTGGAGTTAGGAACTTGATGAAAAATTCCTTGGAAGATTGGTCCAAAAATCTGCCAAGAAAATTGCTAAACTTGACATCTTTGAAACCCTAACTTGGGAGCATCATAACTTGAGTTCTACACATCCAATTGAGGATTTATAGTACTTAAAATAAATCTTGGAGAATTCTCTACAACTTTAGTTTTGGAGTAAAATTCATTTGAAGCTTAGATTACCATGAAAGATGGGTTGAAAACATGCTCCTCAAGCTGAATTTCTATACTTAGAAAAATTCTAAGTGTGGAAAATCACAAACCTTGATTTTCTCAATTTTAACTCTCCATATCTATCAATCTATTAATATTTTGGACTTGCTTTATTCTACAAACTTGTAGTTCATGATGCCCTCTTTAATTTTATAACAAGTTTTCCCCACTTGGATCAAGGATGAAAAAGTTATGGATGTTGCAAAATGGCTAGAAATTAGGGTTTTCCACACTTAGGAAAAATTCAACAAAACCCTAGTTCAACCAATCTCCTGATTTTATGTTTCTCTTTGATTCTTCTTGTTCCAAACATATGAAAATACTTGAGAATACATAGCATTCCCTTGATTGACCTTGAAATCCAAGACTTTGACCTTATGAAACCACAATTGACTTTTCTTAATAGATGAAACCCTAGTACTCTATCTACTAATTGAAGCCCGTGTCATGACTTTTGATGAGACATAATACATGTAGGGAACCCTCAAGATATGTATTGAGCCATAGAATAATGTCTTGCCCAAGAAGTTAGCCACATATTCCCTTGGACCAAAACCCTAATCCAGTTGTCCCAAAGATAGGAGGACATACCCAATGCTTATAATCTTGATTCAAATGGTTGTGGATATGCCTTGATGGTGAAAGGATCTTGGAGCTTAATAATACCACAATGTTGAGAATAAACCCTTGCTTGAGTCTTGAGAATCATACTTTTCTTCTTGAGAATCAAATCAAGATACCTTGATCCCCTGCTTATAACCAATGCTATGCACAAATAATGATGCAAATGACATGAAACATAAGCCAAGAGATTAAGAAAAGATAAGACAAATTTTAGGGTGCTACACCACTCAACATTTATATGTGCATTATACCTCAATAACTAATATCTGTTATAAGGTACAACAAACCTATTATCAACTTCAATACCATCCTTTTTCATACTCATACCATTATCTCTTCTTTTGTATAAATGAAAATCGTCATCACTAATTGTAATACTATCAACAAATTTTTTAGGAAAATATTTTGCACATTTTCCATTCGAGTGCATACATAACGGGTTCTTATTTGAGGTCCGCAAGAACCATGTATCATCAATGTCGATACCACTTGAAATAAGATAAAATCAATACTTTTGTCAAGAATTTCAACAAATATGATTTTGTCAATATTATTGGCAGTTCGACATTTAAATTCAAGATGCAAGAAAATAAACATGTTAGAATGTGATAATCGACACATCTAAAACTCTATGGTGTAAACACCTATAGTGTAAAAATAAAAAAATAATATGTTAATTAGATATCAATGATATAAATTATATATATTTAATTAAATATCAAAATAAGAGTTTGTTTTTAAAATGACTCTATCTTAGGTTCACAACGTACTTCAAGAAATTTACTGGTACTTGTGGCTTCAAATTCTTATGAGAATAGGTAGTGGTGGCTTTATGTTCTTACAATTTCATCATGTACAACACGTCATATAATTTGTTAAGAAGTTTAAAAGTAACAATTTCATCTTGTGAAAAAAATCCATTGAAAAAGCATATCATATAATATCACATACATAAGATAAGAAAATTCAACCTGCATTGGAATATTAAATATTAAAAAATAAGTTTCAATCAAGATACATTTTTAGATAATAAACAATAGACTACTAAAGAATACTAAGAGTCGTACTAAAAAATTTAAATACTATATAGTACTATTATTTATCTATTTGAGTTGAGAAGTTATCAAAATTATTAAAACATATATAAACTGAGTTGAGAAGTTATCATAATTATTAAAACACATATATTAAAACAAATGAACATCTTATTAAAAAACCAAATGAGCAATCTATCATTTTAGTCATGAAATGTGTAATTCATCGTATTAGTCCATCAATGGATCTTCATATTAAATTCATGATTATAGTCCATATTATTAATGCAACTTTGTGGTGAAATAAATTTTTTTATGATGAGAAAAACTATATTTTTTTATTTATTTTAGACTATCGTATAATTTTTCTCTTATAATTTTATTAAAAATGTTGAAAATGAATTGATTGATCCTTCCATAATAATTTAGATAATCTTATTTTATATTTATTAACGTATATAATTTGAAGATTTATTTTAATATTGTTATTGTGTGTAACAATTATAATCATTAAAAAATTATTTTTCGACAATGATTCTGTAAAAAAAATCGAATTTTCAATCATATTAGAGATAAATGATATAATAATTATTTGATTACTTGTTTTTTAAATAAGTTTTACCTACTATAATTTTAAAATATATATTATACTTAAAATTTTTATATCAATTCTTAATTTTTATTATTTTAAAATAAAATATATTTTTATGTCAAATTAAACTCTTAGTGTATCTAGGGGTGGTGATTACATCCATTAAAATAAAATTCATCTAACTCATCCATCCAAAAACTCATTTAATCCATCCACCACATAAAAAATAAATTAATGGATTGGATTAAATATATTCGTTTAAATGCATGGATTGATTGTATCGATCCAACATATTTTAAGAATCCAATTAATTATTTTTATTTTCGTTAGACTTATTTTAAAAAAAAATAATAAAAAATAATTTTTTTTTTAAAAAAAGATTGATTTTTTTCTTGAAAAAAAACCAACTACTTTTTCTCGAAAAAAAATCATTTTTTTTTCAAAAATCAAAATGTCGATTTTTTTGAAAAAGAATTGATTTTTTCAAAAAAAAATTGATTTTTTAAAAAACACAAAAAGTCAATTTTCCCGAAAAAATCGATTTTTTAAAAAAATACAAAAGATCGATTTTTTCTCAAAAATACAAAAAATTGATTATTTTTCGAAAAAAAAAATTACTTTTTTTTGAAAAAAAAAATTATTTTTTTTCGAAAACAAAAAAATTCAATTTTTTCACGAATATATTAAAAAAAAGTTACAAAAATGAATTTTTAAAAATAAAATAAAATAAATTGATTTAGATGAATTAGATGAATTTTATTCTTAACAGATAAATTAAATTTGATAATTTAAAAAAAATAATGGATTGTTAATGGATTAATGTATTATTTTTATACATCTATTACCAATCTATATCCATTCAATTCATCCATTTTATCACTTTTAAATATATCTTAATATTAAACTCGGGATTATAACTTATATCATGAAATATAAAAATTATTTATATTATAGTTGAATGATATGTACTTATAAAACAGTCTAACGTTTAATAAAAATAAAACTAAAACAATTTATTTATTTAATAAATTAAAATTTGAAAAAATTAAATAACATAAGATAAAATATATAAATAGTGACCAAATTTAAAAACAAATAGAATAAAATTATATAAACTCAAGATCATTCAACACTAACCTAACAATTTATGAACTTTATATATATATATATATATATATATATATATATATATATATATATATATATATATATATATATATATATATATATATATATATATATATATATATATATATATATATAACATAATTGCATTAAAACTAAAAGAGCGGATGGAGTCATAATTAATAATTAAATTATAATTTATTAAAAAGAGAAAGTCATAATTAATAATTAAATTATAATTTATTAAAAAGAGAAAGTGAATAAGTGATTAAGAAAAAGAAGAAAATATATTTTACTCAAAATACTATATTTTATATTTATTTTAGGTTATCATATTTTTCTCTCATATTAAAGATTTTGTATTAAAAGCATTAACACTAAGTTGATTAATCTTTCCATAGTAATTCAATAATTTTATTTTATATTGAATAACGTTTTTAATTTAAAGATTTAGTTTAATGTTGTTATTGTGTAGAGTAATTATGACGGTTAAAAACAAGTTTTTGACAATAATTTTGTAAAATAAATAAAATGTCCAACTATATTAGAGATAAATTATTTGATTACTAATTTTTTAAATAAATTTTACCTACAATATTTTTAAAATATATTCTGTTTCAACTTAAATATTTTTTTATCAAAAAAAATAAAAATAAAAAAAAAAATATATATATATATATATATATATATATATATATATATATATATATATATATATATATATATATATATATATATATATATATATATATATATATATTGTGATGTATATGATGAGTTATAATAAATTGTGGTGAGAAAATGTGGAATAAGTGTTTTTAATGCTTGTGAATATATATATATATATATATATATATATATATATATATATATATATATATATATATATATATATATATATATATATATATATATATATATATATATATATATATGTGCATTGATTATTATGATAATATTTCTCACCCTTCTGCTGTTTTATGATGCTCTATGAGGCATTGCAGAGTAGGTTGCTGAAGTTCTTTTTGTGAAGCAGGTCTTCATTCTTTTAGGTCGGTCGGCTCTGATATGTAGCACCGGGTAGTTAGGGATTCTTTTGATTCTTTTGTGATACATCTGTGTATGTATCTGCTGACAAATATTAGTAATAATTCATATTTTATTATATTATTTTCTTAAGCCCATAAGTTTGTTAGAGGGTATTTTAGTATTTATCTTATTCTAGTAACCCTAGTTTTAGCTTATAAATAGGGTGACAATCATTGTAACTCTTAATCCTGTTTCTTCTGCCGTCATTCTCTTTAATAGAATATTTCCCTATTTTCATCATTTATTCTATCTTTGCACCAACAATTGGTATCTAGAGCTCCGGTTCAGATTCATTGGGAAACACGGGAAACACGAGTGAACGTGAGGTCTTGTGTGTTTGATTTTGATTCTTAGATTCGTGTTGAATCTTGAACAAAATCTGATCAGAATTTTATTTTGTGGATTGGGAAACACTGTGTGAGAAATCTGAGTGTATTGTGCAAAGTAGAAGATGAACGGAAACGGCAACATGAACACCAAACTTCCAGTATTTGATGGTAAAAACTGGAATCGTTGGATGATCCAAATGCGTGTACTATTTGGTGCTCAAGATGTTCTAGATCTTGTCACTGATGGTTATGTTCCAGTAGCAGCAGATGCAACCGATGAACAGAAAAACGCGCAGAAGGAAGTAAGGAAGAAGGATCAGAAAGCATTGTTCTTCATTCATCAATGTGTGGATGTAAACGTGTTTGAGAAGATTGCAGACTCTACAACAGCAAAGGCTGCATGGGACACTCTGGTGAGATGTTATGGTGGTGACGCATCAGTGAAGAAGGTGAAGCTTCAGTCCTTGAGAAAGCAATATGAGAATCTCAACATGAAGAATAATGAGAAAGTTTCTGAATACATCTCCAGAGTGATTCTGATCACTAATGAGATGAAGGCATGTGGAGAAACTCTTTCTGAAGAAACAATCATGGAGAAAGTATTGAGATCCCTTACTCCTCAATTTGATTACATTGTGGTAGCAATAGAACATTCCAAAGATCTGAGCACAATGAGAATTGAAGAGCTGCAGAGCAGTTTAGAAGCGCAAGAGTTGCGTTTGACTGAGAGAACTTCTGAAAGGGAAGTAGAGCAGCAGGCTCTGAAAGCAATTTCTGATAGGAGGTATCAGAAGCAGTCAGAAGCCAAGAGAAGATCTGATGGTGGTCAGAAGTCAGAAACCTCAACCTCTGATAGACAAAAGAATGCTCAGAAGGGAAAAGAGAAGTATGACAAGAAGAAGATCCAATGTTACTGTTGTAAGAAGTTTGGTCACTTTGCTAGAGATTGTTGGTCAAACAAGGAGAAGAAATCAGAAGAAGCAAATATAGCCAGAAGTTCTGATGACGAATCTGTGCTATTGATGGCCTCTGAATCTGATGATCTGACAGATTGGTGGTATATGGACACTGGCTGTTCAAATCATCTTACTGGAAACAAGAAATGGCTGGTTGACTTTGACTCTGAAAAGAGAACAAAGATCAGATGTGCTGATGACAAATATCTTAATGCAGAAGGTATGGGAAATGTCAGAGTGACTCTGAACAATGGGAAAATAGCATTGATTCAGAATGTGTGGTATGTACCTGGCATCAGAAGCAATCTGATGAGTGTGGGACAATTAATTGAGAAAGGTTTCTCAGTTACCATGAAGGACAATCTTCTGAAGCTGTATGAATGTAATCAGAAGTTGATTATGGAGTCAGAACAGGGAAGGAATAGAACATTCAAGGTGAATGTCAGAACTGCAGACTCAGAGTGTCTTAGTGCAACAAGTACTGAGAAGGAGAGTGAGCTGTGGCACAGAAGATTTGGTCATTTGAATTTCAGAAGCTTACAACATCTGAATTCAAAGAAATTGGTACATGGAATTCCTGCAATTAAGAAGCCTGAAAAGTCATGCAAAGTTTGCATGGAAGGAAAACAACCAAGATTGCCATTTGCATCAGAAGTTGCTCCAAGAGCAAAACATGCCTTGGGAGTTGTACATTCTGATGTGTGTGGTCCATTTCCAGTAGCATCAATTGGAGGGAATAAGTACTTTGTGTTGTTTGTTGATGAATTCACAAGAATGACATGGGTATCCCTTATTAAATTTAAACATGAGGTGTTTGATGAATTCAAGAAGTTCAGAATGAAGGCTGAGAATCAGAGTGGTCAGAAGTTGAAGATTCTTAGAACTGATGGTGGAGGTGAGTATAATTCCAAAGAGTTCCAGAAGTTCTGTGAGGAGAATGGAATTGAGCATGAGGTTACTGCTCCTTATACCCCTCAACACAATGGTCTTGCTGAAAGAAGAAACCGTACTTTGCTTGATATGGTGAGAAGCATGCTAAAGGAGAAGAAGCTTCCTCAGAAGCTCTGGGGAGAAGCTGTTGCCACTGCAACGTATGTACTCAACAGATGTCCTACGAAGAAGTTGAAGGAAATAGTTCCTATGCAGAAGTGGACTGGAGACAAGCAAAGTGTTAGTCATCTGAAGGTATTTGGTTCTGTTTGCTATAAACATGTTCCAGAAGCCAGAAGACAGAAGTTGGATGATAGAAGCAAAGTGATGATTCTGATAGGGTACCACAGTACAGGTGCATACAAGCTCTATTGTCCAGAAACCAATAAAATTGAATTCAGCAGAGATGTGATTGTGAAGGAATCAGAAGTTTGGAATTGGGATAAGTCTCAATCTGATTCTGATGTTAGAACCTCTGAAGAAAGGCCAGAGTTAAGAATTTCTGAAGTTGAAGTAAACCCTGATATTGACTCTGACTCTGATACTGATTCAAACTCTGAAGATGACTCAGAAGATGAAGGTGACTCTGATGACCCAGACTCTGATGATTCAGACTCTGATGGCAATCCAGATCTTGGTGGCAATTCAGACTCTGGAAATATGCCAGACTCTGAAGATGGTCAAAGCTCTGGAGGTCAATCATCTGAAGCTAGAAACTCTGAAGCTCAAGACTCTGAACAAGTTCAGAGACCACAAAGAATCAGAAGCGTTCCCAGAAGATTTGCAGAATTTGACATGCTGCAAGACACTGAAGTAGACTCTGAAGGAGAAGTTATTCAGTGTGCCATGTTAGTAGACTCTGAACCTATAAGTACAGAGGAGGCTCTTAAGCAGAAGCTCTGGCTGAAGGCCATGAAAGAAGAACTTGATGCTATAGAGAGAAACAAGACTTGGAAGCTGACAGAACTTCCAAAAGACAAGAAAGCCATCAGCGTCAGATGGGTTTTCAAGCAGAAGTTAAAGCCAGATGGTTCAATTGGCAAACATAAAGCAAGGTTGGTAGCCAGAGGATTTCTACAGAAACCTGGGCTGGATTACTCTGAAGTGTTTGCACCTGTAGCAAGACATGAAACAATTAGAATGGTGATTGCAATAACTGCTAACAGGAATTGGCCTCTGATGCATTTAGATGTAAAATCTGCATTTCTGAATGGTCCATTAGAAGAAGAAGTTTACGTGTCACAACCTCCTGGATTTGTGAAAAAGAATCAGGAAGGGATGGTGTACAGATTATACAAAGCTCTATATGGATTGAAACAAGCGCCCAGAGCTTGGAATCAGAAGATTGATTCATTTTTCAAGAAGCAAGGCTTTCAGAAATGTGAGATGGAGTACGGTGTCTATGTTCAGCATACTTCTGAAGGCAATATGACTCTGGTATGTTTATATGTTGATGATATACTATTGACTGGAAGTTCTGAACAGGAGATAACCAAGTTCAAGAAAGTTCTGATGAATGAATTTGAAATGACTGATCTAGGCAAAATGACATACTTTCTAGGGATGGAGTTCAGATATTCTGAGAAAGGTATCATTTTGCATCAGCTCAAGTATGAATTAGAACTTCTGAAGAGATTTGATCTGAAGAATTGTAAGATGGCTGTCACCCCTTCTGATACAAATCAGAAACTGGATTCAGACTCTGAAGGAAAGGATGTGGATGCTACAACCTTCAAACAGTTGGTTGGTTCTCTGAGGTATTTGTGCAATACCAGACCTGATATTTGCTACTCAGTTGGGATGGTTAGTAGGTTCATGAGTAAACCTAAGTGGTCCCATTACCAAGCTGCTGTCAGGATTCTGAGGTATATCAAAGGAACTCTGAAGTATGGAGTGTTATTTCCCTCTGGAGGAAATAATGAGTCAGAACTTCTGAGTTATTCAGACTCTGATTGGTGTGGAGACAGAGTTGACAGAAGAAGTACATCTGGGTACTTGTTCAAATTTCTGGGAGGTCCCATTTCTTGGTGTTCCAAGAAGCAACCTGTTGTGGCGTTGTCAACCTGTGAAGCTGAATACATTGCAGGTGCTGTTACTGCATGCCAAGCTGTGTGGATTCTGAATCTGTTGCAGGATCTGAAGATTAAGGTAGACAAACCTCTGAAGTTGATGATTGACAACAAGTCTGCAATCAACCTTGCCAGAAACCCAGTGCTGCATGGGAGAAGCAAGCATATTGAGACCAAGTATCATTTTCTGAGACATCAAGTTCAGAGTGGAGTGTTAGAAGTTGTACACTGCAGCACTCAGAAGCAGTTGGCAGATGTTCTGACGAAAGCTATCAAGACTGATCAATTTCTCAGATTAAGGGATGGAATTGGTGTTACAAGTTTTGATGGAATATGAATTAAGGGATGGTATTAGTAATAATTCATATTTTATTATATTATTTTCTTAAGCCCATAAGTTTGTTAGAGGGTATTTTAGTATTTATCTTATTCTAGTAACCCTAGTTTTAGCTTATAAATAGGGTGACAATCATTGTAACTCTTAATCCTGTTTCTTCTGCCGTCATTCTCTTTAATAGAATATTTCCCTATTTTCATCATTTATTCTATCTTTGCACCAACAACAAATGTTTATGTAAACATGACTGATGAAGTGAATTGAACTTAATGATGTGTATGCATATGTCTATATGAATGTAGTGATTCAATGTTTAGATGTTTCCACTGTTATTCTAAATATTGAGATGTGGGTAAGGACTAAGTTCCTCTGTGTGAGTTACCCATTGTTGCATATTTTTATGAGCAGATGTTGTATGTGTTATTTTCCGTATAATGTGACATGTCCCTTTTATACCATGTTTGTATATGCACTCTGATGAAAATTTGAATACGTGCCTAAATGATTGTTTGTATTATTTGGGGTATAGAAAGAGGGTGTTGCATGTTACATATCAGAGCAAGACCCTCTAAGTTAACCAAAAGGCTAACAACTCTAAGACTTCAAAAATACTCCTCGACAACATCCACAACTAAACTGGATCATTTGCACGTTACCCACGTGGAGGTAACATTCAAACAGGCAGGGTGAGTAAAACAATTCACAATAATCAATGTATAACAATCAATACATAAATGGCGTCTTACTCATATTCAACACATTCATATTCCTCAAAATGCCTCAAAGGCCACAACGTCATAATTCATACAAAAAGACTCAGAAATGCAATGCAACACAACTCAAAGCATGTGGTATCAATAATCACAACTCGATGGACACTGAGCCATCAACCCTCCATAGATCCCCATCAATAGGATCGATTCTACTAGAGAACCGGAGCACATCAAAACACTTCACATCCATACAATGGGATTGAAGCCAAAGTAATCGAGGTCCTGAACCGAAGTCCGGATGCACATGAATGCATGATGCACACGTCACAAATCATCCTCATAATAACATCATAGGTGCATAATCATTCATCATATTCATCATCATTACACATCATATCTCATCATCATATTCATCATCGTAAATCATGTTATCATAGCTCATCATAATAATCATCATCATTCATCATGTTATCATATCTCATCATAATAATCATCATACATCATATCACCATAATTCATCATAATAATCATCAAACATCATATCATCATAATTCATCATAATAATCATCCAACATTATATCATCATAATAATCATCCAACATCATATCATCTTAATTCATCATAATAATCAATCTCACACGTCATGTCGTCATATAATTCATCATACTAATCATCATCACACATCGTGGAAATCGTCATATAATCACGTGCATTTCACATAGAGCTCATAGTCATACTCTTATTGATTTGTCATGTTATTACATAGTATCATATATTAATTCATAATATTATCTCACATTATCTCATATTAATTCATCAAATTATACTCGCGGTAATCCCCATACTATCACCTATTGATCACGTAACCTCGCTGTCATACTCATGTTAACTCATCGCAGAAATATCAGAATCAAACATCAAGGCATTGCTGCACACGAACAACATACGCGAAACTCTGCTACGTTCGCTGGCATGTTCGCTAGGCGAGTCTGGAGCGAGTTTCTTCGCTAGGCGAAGCTTTCTTCGCTAGGCGAGTCTGGAAATAACATGGTTCGCTAGGCGAAGAGTGCGATGACAGCAAAATCTGCTACGCACCAGAACTGATTTTCACCCAAATACTCATATGATTCACTTACCCAATGCCCCCAAAACATCCCTAAATCACCCCTAAGGTCATACGGCGATAAAGGCATAAAACCTACGGTTTATTAGGCCAATCTCGGAACCTATTCATGTCCTAAATTACAATTTCCCTACAATTGCTCTGAAGACATCATAATTTCTCATATCAAATATTCATATCCCTTATGGTCGAACATATAATAACCTAAGGTTTTTGGTCACAAAGGCCTAAGGTTTCCTAATTCTCATGTTACACATCAAACAATCAGGAATACTAACCACTAGCCATAACCTCAGAGTCTTATCATCAATTTCCCTAATTTTCCCACAATCAACCTAAAATACCTTAAATCTTAAATCAACCATAAACACATCGAGAGGCATACATAAAAAATCATGAAAAATTATACTCCCCATACCTTAGCCGATTCAAAGCTTTCATGATTGTCTCCGGAAATCTTCTGCCTCCAACCTTTCCTTCAGAGCTCTGGCCACCAGACTTTTCACGGTTAACACAAATGAATTCTAATTTCCCTTCAGAACTCTATTTTGTCAAACCTAGTCTTGGGTCTCACAATTTGGGCTTTTCCCTCATTACCCTTACTAACTCCTCCAAATGCCCAATTTACCTTTATTTCACTTATATTCAATTTAATTAATAATAATACTAATAATTTACTATTATATACTATTAATCAATTAAATAGTCCAAAAATGCACATTTTCTCAATAATTCACCAACCAACCGAAAATACCTGAAAACGAATATTCTCAATTAAATAAATTAATTAAAATATTTCGATTAAATATTGGGGTGTTACACAAGATATGAAAAGTGTCAAAAAAATAAAAATCTAAGATCTAATTACAATATCTTCGTCTTCAGAATCAATCTCTTCTTCCTCTTCTATGTCTGGGAGTGAGTGGTAAAACTGCTTGTTAACCTCTTCATGCCTTTTCTCTTTGCCTTCAAAGCAGCTACTGAAGAACCTCCTTCTGAAGGTTATTCAGGTACTACTGAAGTTGCCTCTTCAGAAGTAAGTGTTGCTGAGGGAAAATGCTCCATCGTAGTGGATTCAGAAGCAGCTAGCCTCTGAGGGGATTGGACTTCTAAACTCGTAGAGTTCTCTGTAATATTTGTTATAACGGATGTGTTATGACTCTCAGTTGATGACTCCATATATCTAGGAAGATGTTGATGAAAATGACTTAGGAGCTGGGTAATTTTATAATGGCTTCTGTGTATACCAAGAGCTGGTAACTAATCCTTGTCTAATTCTTAAAATAGTAACAACCACTAAGACTTTAAAGCATGCACTATACAAACATCAATGATTCTTATTACATGATTACTTTTCCTCCTTGGAAACTGATCATGTAATGATGATCTGAGATACATTTATTAGTGATATTTTTTTCTTCTTCTTTTCTTTTCTTTTTATTCTTTTTTATGTGACAAAAGGGGGATAAATAATATTAAGTATTTAAGTGAAAACTGAACTCATTTACTACCTATTCAGTTGTACATATTGGTCATTTTATTTTTTAGTTATTTATTTTCTATTTTTATGGTTACCTTGCCTAGGGTGTATTTTAACTTTTTTGTACATAGATCTAAGGAAAAGCTTACAAACCTCAGACTTAGCTTATCAGACCCAGAAGGAGATTGCAAACCTCATATTCTGGTGTTTCTAAAGAAAGTTAAAAGGGAAACATGTTTTAACTCTCTTGTACATCTTGTTAAATAAGAGCTTACAAACCTCTGACTTAGCCTATTTAAACTTAGAAGGAGCTTACAAACCTCATATTCTGATGTTGGCAAAGGAAGTTAAATTGTTGTTATTTTGGTTTTCATAAATGTGGAACTAAGGGGGAGCTTACAAACCTCAACCTTGGAACTGTTTAACTCATGTGAAACTTGCAAACCTCAGACTCTGATGTTACTAAGAAGACTGATTTATTTTTTCTTGAAAAATAGTTCTTGGTGTTAGAGTCAATAGAACTCAGCTGTGAACTATCATACTTAGGGGGAGCTTACAAACCTCATACTCTGTTGTTGTAGACAAAATTAAATGGCCAATGTTGTCCTTTAAATACTTGTGTTTGTCATCATCAAAAAGGGGGAGATTGTTAGAACAAGATTTGTTCATGACATATTCTCTTTTATTTTTTATGATAACAAAGTATTGAAAGAATAATGGTTTATTTGATGTGTGTTTTATTTATGCAGATTCTACATCATTGTACATAAATAATCAAAATTTGTGTTACACGAACACACTGGGGAGTTGCTTCATTGCTAGCTTCTGGTGGCAGAATCTGAAGAATAATTGCTAGTGTGGCTTGGTGCAGATTCTGAGCTGAAGGCCTCAACATTCAGACTAGTTACTACATTTGGTAATTGTATATCAATATCTGGTACCATTCAGTGTTGGTGATAAAGTTGCGGTTGTTCGTACTGTAGAAAGCAAGTTGTATTGTCTTATCAGCTCGTCAGCTAGAGTCTACAAGATCGCAAGGCTCAAAAAAGGTTGGCATGCTCTACGAATATCTGCTATCAATGGCTCTATCAGTACATAACCTCTTGAAGACTCAAAGTTTAAATGTGTTACACACTAGATTCATAATCTCTTGTGCATCCATCTTCAACGTCTCTTGTATTATGGAGTAAAGACGACATTTGATCAATTTATCTCTTCAACGGCTAGTTTTTGCAAATGCTATAAATATGTCTAAAGATTCAAGTTTGAATCTTAACAAGGATTCTTCAGATGAAGGAGTAGCAAGATCAAGCAATTATTAACTTTATTGTAATATGCAGAGTTTTTTGTTGTAGGTTATAATTGTAAAAGCCTTAATATTTATTACCATTGAATATCTTAGAAATCTTAAGAGCTTTAGGTATTTGTTATGGTGATTTCTCATACCTCTGATACTTGTATCATGTACTCCTTATTCTTTATTATACTGAGCCTTCAGTAATTTAGATCAAAGTCTCTTGTTATGTGCTTGAGCGGAAGTCTTGTCTCATTGGGATTTAAGAAACAAGTCTTGATCCAAGATGTTTAAGCCACGTAAGTCTCATTACTTAAGTGCTTAAGCTGTGAAAGTATTATTCAGCTAGTCTAATTGAGGAATGGAAAGTCTCCGTCCGAGGGGCGTGAATAAGAAGTCTTAAGAGCAGCTTAAGCAAGGAAGTCTCAGTTTGGATGGCCAGAAAAGCAGGTGGCTTGGTCAGAGGATGTGAGCAAGAAGTCTTAGACATGTGATCTAAGTAAGGGGAAGTCTCAACCAGAGGACCTTTGGAGCAGTTGGCTCAGTTGGAGGGTGTGAGCAAGGAAAGTCTTAGATATGTTCTCTAAGCAAGAAAGTATCAGACAGTTGACATGAGGATGTGTAAAAGATTTATGCAGAAGAATAAAAGATTGTAATCATATAGTGGTTATAATGAAAATCTATTGTGAGGAAAGGGGACTGGAGTACTCTTAATTAAGGGAGGAACCAGAATAAATCTTTTGTGTCTTCTACTATTATTTGTTTACTTCTGTTATATCTGTTGCCAATGAATTAAAACAAAATTTGAACACCAGTTCTCATTTTGAAACTCTGATAAGAAGTTAAATAAAATAAAATGTGAAACACAATTCAATCCCTCACCTTCTTGTGTACTTTTCACGCCTTCAAATTTTACAGAGTGACTTCTCTTTGAAATGTCAAGGATCAAAGTATTGTATTGCAGTGTATTAGTCTTCATCTTCAAGTCTTTGAGCTTCTTAAATAGAGAGAAGGAAAACAGACATCGGAATACTTTCACCAAAAATTTGGATAAGCTTTGTACACGTCGATATAACATCTTTCCGCAAGAGGAATTATACATTGAAGCCTAGACAATTACAAAGAGATTTTTTCTTAAGTCTTCACATGAATAAAAGATCTCTAAGTATGTCACAGTTTCTTCGATTAAAGAGATTAGACAACCTTTAGATTTTGAAACCCAGGTTCTGATCCTTTAGAGATTGACTTTCTTCAGACTTCACTCCTCAAAGGCTAATCTCTTCAGAGTCTGCTTCTTGGCTTATGAAGCTTTAGAGTCTGGATCACCAGAGACTGCTTTTCTTCAAATGTTGACTTCTTCAATGTTTGGATCTTCCATCAGAGCCAGAGTCTGAACTTGAGATTCAAAATCTTCAAGCTTGTTTTCATTTGTTCTTATTCTTATAATCATGCTAACTTGAACAGATGTTAGAATACCCAATTTTTCTTTAAATACTTTTTTATCATCAAAACTCAAGGGATATGGTATGAACCAATTTTGTTCCAACTAATTGGTTTGAAACCTAGTGGCAACAATTTAATTAAAGCGCAAATAAAATTAACATTTCACCACAGTTATATTGCAATAATGGTGGTGGTGGTGGTGGTGGTGGTGTGTGTGTGTGTGTGTGTGTGTGTGTGTGTGTGTGTGTGTGTGTGTGTGCGCGCGTGCGCGCGCGTGGTGCGTGTGCGTGCGTGCGTGCGTGCGCGCGCGCGTGCATGCGCGTGTGTGTGTGTGTGTGTGTGGGGGTGTGTGTGTGTGTGTGAGAGAGAGAGAGAGAGAGAGAGAGAGAGAGAGAGAGAGAGAGAGAGAGAGAGAGTTTTTATAAGATATATAGATTTCTTGGTTTTCCTTACCCCTCAATAAACATATACAATCATTTAAATTGATTTAGAAGATAATAGTCAAAAAAATTAAATTATTCTTGAAAAACAACTTAGACGTTCCATTATTTTTTTAATTGCGTGCATCTTGTAATTTATCTCACGCTCTTTAACATATAGAATTTGGTCCAATGTCCCATGTTTTTTTAAACAAATAGTTCATTCTCTTATAGTTTATCTTGCAAAGCATCAATTTATTGACTAATATTGAGTCATCATCATCATTGTTTTAATTAATGATAATAAGCATTATGATGACAATGATTCACAATTTCTCATCAAATTTAATGTTTGCAATATAAAATAGAAAATAATGAATCATTGCTTTGAAGAGCATGGGGTATTGAACCAAATTATATATGTTACAAGATTCATGCAATTCGAAAAACATTGATTGATCTAAGTTGATTTTTAAATATAACTTAATTTTCATATTATCATTTTCTAAATCAATTTAAGTGAATTTATGTTCAGTGAGGGGTTAGTTAAACAAGTAATATGCATACGATATGATAAACTCAACTGGAATTAAAAGAACTAGGCAAACATTTTAAATAACAACTTATCAACTCATAAAATGTTTCACAAACGTATCTTTTATTAAAAAGATTTATGGAGAATGAAGATGAAGAAATGATCTACTTGTCTCAGAATGACGCCCATAATGAAAGGAGGATGAAGTTGAATTGAGAACAACAAACTTGTGTCTCATGATCTGGGTCTTTCGCACAAGTTTGCAGTTTTCACATTAGCTTCGTCCTCCTTGTATTTTTTTATTCATAGCAACACAAAACCTTTGTGAGCCACGCCTATAAAAAGAAAAGTATATTAGCATGTTAACCTGATTTGAAAACATAAACTAGCATGCCATTGTAGTCCTATAAACAACGTGTTAACATGATTTTGAAACATAACTATCATGACATTAGCAACATGTTATCATAAACGAAAAACCAAGTAATGTCTAATATAATGATGTATCTATTGAACTAGTGTTTTAAGTTTAATAAAATTGACCTAAGACACAAATTAGATTTTAAGAAGAGCACAAAAGCGTAGATCATTTCATGGAGCAGATATGGTAACAGAGATTTTTAAGAAAAGCGAGTTTCATATATGAAACAAATATGGTAACTGAGACCCATTTCAAAAACAGAGATTCAAGTTGAGATAACACAAAAAACACAAAAATCATGCCAAATAAAAACCCTAATAAAATTGATATGAGAAACATTTATCAACAAAAACATACATCAATATTTATCGACAAAAATACAACAACGTGTCAACTCATAAAATGTTTCACGAACGTACCTTTTATTGCAAAGATTCATGGAAAATAAATATATGTGTGTGTGTGTGTAAAATTTATCACCACGACTATTAATAACAATCGTAATAAAATATAAGTACTATTCATAACAATTTCTGGTAATAACTATGGCAATAATTATTTTAATATTAATATATTTAATAGATTATAAGGACAAACCCTTTTTGTAACAAAAAAAAAATATATAAAAAATTGTTAGTGTTGGAAATCAAAGCAAGTAATCTTTCATTTATCATAACGGTTGTGATCAAGGACCTTTCATCCATAGAATAATAAAAAATTCAGGCACGCGAAAATGAGTTATTACTACAGTTGTTTAAACTGTCATAGTAATATGGTGTTACCAAAGGTATATTTCTTAGTAGTGGCACGACATAGGATGCCAATTACCATATCTTGACTAAAGAGTTTATTGAGTGACCTAAAGTTTATATGGCCAAACCTTAAGTGCCACAGCCAACTTTGCTTGTGCTCTACAACTGCTTTGAGACATTGAACCCCAACTGAATTGATAATGGTCTTAAATGTCGTGTTTTTTGAGATAGGAGATTTCAAGACCAATTTGTTGTACGCATCAAAAAGTTCAATGGTTTCATTCTTCATAACCACTAAGAATCCTTTTTAAACCAGTCGGCCAACACTCAACAGGTTTCATTTCATCATACGCATATAAAGCACATCCTTGATTATGGCTTGTGCTCTATTGCTTCTTTGAGTAACCATGTTGCATACTCATTCTGCTTGAAATGAATTACTATCTGCAAGCCTAATCTTCCTTTTATTGGTACCATCAAAGTCTGTTAGCCAGATTTTATGACTCGTCGTGTGATTTGAGAAACATGTGTCAAAGAACCAAGTTTTGGAATCCACATGTTCATCTAAGACTACATCCATAAGCATCATGGTGTTAAAATCATTTGAATCTTCACGTGCAAGACTTTACCATCAGTTCTTTGCTAAATGTTCCCACTTTTCACAGTTGTAGCATTGCACGCTTTTGTTTTCTAGTTTTTCCTTGTGATATGAGATTCTTTCTCCTCTTTTGGAGGATTCAGAAGCCTTATCATCAACTTTTTTCTTTTGAGGGTGCAACTAAGAATTCTTCTTGCTCTCATTCTTGTCTCCTTTTCCCTTAAACTTGTTGGAACCATCATATTTTTTCCATGTTTGGGTTTGAAACGCATGTATCGAGTCTTGAACACCCTTTCTCTCGATTATCCATAATTCATGAGCCTCCAACAAACCAACCAAATCCTCAAACATCAACGTTTCAAGATTATTGAATTCTTGAATAGACACGATAACATGATCAAAGTGAGAGTCAACGTTCGTATTACCTTCTTAGCTATCATCTTATCTGTCATGCTTTCAACACATCCTTTCATGAGGTGAAGAAGGTTCTACATCTTGGATACACAGTCTACAATCTTCTCATATTCTCTCATCTGCAGTAACTCATATTGCCTTTGCAATGCTTACAATTTGACACCTTTCACTTTTTCACCGCCTTCGTAATATTTGACAAGGATATCTCATGTTTTTTTAGTAGATTCAACATGAGAAATACGATCACAATTTGCATTGTCCACTACATATTGAATACATAATGCAACTTTGTAGTATTTCTTCTTTAAATCCTTATGAGTTTTCCTCTAAGCCTCAGTTGCATTGAGAACGAGAATAGGAACACCATTTGTAACAACTTCAAAGGTTTCTTGAAAACTAAATAAAGACTTCATCGACTTATGCCACCGGTTCCAATTTTTGCCATCAAAAATTCGAAGAGAGTTGGGAATACCATTACTAGCGTTCATCTTCGCAGCAAATACGACTCACAATTCCTGAAAACATGATCACCAATATGCAAATCTTGAGCGGAAAAAAAAAAAAAAAAAAAAACGAACCTAAAGGCTCTAGTTACCAATTTATTAGTGCTAATGCACTTTATTGAAAAAGAATTAAAAAATATGCAAGTGAAAGAAAGAAAAGATTGTAGTATTGGAATGTATATTCAATTGCTTACATATTAAGTGACATCTTACATGTATATATACTAGTGTGTATATTTACTTGCAATGCAAGTAACAACTACAAGACTTACTAATTAGATTATATTACAACAATTATTTAACCATTTTCCATTTGTGACAAATTTGCAAAATTTTTGTTTCGAACCCTAAAATAATTTATACTTTACAATTATTATTGCATATATTTTACCTAGATAACTTCTTGAAAACTAAAACTTGTTTTCCTTTTTTGTTTACAAAATAAATTTGACTATCTAGAGTAGTAAAAAGTGTAAAACAATTTAACAAAATAACCATATGCAATTCACAAATAAATTTAAAAGATTATGATTAGATACTCAATTATATTTTATCTCCTCGTACTTTTAATGAAAAATGAAATAAACGTGACACTTCAATGCATTTTCTTAACATGGTGTCGAGAAGCATTAAGTTTTAGCTTATGCATTAATGTGATTTTGTTTAATATAACTTAACGCATAGTCTCTTTAGATTCAATCGGATTTAGATCCTCTTTTCTTTTATATATTCTGTCATCTTTCATGTTTTTAATCTAACGGTTCAGAATTTATAATAAATAATTAAATTTAAAAAATCATTTAATAGGATAAAAAATATCAAACTTATAAATAACTTTTTTTATTTAATTATTCATTATAAATTCTAATCCGTTAAATTAGAAACATGAGAGATGACAGAATATATAAAAAAAAAGACGATCCAAATCCGATTCAATCTCTCTTCACAACTTTTCTTTCCCTCGTTTCTCTCTTTCCTATTTCTGTTGTACCAAACACAATGTTAGTGATTTCCTGCAAATCAGATTATTTAATAGAAATTTAAGTAGGTTTAATACAATTGTCATCATCACATTTAAAATTTAAAATTAAATGGTATGTTATATATTTAAAAGCATGTTTTGTACTTTCATGTGATTCATAAACCTTCAAAATGCTATGCTATTGATATTGTTGAGAAGCATAATTGTATTCAAAAAAGGAGAAATAAATTAAGAGATGAATAGATTATATATTATTTATTCAAATGATAAAATAATTATTACAATATATACATAAATAGATGCTATACTTTATATAATAATCATAATCAACTAACAAATCATAAATTAAATAATTAATTTATAACTAAATTATCTAACTAATAACTTCATATAACAAATATAACAATTGATTGTAACACATATTTTTAATATAATAATATTCTCTATATCAGTCGTAACAATTTCAATATAGACTAATAGTAAAAATAACGGTTGATTAATAAACTAATTTATAGTTTATGATTAATAACTAATTATTAATAATTTATCGCTAATGATAAATAATTGATAGATGATAAATTAATTGAAGTGTTTTGTAAAATTAACAGTTCAATTAATTTATAAATGTAAAATGACATAAAGTATTTTTGTTAAAATAATAAAGATAAAAAAAAAATGATAAATTATAAACTATAAGCTAAATGCTATTTGAAATAGCATCTAAAAAATAAATTATAAATTAGTAAAATAAACTATAAACTAATTATAAAAAATCTATTACCAAACAAAACTAAATTATGATGAGTTTATAAACTATAAACTCGAAAATGTGGCTTTCCATACACAGTCATAATAGATGTTCTCCAAAAAAATTAATGAACCTTTTTTGTTTGACATAACTCTTGATTTGTTAAAATATAAGAATAATTAATCTGTTTTAATATCAAAAAATGAAAACTATTCAAAAACATCATTGTATGTAAATTGTTTCTGGAAAAAACAATTACAATATGACATTATTTTAAGAACACTTGAAGTCTATACATTCTGCAATCGCTTATCAAGATTACAGTTTTCTGATGCGAAAAATTCGACCGAAAAATTCGACTCGGTTCTTTTAAGCAATGTCTCAAATTCAAACAGTTTTGGTTCTTCAACTGAGATTCATCATTCATAAATTCGAAATAGAGACTTATCATTCATAAATTCGAAAATTATTTCGCACCAATAACATTGTAATATTAGGATTGAATAGAAGCCTTTAAGGGCCTCAAATTATAACATCAATGGATAGAAAATCCAAACTAGATTTCATTAACTGATCAATGATGCACTGACAAAATGCATTTTACCCTATAGCATATAATAATACCCTGTTTGCTCAATCTGTGAAAAGAGGATCCAATGAGTTTGAATTTTAAAACATTCACCTAAAATGAGGAAAACAACCTCAATTTGCCAAAATTGACAAAACATGGCAAGGAGATAGGTAACCTTAATTAATCCTCATTCATGTCTACTTTTAAACAGTAAAAATTTTCATTTTTATTTGTTGTTTATAACTTGACTCTTACTCAAAAGCTTGCTCCCAATCATCTACAACTTCAGCAGCTTCTGTTGCATCCTTGTTTCCTCCAATTGCTCCGTCCGTAGAAGGCTGCACTTTAGTTGAGAGATCGCCGATTTGGGTTTGTTTTCCAGAAGTTTCTCTTTTTGTGACAGTTGTAAACGATGAGCTCGAACTTGATTCCTGGTTTAAAACATTCCAAGGATTTGTTGAGGCAGGTATTGGCGCTTCTTTCTTCAAAACAGATGGTTGGATATTTGCAGAACCACCGGTACCCCATTGTTCTTCGCCCCATGATTCTTCTTTCCATCCTGGGTCAAGAACCACAGCCTTTTTCCATGGATTGCTTCTCAGTGTTGATAATCCTCCTCCCTCTTTTATTCCTCCCCAAGCATTGGTAACCGAAGACGCCGCAGATGCGACATTCTGGACAAACGAAACAGCACCCTGATAAACTGTTCCGTGATCCAACCTCCTCATTGCAGTTGCAGCTCGGGCAGGATCATGAAAAACAGCTAAAGCATTCTTGTCGTTCAGCCAAACAAGCTCACATTCGCCGCCGAACCGAAGTACCAAGGCACTAATATCAGCATCCCTTGGCAGGTCTGGAAAGGAGACGACAAGCCTCGGGTCCATATCAACCAATGGATCAAATGCGGTAGGAAGAGGTGCATTTAAAGTTGTGGTACCCTTAACCCCAAGCACACGAGCTGGAGCCTTAGATTTTTGGGTAGCAGAAATTACGATAAACCGCTTTGGCTCCCAACCAGCAGCATTCACCGAAAGCTTCCATCTTTCAGCAATCAATCTCACGGCATCTCTTTTATCCTTTATCATAGGACAAAAGACATGCACTTTTAAACCATGTGTTGTTCCTTTGGTTTTTCCAAGTACTAATATTTTGCATCTTTCTTCAACAGCCAAAACCCACTTTGGATCACGTCTAAACGTGTCGGAAAGCAATTCAAATGAAGAATTCTCACCAAAATGGAGAGCATCAAGACTTGGAGTGATGTCGAATGCATCGGCAAGAACCCTTTTACGCTCCAACTTAGCACATTCTTCATCACACATCAGCTTTCTTTGTCCAAGGGGAACTTTTTGGCCAATTGCATCAACCGGTTGAAGCGGCATGGGCAGTTTTTGAATAATTGAAGCCTCATATACTGCATCAGCGTTATAATTACTACTGCTACCACCAACATCACAAGGAACATTCGCTGTTATTCGACCACAAGAACAAGTAATTGTAACAGGGAACTCGCATCTTACATCTGGGCAAGAAAACGTAGGGTGACATTGAGCCATGCACATATGGCGGCAGCCACTCCTTGGAGCACCACATGTCTGTCCACATGGTGCTCGGTAACCTTCCACAAAACCAGGTAGAACATCACAAGGTGGTGAATGACATGTTCTACCACACGCATGTAAACCACATTGTCTAGTTCTTCCACAGGGATTATTGCATCTAATATTATTTGAGCCGCAAGGTATGTTCCTAAGAATGACATGGCCACCAACACATTGTTTTGACACAGGCACTGAACATGGAGGACAATCTCCGAAATGGCAACTATGAGAGCCTGAATGACCACACGGTTGAGGAACCGAACATGGAAGTTGACACAAGGGAGGCATTGTACCACAAGGTAGGGGAGGAGGAATTGAGGTCCTACCACAAGCACATGTTAAATCAGTGAAGATTGTTTCAAGACATGGTGGACAGTGACCACTATGACACAACGTCTCACACACATGCTGGCCACATCTCAGCTTCTTTCCACATAGCATGGAACAGAAGTGAGGATCCCAATCTGCATTAGTCAAATCAATGTTTGGACCGGACACTGGACAACACTTTTCGCTGCATCGGTGCCTTCCACAATTTTTCTTTGCCCCACACGGCTTTTCACAAGTAAATTTCTGATTCTCTGATATTGTTTTATAGCATTCCACAGTTCGGGAGGTTGAGCCACAGCGGCATTTCTGTGATATTTGGACCTTACACGGCGGACAGTCCCCAACATGGCATGGCTCCGGACAATCATGTATCCCACAACTAAGGCGCTTGCCACATACTTGTGAGCATGTAGGTATTGGATCCACACAACTCTTCCGTTCAACATCCAGCTTCATTTTTCCACAACAGCATGTCTTAACCTGGCTTGGTAAAAATTCACATTCACCGCAGCTGCCTGGATGACAAGGTTTATGGCAGATATGATTACCACAACTAAGTTCCTTTCCACAATTAGAACCACACGAAAAAACTCCGCCTTCTGGTTTAAATTCACCTTTCATAGCCATCTCACCACAAAAAATAACCTGTTCCATTTTACTGCAAAAACAAGATGCATTGATGAGCACCTGACAAGGATCACAAGGACCCACATGGCAAGCATTTTCGCAGCGATGACGTCCACAATCAACAAGCTTATCACAGCGCTGACCGCAAGTAAGATCAGACTGCCGATCAGAGCAACGAGTGGCAATTTTTTTCTTCCCACAAGGGCACAAACGAGGAGGGGCAAATGCCTTGCATGGAGGACACGGACCCGGATGGCATTGCAAAACACAAGCATGAGGGCAAAGCTCATCTTTTCTCCCTTCAGTACCAAACACCTCCTTCTCAAGAGGCTTTCCGCATGGTTCACCACACGAATGAGGGGTCAAATACAAATCAGACGGAGGGTCTACCCTCTTTCCGCAAAAGCAGACATATTTTATATCCCTTGAAGACGTATGTTGCACAAACTGACAACCAGGACACCGCCAATTAAACCCTAGATTCTTCTCCGCTGATAAATCAACCGAGGTGGGCGCACGAGCCCACTTCTTGATACAGTTCAGGTGAAAGATAGAGTAGCAGCTGGAGCAAGACCAAACAGGTGCAGACCTCCGAACCATATCATAGCAAATCATGCACTCCACGGTACCTCTCGTGAGCTTCTCCTGAATCTCCTGCACCAATTGAGGCAAACTAGAGTCCCTCGATCCGTATTCCCTCCCCACCATATTTCCACTCCTCCCTCTATCACTTCCCCTTTCAACCCTATGGGCAACATGTCCCCTTTCCACACGATGAGCAACATGTCCCCTTTCTACACGATGAGCAACATGTCCCCTTTCAACATGATGAGCAACATGTTCCCTTTCCCCCCTATGAGCACCATGATGATTACCTCTATGCCTAGCCAACGGTGGAGCAATAACAGTCCCTTGATTGGACGAACCACCATCACCATTACTGTTCTTCTCACGGGAGTGCAAACCTGTAGGTTGGGCAACAGTTGTAGTGGCAGTGCTTGATGCAGTGGTTGTGGGGGTGGTTTCCGGAGTGGTTTCAGTTGTGGTTGAGGCTGAACCTCCCGTTCCTTTCGGAACCCAAAGCTGTCGAGGAGGACGCTGTGAAGGGAACCTCGACCCTTCCCTCCTTTCTCGTCTCATTTGCAAGCTCATTCCTTCCAATGTTCCTTCTGCACCCAAAATCCAAACTATTATTAACAATAACCTCCATTAAAAACTCACAATTTTAGTCTCAACCACACACAACAGCAACAAAACAACAATATTTACCTACCCATCAAATTCTTCCCTAAACCAAAATTCAAAACTACAAAATAATTAGTTCAAACAACAAAACCACAAAATTCAACTACCTCAACATTAATCCCTAACCAAGATTACATAAAATACATTAAAGAAACAAAAAAACCATTCACAAAAACACAAAAAATCAATTTCAATTCGAGATTACACATATCATAGTTTAATCATAACTAATGAAATGAAAACAAAAAACCTAATAACTAGGTTCATTGATTGATTGATTTTCAATTTCAATTTTCATTGTATTGATAATGATAACAACAAATGATAAAAGAGAAGAAAAAGTGAGATACCTGAGGAGAAACGAAGGAGAGAATTGAGAAAGAGCAGTTTGGGAATGCTTCGTTTGTTGTTGAAACTGTGTCTGAATTTTCTGAGATTTGTTTTTTGTTTGTGTGATTTTTTTTCTTCTTTTTTGTTCCCTTATTTATATTTGTGCTTTGAGAGTTTTCTGGGGTCGGTTCAACAAAACAAGGGAAAAAGAAAAACAATTTTAACTTCTTTTTTGTTGTTGTTTTAATATATTCATTGTATCAAAGTTATGTTTGATATTCATTGAATTGATAAAAAAAAATTAAAATTGTAAATTAATATATATAAAAAACTTAAGTCCCACGTTTGATTTCACAATTTTAAACTTAAAAGAATTTTGATCTCATCTCACATTTTTTTATAAAACATAGATAAAATGATATTTTTTAATTTATATTTTTATATATAAAGTTTCAAAATAAATTTATTTTCTGTGTCTCATATTATAAACAAATTTTATATTTTTAAATTAATCAAATAGTTGGTGTATCTGATTTAAATATAGATCAGATACATCAATTATTTAATAAATTTAAAAATATAAAATTTATTTATAATATGAGACATAAGGAGTATATACGATGGTTTGTCGTATTTCACAAGAAATTTAACATTTAAAAAATATAAACATAATTAATTTTAGGCTTAATATCTCTTTTAGTTTCTTAACTTTAGTCATTGTTTCGTTTTGATCTCTTAAGAAATAAACGTTACATTATGGTCCACTAACTTATACTCCGTTATGTATATTAGTCCTTTCTGTTAGTTTTGGTTGGGAAAACGTTAGGAATTACACTGCTGAACTTTAAATGGCTTAGGTGGATATTCTGTAATTATTTTAATGGATGAGGTGAATTTTGTATTACACTTAACATTCATTCTAAAGAGATGAAACATATTAAGACATGCTTACATTGTTGGATGAAAGCTCAGGTTCAGAGAGCAGCTACATTGTGAACAACAACACTTGTTTGAAGACGACGTTTACGACAACAACTCTCCATTGAAGAAGAACGAAAAAGAAGAACTTCATTATTTCATTCGTCTGTAGAAAAAACCCTAAGGTACGAACTTGCACAAATACGATTCAAAAAATGTTAACTTTCTTATATACCTAACTTACTTAGTACTTCTGATACTATATGTAGGTTGATTAGGTCATGGAGAATAGGTTTAAGTGTGTTGTTCATCATTCTGGTGAATTTTCTAGGGAGTTTGCAAATTTTACCAAGTCAGGTTATGTAGGGTTAAAGGAGATATGGGATGTTGATCTTGATTATTGAAGTTACTTTGAAATATTAGACAAGTTAAGAGAGTTAGGTTACTCTACTATAGATAGACTTTGGTATTATGATGACATGATTGCTAATGATATAGTTCAGTTAGGAAATGATAAGGGGACTGATAGGATGAGAACAATTGCAGTGTTAACTAGGGAATGCCACTTGTATGTTACACATCCTGTATCTGAACTTGATGTTATTGAGGAGCCCATATTGTCAGTATCATATGTGAGCATATTGGGTGAAGATATGTGTGGTGAAGGGCATGATATGGTTAATCAATGAAGGACTGAACTGTAACCAATAACAAGATGAGGTAGTTAACTGTAACCAAGAAGATGGAAGTGATGACGGTGTTTTGAATGTTAATTTTGAAGACTCGGAGAATGATATAGGTATTGATGGAGAGATATCAATTGATGAAGATGAAGTGAATGCAACAAGTAAGGAGGATGGAAAAGGCAATGGGAAAGGTAAGGAGAAAGGTAAGGGAAAAGGGAAAGGGAAAGGGAAATGGAAGGGGAAAGGAAAGAAAAAGGTCATTGTTAAGGATGTAGGTGTTGATAATGATGGTGAGGTAAATATAGACAATTTAAGAGGTTTAAGTGACGCTGAGGAGTATGACAGTGATAAAATTCCTACTGAGTATGACAGTGAGAATGATGAGGTTGTAAATGATGATTTTGTAACCTTTAAGCTTCCAAAAAAAATGGAAGACTACAAATGGGAAGTTGGTACATATTTTTCTACAAAAGGGGGTGTTTCAAGAGGCAATAAGAACATATGTCATTCAGGAAGGAAGGAAGTTGAAATTTACAAAAAAATGGTAAAGTAAGAATGAGAGTTAAATGTAAGGCAGGTTGCCCATGGGAGGCTTACTGTGCAAATATAAAAGGTGAGGAGACTTGGCAATGGAGGATAATTATGGACAAGCATACATGTAGTAGGGATTATAAGATTAGGCTCCTCAATTCAAAATGGTCGGATAAGAATATTCAAACAAATGTTAGAGAGAATCCAGCTTTGAATAGTAACTTTAGGAAAAAGTTTGTATAGTAACTTCAGGAAAAAGTTCCCTGGCCTGAAATTAAAGGAGTTGATGTGGAGGACTGCATGTGCAAGTTATGTTAATGCTTGGGAGAAAATAATGCTTGAAATCAAAGGAGTTAATGAAAAGGCCTTCAAACACCTCATCAAAATTACACCAAGATTCTAGAGAAAATCAAAGTTCCAGCCAAGTTCAGGTTGTGACACTTTGGTTAACAATATGTCAGAGGCCTTCAATTATGTATTTGTAGCTGCTAGATCCAAGCCCATTGTGACAATGCTGGAAGAAATTATAGTATACCTAATGCAGAGATGGGAATATAATAGGCAAAAGATTACCAAATACGACATCATCATACTACCTAACATCAAGAAGAGGATGGAAAGGGAGTCACAGAAAACCAATCATTAGATTGTGAGGTAACATGATTGATTTGTTGAACATTACTTTCAAATGGCTAACTGTTTACATAGATTAACATTAAAATGGTTACTTGTTTACAGGCGTGCAGGTGAATATGACTATGAGGTGAGGCATACTTCACTCAATGGAGAAAAATATGTTGTCAACCTTTACAAAAAAGAATGCTCATGTAGATTATGGATGCTGACTGGAATTCCTTGTTGTCATGCAATGTCTTGCATGAAATATCAACATTTGGAGATTGATGACTTTATACCTGATTGTTACAAGAAGGAACAATATGATGCTTGTTATGCACATGTGATATATCCACTTAATAGGTAAGCCTTGTGGGAAATACTAGTGTTGTTGATCTTCAACCACTGCCAATAAAAAGGCAGCCTGGAAGGCCAAAGAAAAAAAGGAATAGGAAAGTTGGAGAGATGGTGAGGGATGAGACACACATGAAGAAGGAAAGACATGGTATAAAGTGTAGTCGTTAGCGTAAGGATGTTCACAACAAAGCCACTTGTAAACTACCACAACCACAAGAACCAACAAGTTAGCCACCATCACAATCTGATTCAAGACAGGTACAAGATGCAACAAGCCAGCAAATATCACAAGCTGTTACAAGTCAAACCACCACCACCTGTGGCAACAAGTCAGCCACTATCACAAGCTGTTACAAGTCAACCACCACCATCTGTTATTACAAGTCAACCACCACCATCTGTTATTACAAGTCAACCACCACCACCTATTATTACAAGTCATCCACCACCACAAGCTGTTACAAGTCAACCACCACCACCTGTTGTTACAAGTCAGCCACCACCTAAAACTAAGAAAAAACTTCATAAGAGTTTCAAGCCTGTTTCAAGCCAACCATGATCATTATTATTATGTCTACTAAGATTTTATAATGTCATTTAATGGCTTGACTCTTCTTTTTTTTTTTTTGTTAATGCATATTTGGGAATTGAACCTGTTATGCAATGCCTTATAATGGCCTTTTGGTTTTGAACCTGTTATGCAATGCCTTATAATGGCCTTTTGTTATTGAACTTGTTATGTATCAAACTTTAAATCTATTAATGAATGTTGAATGGCTTATGATGCCAAGTTATATTACAGTTTGTTTCCACAAATATTGGTCATTGGGCTGCCCTTTTTACAGGTTGGATATTGAGACATTATTCAATGAAAATGTGAAAACATAACACAAACATTATTCATTGAAACAACATAATAATACATTATTCATTAAACAAGCTCATCAATTTGTTACAAACATAAGTTTCAACCCTAGAACTACCAACATAACAACATAACTTCGAACTACCATAAAACTAATTGAGATACATTGTTACAAACACAAGGTTCAAACTTAAGCTTACAATCCCAACAACAATGGACATTTTGAGCCACCCTTTAGTGTAGATAACTTCATTCTTCAATTTGTTAATTTTTTTCTTTTGTCTTTCTAGCTTCAAATCCCTTTCGTCAACAAACTCATCACCCAGCCACTTAAAGAAACTACAACCCTTTTCAATGTGATTTTGTAATTTCTACAACCCCAGAATTTTCTCCCCTTGTTGACATTGTTCACATCATTCACTGTTCTAAGAACACTTTCATCTTGGCAAAAGCACTCGATTCTCTTGTTTCTACGAATCAAAGATCTAGATGTACTATACTTTATGAATGTTTGAAGTTGAGGCATTGCTTACACTCTTTGATATTGAACCCTAATTCCCAAATTGGAGAAGAAAATGAAAGATGGTAGAAGAAAGATAGAAGAAAGGGATTTAACCCTGATTTGAAGATGAAGATGGAAGAGGTTGGAAATATGGAAGACGACTGAAAAATGGTGGAAAAAGAATGAAGCTGCAACCAAATGGAACCCTATGTAACGTAACACATACATATGCTTATGTGAAATTTTAAGTTGGCTTACTTGGTATGCCACCTCACACAAACTAACGTTTTTTTGACATAAACTAACGGAAGGGACCAAAATGTTTAACGGAACTTAGATTAAAGGATCTTTATGTAACATTTTTTAGTTCAGGGACCAAAGCGAAACTTCGCTCAAAGTTAAGGGACCCAGTGACTAATTATGTCTTAATTTTAAATACAAAATATAAGAGGAAACCAAAATTGTTTAATGAGGATTCAACTTACTTCTTTTTTTAGTACAAAAAGAAGGCCAAAGGCCCGAAATAAGATACACTAGCAGAAAACCTAAAAAAGGAACCCAAAAAATCAAAGTATATCATCCTAATAATCTCTGATGAAGGATCATCCAACAAAATCCCAACCTCTGAGCTAGGGAGATCCATCTTGGCCGAAAAATCCACACACTTGTTGTTTTTCCTAAAATATTTCTTGAAATAAACATAACCAAACTTATGAAAAAGGAAAGAAATACGCCTAACTAATGTAGCGTCTTGATTGAGAATCTGATTAGAATCAGTCAGGGACTCAACAACCTGCTTATTGTCCACTTGAACAATAATCTTCTTTTAACTTGTGCTGCCAAGTAAGCTTCAAACCAATATAAACAAAACCCAAAGTAAGTTTTTTTCTTAAACTTATTTTAAATAATAGTCTTTAAATTGAATCTCATCTAATAATTAATATTTTTATTTAATTATAATTAACATTTTTACTCAATTAACAATTAGATTAAATATAATTTATAATATATATATATATATATATATATATATATATATATATATATATATATATATATATATATATATATATATATATATATATATATATATATATATATATATATATATATATATATATATATATATATATATATATATATATATATATATATATATATATATATATATATATATATATATATATATATATATATATATATATATATATATATATATCATTTAAGAGATAATTAAAGTAAAAGTTAAGCACTTATAAATATTATAATTAATTGTGAGTATAAAATATTTTTACACTGTTAATTCATATCAATTAAATTCATATTTTAATATTTTTAATTTTTTATAAATATTATATGTTATTTTTATTTTAATTTTTTTATTGTTTTTTATTAATTTATTTTTAAATATAATTGATAAATTTATTTTATAATATTATTTTTAATATATGATCAGTTATATTTTACATTAGTGATACTATTGTAAAATACAATGTATTCAAATATTATGAATAAAAAAAATAATTTATAATTTAAATATTCAAAAATTAATCCAAAATATATTATATAAAATCAGATGTGATTATATTTTAAAATAAGTACACTATAACCAAATTAAAGTATATATACATATATCTTTAAATCACATGAGTTTTTACTTTAAATTCGGTTCTAATTACACGCAGTTTTTCCAAATCGAAGGTTCTATATATCAAATCTCATTAATATTCAATCACAAATAAAAATTATTTTAAAATAAAATAAAATAATATTATAAAAATATAATTTAAAATATAAAAATAAGTGGCAGTAATAGTTATAAAAAAAAGTAATCTGAGAATAATTAAAAAAGTTACAATCAACAAAGTTAAGTGTAATATAAGAAATTATTGTTAAAGTTCCAAAAACTCTTAAAAGTCATCAATGATAATCACCGTCCTAGAGAAATTTGGGGAACGATAATCAACAAGATTAGAAAAACAAATTATTGTTTGTAAGAGTAGATTTTAATTTTATGATAAGAGAATCAAATGACGTGGCATGTAACACCCTTCTAAACCCCACGAAAAATATATGAATCATCAGAGTAAATAATCATGCATTTACAAAAGGGTGTCGCACATAACTTTCAAACATAAAAAACCACTTGTCATGCTCATTAACACTTTAATAAATAATCATGTTTTTCAAAGTTTCATTCTGCATGTAGCAGCGGATTCAATTTATATCATAATTCTCTTAACAGAATAACCATGCTCATCATATAATTCAACATTTCTTAGGCACTAAGGCCAACATCACAATATTCCAATGAATATAAAAACATATCATAGAGTACATAATGTATCTCTAAAATATAACCCAAACGATCCAGTGTTACATGACCAGAGCATGACTCAAACCAATATAATTAAATCACTAAATAGTTACACCCACAACGACCATGCAACTACGAGCAGCTTTATTCTCGATACCTGCACGATGTCAGATAGAACATCATTCCAGCAGAAGAGTGAAAAATATTATCATAATAATCAATGCATATAATTATATATCTACAATCTTAGAATACGCATAATCATCATTCTCACCACAAGTCATCCATATATGTCACAATGTATATACAAATATATGGATAATCACCAAGCATATTTCCTCATACATACATTCACAATTTCAATCAATTCACCTAAACGTACACATTATGTTTAATTCACCATAATTCATATAAACATATACAATCATGTTTATTCATTAATTCCTCATTCAATATCATTCACAATTATACATTCACAATTCACATTATTGCATATAAACATTTACAATTATGTTTATTCATCACAATTCATCATAAAGTATATATATATATATATATATATATATATATATATATATATATATATATATATATATATATATATATATATATATATATATATTCAATTCAACAATTCACACACAAGCATACTTTCATATAACAATGATATCTATGCCATGTGACTCATATAAAACTCATCAATTCTCACCAATCCCTACTTGGAATTATGGGTACATCATTTATACCCCACTAAGAACAACATCTCAGTTATTCTACCCCGGTGATTATTCCACTAGGAACGACATCTTAGTCATTCTACCCCAGTGTATACGACCATGTCACTATACCTCACTAGGAACAACATTTGTCATTCTACCCCAGTGATTACTCCACTAGGAACAACATCTTGTTATTCTACCCCAGTGATTACTCCACTAGGAACAACGTCTTGTTATTCTATCCCAGTGAGTACGAGTTTTGCACATACACATATTTTCATAAAACAATCATATGCACTTAAGACCGTTCTCGCATCTTAATCTCATGCATATTCAAATAATTCATCACATAAGAATTATAACATGATTGCACACTCATACATCATATCAAAGTATTCATACTTTCAACATCATCACATTTATCAAGCAATGCACACATATTCACAATATGTTCTCATGCATCCTTCACATACAATCGCATACAATTATTATGCATTCACAATATCGCGCCAACGACAAGGAACTCAATTACATTCATCATGCACTTTTAAGTAATTTAAACAATGCATATATTTGTCAAAAGACCATATTTATCAAGCAATGCACACATATTCACAATATGTTCTCATGCATTCTTCACATACAATCGCATAGAAATCATTATGTATTCACATCATCATGCCAAACGGCAACCGAACGTTCTAATTATTTAAGCCTCACTTACTTAAAATAATTTGTCTCGATTAATCGGTAAAATCGGCTAAAATTCGGCTAAAAATAATATTTCTTTTCACCAAGTTATAGAACATATTATTAGCTTCAGTTTGATATAAAGAACGACAAAATCCGATAAACGGTGAAGAAGTTATGAATTTTCAAAGTTTTGAAAAATAATATTTTTCTCACACTTACAGTGTTAACCGGTTAACACACCCTGATTTTAAAAATCCTGGCGCATTAACACTCCGTTAATCGGTTAACAGATATTGTTAACCGGTTAACAGCTCCAAAATCTCAGGTTTTAGGCCATTTTATATACCGTTAATCGGTTAACACAAAGCGTTAACCGGTTAACACCTGAAATTTTGGAAAAACAAGGTTACGGATTTCTGCCCGAAACCTCCAAAAACTCGATCAATTTAATTATTTTCTCCCGATTAAATACCTACTCATCATTAAAAATCATATAGTAACAATTTAGGATCATAAAGCGCAAATTCTACGACTTCCGATTTTCATCCAAAATCTTAACCTCCAATTGTCCAAAAATGTCAAAACTCACAAATTCAACCAAATTCAATCAAACGAAATCCAATAATCACGGCTAAACATTACCCGACTAAACTACGCAATTTATTTCGAGTTTCATCCGCGAAAACATCGGTTTCTATCAATTAAACTCATTTCTGCCCTAAAATGGAAAATGAGCAAAAACTCTCCAACAATCCAAACCAATTCAACAAACACATACATAATCATACACATTGGTAGAATAATAAGATTTCACACCCTTACCTTGATTAAATCGAAGCTAGAAGGTGTTCTTGAAGAATCCAAGCTTCTCCTCTATTTTCCTTCTCTTTTCTCTTCTTCCTCTTTCTTTCTCTACTCTTTTCCTTCTTATCTTTCTTTCTTTCTTTTTTTTATCTCTTTTCTTTCCACTTTCTCTTATATCCCTTTCTCTTCTATCTCTTTTCTTTCCATTATATTTTCTTCTCTCCAATTATCTACCAAATCATTTAAATAATCATCCAATAATTTCAATAAATCAATTAATTAACATAAATAATTAATTAATGAAAATTGGACTGTTACAACCCTCCCCCACTTTAGGAATTTTCGTCCTCGAAAATGTTATCTGATTCAAACAACTCTGGATATGACTCTCGCATCCCAATCTCCCAAATCCAATTTTCTCTAGTTGTTTCTCCCAAACTACCCTTACCAAGACAATCCCTTTGTCTCAAAGTTGTTTCTTGTTTAACAACCTGAACTAGCAATGCCTCTACAGTCAAATCCTCCCTCACTCGTACACCATTCATCTAAATCAATGTACCTCCTCAACTTAGACACATGAACATATCATGCAATTCCCACAAGTGACAGCATTAAAACAGTCTAACCTACTATTTTCCCGACGCTTCCGCTGCGCCACTTTGGTACAAATCAACAAAACACAGTGTGCTTCCGAGACCTCAAGCTCGACCAACACCAGTTACTATCGTAACTCTTAAAACACGTCTTTCTTGGATCCTTTTGATCTTTTCAATCGTCTCTTGCACAATCTCAGCTAGCTTCAACATAGAATGATCAATCTTCCTTGTTAGGAAAAGAGCCATTCTAGTCATTCTATCCAAAATCACCCAAGTAAAATCATATCCCTCAAATTCTCCGGAAAACCCAACACAAAATCCATGGGAATACTATCCGATTTCCACTCTGGAATATTCAACGGTTGCATCGGACCCAACGGTCTCTGACGTTATTCTTCGACTTCTAACAAGTCTAACCAGCATACACAAATTCAACCACTTCTCTCTTCAACTATGGCCATCAAAATAATTTCCTCAAATCCGGTTACATCTTCATAGCACCAGGATGGATACTCCATCTACCTCAACACTCTTATTCCACTTAATAATATCTAGAACACAAACTCTATCACGACATCTCATGATACCATTTCCATAAATCCGAAAGTCAGCCCTTCAACTTTAATTCATCAAATTCAACCATTCTACCAACTCAACCTGAGTTGTGACCTTATCAAATCTTATCAAGAATACCACTAGTAAATTCCAACACACTAGGCTTAACTCCATAAGAAGTCTCTTAACAAACCAAACTCATATCACAAAATTGCCTAATCCGTTCTAACTCTTTTCACCCTCATCATCAGTATATGCAAAGATTTCCAAGTCAATGCATAAGGTACCACGTGTTCTTCACCTGAATGGTAATTCAATCCAAAACCATAACTCTTCCAAAGTCCCAATTATTTCCTCTGCCTCATATTCAACTCTTCCAAATCAAACAAATACCTTAAGCTCTTGAGATCACCAACCATTTCAAATCTCACACTAACCAATTGAAGCCTCCAACTCCGGCACAAACACAACAACAACCAACTCTAAATCACTTGTCAGATAATCCTTCTTATGTACTTTAAATTACCTCCAAGCATAACTAAACTCGCTGATGTTGCACTTAACATATCTCCTAATCATATCAACAAAGCATCATAAAACACAATGAACAGTTCTGTCGGATTCAGAAAAAATCAACACACGAGTTGTTGACAACTCTCCCAAAACTCTTTGAACTTCTTTCACAGTGGCATATAACTGCTTCCTCTCCAACACTGATAACTCAAGTTCTCAATGTTCAACACGACCCTCTATATTCTTCAAATATATCAAAATATCATCAGTTACACAACCATTGACTCACTCAATTTGTGAGTTATGGTGGAAACACGAATCACACTTTCCGCAATCACCACAACATCCAAACGTATTCCATCAATAAATAACTTAATTTCATGTCACTACTTTACCATCACATAGAGCATTGTAATAGCTTCCAACACTTCTAATCTGGCGTCATTCCGAGTTACGGTTCTCCCGTTACGACAACAATACGGAAACAACATCTTCACACTTAGAAGGCCATTCAACACATCTTCTACTCTTAAAATTTTTAAAGGTCTAATTATACCAATATTGTATTCCACCTCTTACTTTAATAATCACCACAAGTCACCATCCACCCTTTACATACTCGACCTCACAATCTGTTGCCGTAGCACACACACCAGACACAAGTCTCAAAACTACTCAATCAATTTAATTCCTTGACCATCCAAATAGACATATAATATGGAGCTCTCAATATCGGACTAGTTTCCGTAACTAAGTCAATAACAACTCCACTTCACGTCCTAGTTGTGTATCACCATTTTGTCAGGATAACTTCCAGACAACCACAATTAATCGGCAAACCGCCAACTTCCCACTTTCCTTAACACTCAAAATTCTCATCAAAATTAAACATCTCAATACTGTCTTGTGCCGACTCATCAAAACAATTCTTAAGCACTGGATTTAACTCCCAATAATTCTCTGCTCACGCCATCTAAGCCCGCAAGACATGTCTATCCCATCCAACACAATCCCAACTACTATCAACAAGAGATTAAGGGTGATCAGTTCCTCAATTTGTTAATAGACAGTCGACAATCATAATGGGGCATAAACCATCTTTACCAAACTATAAGAGCATTCGACCACACACTGAGCTACAACTCCACACTTGCAGTATCCCGGAGAAGCACAAGTTTCTCCCACACTTGAATCATTCCCACTTCTTCAGACAAGGTTAGACAACAAACACGCACCGACAGTGTTTTCACACACATGTCGCATACAAGGGAACAAACAACATTAGACAACTTGGCCGGACGGACCGACCTGCTCTGATACCACTAATGTAACACCATTCTAAACCCCACGGAAAATATATGAATCATCAGAGTAAATAATCATGCATTTACAAAAGGGCGCCACACATAACTTTCAAACATAAAAAACCACCTGTCATTCTCATTAACACTTCAATAAATAATCAAGCTTTTCAAAGTTTCATTATGCATGTAGTAGCGGATTCAATTTATATCATAATTCTCTTAACAGAATAACCATGCTCATCATATAATTCAACATTTCTTAGGCACTAAGGCCAACATCACAATATTCCAATGAATATAAAAACATATCATAGTGTACATAATGTATCTTTAAAATATAACCCAAACGATCCCAATGTTAGATGACCAAAGCATGACTCGACCCAATATAATTAAATCACTAAATAGTTATACCCACAACAACCACGCAACTACGAGCAGCTCTATTCTCGATACCTGCACGATGCCAGATAGGACATCATTCCAGCAGAAGGGTGAGAAATATTATCATAATAATCAATGCATATAATTATATATCTACAATCTTAGAATACGCATAATCATCATTCTCACCTTAAGTCATCCATATACGTCACAATGTATATACAAATATATGGATAATCACCAGGCATATTTCCTCATACATACATCCACAATTTCAATCAATTCACCTAAACGTACACATTATGTTTAATTCACCATAATTCATATAAACATATACAATCATGTTTATTCATTAATTCCTCATTCAATATCATTCACAATTACACATTCACAATTCACATTATTGCACATAAACATTTACAATTATGTTTATTCATCATAATTCATCATAAAGTATATATATATATATATATATATATATATATATATATATATATATATATATATATATATATATATATATATATATATATATATATATATATATATATATATATATATATATATATATATATATATATATATATATATATATATATATATATATATATATATATATATAACACCAAGCATATTTATCATGCATATATCCAAGGTTCTCAATTCACACACAAGCATACTTTCATATAACAATGATATCTATGTCATGTGACTCATATAAAACTCATCAATTCTCACCAATCCCTACTTGGTATTATGGGTACATCATTTATACCCCACCAAGAACAACATCTCAATTATTCTACCCCGGTGATTATTCCACTAGGAACGACATCTTAGTCATTCTACCCCAGTGTATACGACCATGTCACTATACCTCACTAGGAACAATATTTGTCATTCTACCCCAGTGAGTACTCCACTAGGAACAACATCTTGTTATTCTACCCCAGTGATTACTCCACTAGGAACAACATCTTGTTATTCTACCCCAGTGATTACTCCACTAGGAACAACATCTTGTTATTCTATCCCAGTGAGTACGAGTTTTGCACATACACATATTTTCATAAAACAATCATATGCACTTAAGACCGTTCTCGCATCTTAATCTCATGCATATACAAATAATTCATCACATAAGAATTATAACATGATTGCACACTCACACATCATATCAAAGTATTCATACTTTCAACATCATCACATTTATCAAGCAATGCACACATATTCACAATATGTTCTCATGCATCCTTCACATACAATCGCATACAATTATTATGCATTCACAATATCGCGCCAACGACAACGAACTCAATCACATTCATCATGCACTTTTAAGTAATTTAAACAATGCATATATTTGTCAAAAGACCATATTTATCAAGCAATGCACACATATTCACAATATGTTCTCATGCATTGTTCACATACAATCGCATAGAAATCATTATGCATTCACATCATCATGTCAAACGGCAACCGAACGCTCCAATTATTTAAGTCTCACTTACTTAAAATAATTAGTCTCGATTAATCGGTAAATTCGGCTAAAAGTCGGCTAAAAATAATATTTCTTTTCACCAAGTTATAGAACATATTATTAGCTTCAGTTTGATATAAAGAACGACAAAATCCGATAAACGGTGAAGAAGTTATGAATTTTCAAAGTTTTGAAAAATAATATTTTTCTCACACTTACAGTGTTAACCGGTTAACACACCCTGATTTTAAAAATCCTGGCACATTAACACTCCGTTAATCGGTTAACAGATATTTTTAACCGGTTAGCAGCTCCAAAAACTCAGTTTTTAGGCCAATTTATATACCGTTAATCGGTTAACACAAAGCGTTAACCGGTTAACACCTGAAATTTTGGAAAAACAAGGTTACGGGTTTCTGCCCGAAACCTCCAAAAACTTGACCGATTTAATTATTTTCTCCTGATTAAATACCTACTCATCATTAATAATCATATAGTAACAATTTAGGATCATAAAGCGCAAATTCTACGACTTCCGATTTTCATCCAAAATCTTAACCTCCAATTGTCCAAAAATGTCAAAACTCACAAATTCAACCAAATTCAATCAAACGAAATCCAATAATCACGGCTAAACATTACCCGACTAAACTACGCAATTTATTTCGAGTTTCATCCGCGAAAACATCGGTTTCTATCGATTAAACTCATTTCTGCCCTAAAATGAAAAATGAGCAAAAACTCTCCAACAATCCAAACCAATTCAACAAACACATACATAATCATACACATTGATAGAATAATAAGATTTCACACCCTTACCTTGATTAAATCGAAGCTAGAAGGTGTTCTTGAAGAATCCAAGCTTCTCCTTTATTTTCCTTCTCTTTTCTCTTCTTCCTCTTTCTTTCTCTACTCTTTTCCTTCTTTCCTTTCTTTCTTTCTTTTTTTTTATCTCTTTTCTTTCCACTTTCTCTTATATCCCTTTCTCTTCTATCTCTTTTCTTTCCATTATATTTTCTTCTCTCCAATTATCTACCAAATCATTTAAATAATCATCCAATAATTTCAATAAATCAATTAATTAATATAAATAATTAATTAATGAAAATTGGGCTGTTACATGGCACATATGTTAGCCCAACAAACCCACTATGAGGTTAATAAATTAGAGATTTTGTATCTGTAATAAGGATTATACAAAAATAGAAGTTAGATAAACAGACAACAAGTTGTGTCGTTATCTTTTAATGGATGGAAAAATCAATCTTCTTAAAAATTATATTTATTAATCTAGGAGACACAACATTATTATGCATTTGGACTGTCTTTGAAGACGTACAAGGAAGACTATTGGACATGACCTCAAATTTGTTATAGCTAACTCGTAGTTAAATAGAGTCTCATAAAATTTTTATAATAATTAAACAATTTTTAGATAGGGTCTCTATTTGTTTTTCAATGATTAAACTATGACTAATCTATGGGGCCTCCGAAAAAATTAGAAAGGCTATGTTATGCATGACCTTTTGGATTCTTTGAAAAATATAAGCTTCATCTAATATTAGGAAATCAAAAGTGCCAAATACAAATGGTATAATTAAAGATGGTTTTTGGAACATATTTTCTCATGTTTGACTACTTTATTTGAAATGAGTGTAAGAGTTGCATGCATGTTTTATAGTAAAACCTTTAGTCCTCAGTCTCACCGATTGAGAAACCTCATTCAAGTCCACATTGTTGAGAATAATATAACATGTGAGTTGGAATACCACATTGGTTATAAATGTGAAAAATTAAATATTTATAAGTGGAAGAACTCATACATCTATCACATTAAAATGTATAAATTACTTTTACCAACACTCTTGAATCATGACGAACACTATATTAACTATCATTTAATTTTTTTAACCAAAAAATGTAATATATTGTTATAATACTTTATATATAAATTCAAACTAATTTAAACCATTAAAATTAATTTACATATTTTCTTATGTTGTTATTGGACTATTGGTAGACGCATATTAAAATAAATATTTGTGGAAAGAACGAAATATGGCGGCGCAGGTTTGAACTTATATTCTTCAAACCACTAGATTGCACCAATGAAGACAATTTACAAAAGCATTGAAAATTAATTTAGTTTTTCTTTTCTATTTTACTCGTTAATAAATTGGTGGTAATTTACCAAAATATATAAGTTAACTTGATATTAAGTCACACATAGTCAACTTTCAAGCTCAAATATATGAGCTGTGTTTTTTTAACTTTTATTATTTTTTAATTTCAAGTAATTAAACTCTTGGAAAATTGGAGATGATAGATCTATTTCGTTTTGGAATGACAAATAGAATGATAATGTGATTGTTGATGATTTGAATTTTCTTTATTACGTGAGAGTCATCATATTTGTCAATGTTTGTGATTTCATTCACAATAATTCTCAATCTTTTTTCGTTTGGTTTATCAGTAATCAATTTTCGTCTGATCTAATACAATTTATCCTACTAAAACCTAAGTTATTTGAAAAATTTTATACAATGCCTTGCCTACTAATAATAATCTTAGAAAGATGGATTTCATTACGGTGTTTTATTGTAGTTGTTAGACCGATGCTTTTGAAGAATCTTACCATCTTTTTTTCAAATGCTTTGCACATTAGGAATTAGTTCCCAATTGTTCATGAGAGACAACTTAAAAGTTTTATACTCTCGGTAATTATTAGAGGTGACAAACAAGTATGCCTATCCCGTTTAGATTCTTTTGCTAAATCCTACAAAAATGGAGTGGGGTGAGATGAACGTAGTTGAGGGTGTGATTTTAAACCTTGGTCTTTCTCGAAAAATAAATAAATAAGGGAGAGTAGGAAAAACTTGCAAGCACTGCACTTCTAAAATCTAAAAATAAAAAATCATGTCAATGACCGCACCCGCAAAAGCCTGTAAAAAAACAGGATGGGGCGGGCACATTAAAAGGTGTGGACCTAGAATCTTAGTTTGTCCCGCAAAAAACTGCGGGTAAAATGGACATGTTCGACGAGTCGGACCTTTTTTGTCACCCCTAGTAATTACTAATATTATTTGGTAAATTTAGTTTTACGTAAATAAAAATTAGGTTGACTATGTTGGAATTGGTTGAAAATATACATGTTGAAAAAGTCACATATCGCTTAGTTTTGTGAATGAAGAGAGAGTCTAAGACTATATATAAGATACAAGTTCTTTCACTATGCCAAAAAAGACCTTTAGCAGCGCTTTTTTTGGCCTTTAGCAGCGTTTTAAAGCGCTGCCAAAAGTGGCGCTGCTAAAGGTAAAGGCAACGCTTTTTTTATGGAAAAAGCGCTGCTAAAGGCTCCCTTCAGCAGCACTTTTAGCATCGCTTTTATAGCCCTTTAGCAACGCTTTCATAAGCGCTGCATATTCCCCCCAACCATCCCCCCCTTTAGCAGCGCTTTCACAAAGCTCTGTCTTAGAGCCCACATTTAGCAGCGCTTTTACAAAGCGCTGCCATAGCCCCCCCTTTAGCAGCGCTTTTTAGAAGCGCTATCTTAGACTCCCCCTCCAAACCTATAGCAGTGCTTTTGTAGCGCAATGTTTGTGACCTTTAGCAGCGCTTTTTTGTAAAAGTGTTGTCTAATGTCCCAGATTTTAATTTTTTTTTTAAATATTCACCCTGTTTTGTATATTTACCAACAACCTGCTTATAATTCAGGCCTTTATTTCAACACTTTGGCCTTATATATGCAATTCAAAACTTTGGCCTTAAATATACAATTCAAAACTTTGGCCTTATATATACAATTCAAAACTTTGGATACATTGTAACTCATCACTTTGTTCATAAACATTTTAATACACATAAACCTGTTTAAATATGTTACAACAAAATTCGATCCTCAGAATTACAACATCACAAATACATTCAATTTACATATAATTACAATTCTTCCAATCCGATAACTCTATACAATTCTCAAGTCAAGAATAAATTGACACCATTCCTCTTTAATTTCTTCCAATTTTGCTTTCGTGTAAGTAGCGCACTTGAATTCATCAAAATACTACATAATATAACAGAACATGCAAGATTTAATTTTAAAACTAATTACTCAGATGAAGTATCAGATAATTATCAAAATGAATCATATAACTTATATAATGAATTGATCCATACCATGACTGGAATCTCAAGTTGACCAGAAAGAATAATTTCCCTCATAAATCGCAATACAAAATATCCACAGTCAATACCATTGCGCTGCCGAGGACACTGTAAATGGAAAAAAGAAACGAACATTTATCAGGATATATAGTTTAAATAGTTTTATCAAGTAGAACCACTATAACAGTCAAACATGGGAAAATATACCTCCACTCTGATCCAGTTGATGTTGTTAGCCTTGCTTTTTAGCATCGTTGCATCTCTTTGTGCTCTGAATATTTGTATAACTCTAACATAATATAAACGCATATTTAGAACAATGTCACATAATAAATAAAGATATATAATTAAAGACAACAGTATATCTCATCACTTACGTATCAACCATGTTCCTCAGATTTTCATATTTTGTTGTATTGCCATCCAATGAATCTATATAATACACTATTTCTTTCCTCGGATTAATCGCGACCAACAACCAATGTCCACTATAAAATAAGACAACAGTTTAGACGGAAATGTTATATAGAAAGGGAAAAATCGAACAATTATAATAAATGAATTTAGAATAAAATCTAACCCATGGCCAGTATTATATGGCAACAAGAACAACTTCTCCGTAGTCGCGCGCATAAATCTCTGCACTGTGTACTCTTTGACTGTATCTGGTGTCTGGTCTATTATCCGTGAGTTGACACAGCTAGCAGATAAGAATGCGAATACTGAAGTCAATTCATTCAGGACCAACAACTTGTCATACAAGAACCTAAAAAAACATAATCAACATTAGAATATTCAGTTAAACGAGCAAATTTTAAAATGTTCAATTATTTAATTAAAATGGATCGAAGTACCTGATGTATGAATGCATAACATCGACGCCCAATTCAGAATGGTTGAAAACCTGATCAAAATCCTCCTTAGCAATTGTTTCGGGATATTCAAAACCGAAAATACCTTCGTCCATATGTATTTGACGGATTCCACCCTCAGGCACATCTGATGTTCCCACATATGTTTCAAGGCACGTCCTAAATCGAGGAACAAATGCTTTTCTGGGCACCTTGGAAGTTTCAGGCATCTTACCATTGCTGACTTGTTGCGACTGCTGATCATGAACCTAAAAGTCATATATAAGTTCAGTAATTAATGTATAACAAGATAATCATGTAACTGTAGTAGTACCTGTTTCTTTAATGCAGCTGAATCGGTATCCCGCACAATAATTCTATTATCTTTTGATTTGGATTTTGTAGGAGTCTAAGATCATCATGTAAATAAGAAAATGTAAATGTAAGAATAACTTTCATGTATGGATCATAAAACATTTGAGTATTAAAAGGTTCAACCTACCTCATCATCTATGCAAATGAGATTTGTCGGCCATGCCACATACGCTCCTATTGCGTCTCCCACCACTGTTGCGCCTGAAATATCATCTGGTATAGGCAACAACGCACCCCCCTCTAACGCAATATCAATAGATACTTTCAAAAATCCAGAAGGGAGCGGTTTATGGTGAAGTAAGTCTCCCAGAAAGTTATGCACCTTTCCCTTGCCAACCATTCGATGAGTAGGTGACGATAAATATAGTCGGCAAAGTGAAATGCCCTAAACAAATAATGATCAGTTAATGTGTCAATTAAGTAAATTGTGCTAAATTAATTTCAATGTAATACATACAATTACCTCTGGAAGCTTCTGCGGACAACCGATAATACCTTTGTCACTAGTAGCTTTACCCTCTGGAGCGCGTCTTTCCGACATGTATCTCTCCTTATCCTTCTGTAATTCACGGATCTACGCTTTCAATTCCTCCAAAGTATCCATCACTTCTTTATTGGTTGGATTTTTTTTCTTTGGCTGCTTATACAGTTTGGATGGAGTGACACCAAATCCCTTACCCCTCACACGCCCAGAATACTCAGGAATATTCAGCACCCGGCTCAGTAAGCTCCTGCAATCATCGTCCTCAGCGGGAGTTATGGTCTGGGATAGAGTCTCCTGAAATATAGATAAAAACATATATAAATATATTATACACTTTTGATCAGTTACTGATAAAGATAACATTGTACTTACACGTTGTTCAAAGACTTGTTGAACTTCTTCCTGAACGACTCCATCTCGTCCCACACGGGCAGCCTTCCATACAACATGGTCCGGAAGAGATGTCGCATCACTCTTCTCCTCTTCCAACTACGCATTAAGACGAATAATAAAGCATTATATTATATATACTTACTATTTTTTGTAAATATATCATATTAAAGCATTTATATGTACTTACTATTTTTTGTTCTAATCGTGCATATCCCAAACGGTCCTTTCTGTATGGATATGCGGGATTTGATGCCCGTTAACGATTTACGCCACTAACAACCTGAAAAAACAAGTTTATCAGAACTCTTGTGGAAGAAGTATATATACTATACATAGTTCATGATAAGTTGTACTTACTTCAAATTCTTTTGTTCTTCGCTTTGCAACAAACGTCTCCCATTCTTCCTCCGAAATCAAATCCGCGTACTTCATTGGACGCTCCGAGTCAACAAAGTTTCCTTCAGAATCTTTTAGAAACTTGTTTGTTAAAAACGCTCTAAATCCCCTCAAGCGTTTTCCGGCCAATTGAATACAATATTTTCTCCTACGATCTTCAATATTAAAAGATCTCTGCAAACAAACACACATACATATTGTAACACCCTTCTAACCCCGCAGAATAAATATAAATAGATCAGAGTAATTATCATGCATTTCACAAAAGGGTGTCACATAAATTTTCAAAACATCACACAACACCTGTCATGCTCAATAATATAAAAATAACTTCTTGCTTTTCATACACTTTCACATTAACATGTAGCAGCGGATTTGCTTTAATCATGATAGACATAATAAAAGTCTCATGCTCATCTCATTTTTAATACTTAGGCTTAAAAGCCAATTCTTCATATAATTCAAAATAACAACAACAGAATAAAGTAGAGTACATAAAATATCTCTCCAAATATGAAATCAAAATATTCCCCGATGTTACATAATCAGAGCATGACTCGACCCAAAATAAATAAAGACACAACTCAAGCTACTCCAACGGCTACCTCGTGCTAGAAGTAACTCTACTCCTCAGTACCTGAGCGATGTCGTATAAAACATCATTCCAATAGAAGGGTGAGAATTCACATAATTATTGAAATTATAAGATAATATATAATTTAAAGCATACAAACATAATCACTATTATTCTCACACTTCAAAAGTTTCATCAACACAATATTATTCAAGTAACCATACTATTCACAAGTATATACACACAATTCCATAATTCACCAATTTATCAGTTCTACATATCACACATAATCTCATAGCACATAAATATACATAATGAGACTCAATGCAAAACTCAATGCAAGACTCAATGCAACTCATGCCATGTGGTACCAACTTATTATTATTTTTCGGTTTTTACATTTAAACCGGGTCCGTTCCCTAGACCAATAACACACAAAAAGCCCGTTCCCTAAGCTTTCAAATCCCGCTCTAGGTTTGGGACAAGTCACTAGCTCCCACGGAACTAACAAACATTTCCTCTTGACACCAATGATGCGTATGCAAATTTAACAATCATATGCAATTAAGATCATTCCCTAATCTTAATGTGCATGCATATCTTCAATAATTCATCAGACTTGAATTACCACACATTTGCATATACACATATATCAACACAATTCAACCTCAATTCACAAAGACACTTATCAGCAATTAATCATTAAATATTTAATTCATCATCAATAATTAAATACAATAATCAATAAATATTCACTACTCCAATCAACATTCAACAAATAATTCAATAAAGAATCCAATTTTTAATAAATAAGTCAATATTTAATAAATAATTAAATATTTAAATAAAAATATAATATTATTATTATTTATACTATTGAGATAAGATATATATTAATAAACTAAAAAAAAATTATTAAATTAAAATATGATATCTTAAAAAACCATTAACTAACAGCTAAATATAGTGTCTAAAATATTCACTTCTCATTAGCTACAGACCATGTACATTTTGAATAGGCAATATTTCTAGTTCAAATTATATATTCAACTCAATTGCAGTCCAACTAATAAAATATGACCTAGGAGATAATACAAAGGGATAAGCATATTGTTAGAATTTTATATTTAGATAAGAATCAGATTTATTAATTTTCTTTTTTTATGAGTTATAAATACTATCTAAATTCCATATGTTATTATAACATTTAGTGAAAATATAATATGGACATTTCTCCTACCTAGAACATATAAAAGTCTAGTGAATACTACTCTGCTCTAAGGGTAATTCTATTTGGGCTTGTAATTTTCCATCAGATGTCTCACCTTTCGGTTGCTACAGTAACTAGAAATTGGAAAGAACTACATTGTTTTTATACAAGTTTTGCGCTACAGTATCCACATTTGCTACTGTGTTAAAGAAAAAGCATATTATGATGAATTGAAGAGAAAAAAAATCACATGGCCATCATATTGCTATCCTGCGCTACAGTTCATGCTCAGTTGAAGGAATTATTTCTATTACTTCAATTCCTTCACTACAAATACTAATAGGTCTCTATAATAGGTTAACATATCAATTTCAAATGCAATAAAATTAACCAATTTCAATGTTTAATATTAAAACCTAACAATTTCCAATTTCATAGAAAATTTGGGATTTTAACCTAACCCTATTTCTACCCACTAACTATTATCAAACAATCTCAATAAACATGCAAAAACCCACCCTTACCTTGAATTTGTTGAACTTTTGCTCTTTCTCTTGAGTTTCCTCCTCTTCTTCTCCACTCCTCTCTTTGCCTCTTTTCTCCTTTCTATCTTTTCTTTCTTTCTATTCTCTTCTATCTCATTTCTCTTATTTTATAAAATTCTCACAATTTTGATTAACCTAGTAATTCCAATGGGCTTAATAACTCATGTCTATTCACACCCCCAAATAGGCCCAATCAATTAATCTAACAATTCTATATAATTCTACAAATTAGAATATATCATATAAGTTAAATAATAAAATTAAATCAATTATAAATCAAATAATTTATATAAATTCAATAAATCAACTAATTCAATTATATCAAATAAATCACATAAATTAGTTAATTCAATTAGGCCTAAAATCACATAATTAATCAATTAATTTAATTAATAAATAATTACTAAAAATTGGGGTGTTACACATATAACATGTTAGTATAATTAATTTAAAGACGTAACTGTCAACATAATTAAAAATAATCAAATATCATACCTGAATCTCGGTCCAAATCTTATCTTTAGCCGATTGTAATGAAACAATCCAATTATCGCAAGTAATCGGAACTTGTGAACGTACAAGTGCTCCGATGTAACTTATTAGCAACTCACCATTAGGCTCAAATAACTGATCTCTTTCATTCCAATGGACATCATACTTTACTCCTTTATCTCTCGGACGAATGATTTTTTTCATAATTGTTATGCCTATTTTAATATCGCCTTCCACGTCTTTTGTTGTTTGTTTTCCATCATGTGATGTTTCCTCGTTGCTGGCCATAATATATATACCTGTAATTCAGAAAAACCAAAGTATCAAATGAATGACATGCAAATATGTAAATAACAAATATATACATAAGAAATGTGTAAATAAGAAAAACATGGTATAAATAAGAAATAATATGTTACAAGTACCTTTAACATCTCTTTCTTTTTTTCGTTTTAACGGGGTTTACTTGTCTCTTAACAACACGGACAGACGGATTGATCCAAATTCCCTCGTTATGATCATTTCTAATATATGATTCGTCCGCTCTAATATTCTCATCTGGATCATCTATAATATAAGATTCATTCTCAACATCAACATCCCCCTTTTCTCCAATGTTATCATCGATTACTTTGTTGGAAAAAAGAACTATAGACCATTTCGTACTTGTCAGATCAGTGACATAGAACACTTGTTTAGCTTGCGTGGCTAGAATAAAAGGTTCATCTTTGTACCCCACCTTATTAAGATCCACTTTCAAAAAACCTGATTTATCCATTCGTATGTCACTATTATTTTCAACCCACTTGCATCCAAAGATAGGAATCTGAAACTTCTCATAATCAAACACCCAAATGCGCTCGATAACCCCATAATATGAGGAATCTGAAACTTCGGCAAGCACGGTGACACCACTATTTTGCATTGTACTTTTATCATCTTGTTCCTTGGTATAAAATGTGTATCCATTAATTGCGTATGCGCTATAAGAAAACACATGCAAACTTGGACCATATGCTAAACATCTCAACCTTTCTGTTATTGAAGCGGGATCAAAATAAAACTTTGAAAAAATATGCTCCTTGAACCATGTTATAAAACTTCGATTGTGCTCACGTACTATCCAATTTTCATTTCTATTAAGATTTAAACCTCAGAGAACGTCCTTGTGCATTTCAACATACGACTCAACCTCAATGTCATTGTGCAGAACATACAAATGCACTTGCTCCCGTTCATCCCTTGAAACGGTCACAACTTTATTTCCAATTAACTGTTTACCTACTATTTTTTCAACAACATGAGATTTTGGGAGGCCAATGGATTGAACGTTGGACAAATATTCAGTACAAAACTCAATAGCTTCTTCAATAATGTATCGTTCAACAATACATCCCTCTGGTCGACTTCGGTTTTTCACATACCCTTTCAATATTTTCATATAACGTTCAACAGGGTACATCCATCTCATATAGGCAGGTCCACACAGTTGTGTCTCTTTCATAAGATGAACAACTAGATGTACCATTATGTCAAAAAATGATGGAGCAAAATACATTTCAAGCTCACACAAAGTAATAACTATTTCTCTTTGCAATGTTGGTAAGATCGCAGGATCTATCACCTTACTACAGATTAACCTAAAGAAAAAACACAATTTAGTTATTGCGCCTCTCACTTTTTCTGGCAAAATAGAATGCATACCTATTGGTAGAAAGTGTTCCATTATAACATGGCAATCATGTGTCTTTAAACTCTTTAACTTGAGGTCTTTCATAGAAACAAGTCTTCTAATATCTGAAGAGTATCCTTCTGGAACTTTAACTTCACTCAGAAACTTATACAGTATCTTTTTCTCCTTTCTAGATAAAGTATAAGCAGCAAGTGGTAGATATGTGCGATTTCCTTTCTTCAAGGGTCCTTATTCATTTCTTATTCCCATTGCTACCAAGTCCTTTCTTGCTTTAAGGTCATCCTTAGACTTTCCTTTTATATTGAGTAACGTACCAATAACACTTTCAAATACATTTTTTTCAATATGCATAACATCAAGAAAATGTCTTACATACAACGACTTCCAATACGGCAACTCAAACAAAATTGACCTCTTCTTCCACCCACGCGTGACAAGTGTATGAGCAAAAGGCTTGCCAAACTTAGTACTCACATCTTTCACCTTTTCAAAAATTTGTTCGCCGGTCAATGTAGGTGGAGTTTTACGTTGTTCTGAATTTCCATTGAATGCTTTTCTCCACCCACGGTAGTGATGATTAGAATTTAAGAATCTACGATGACCAAGAAAGACATTCTTCAGACCAAATTCCAACCGCGTCCAATCTGTGTTTTCTTCACAGATAGGACACGCACATTGACCTTTAATGCTATACCCCGATAGATTTCCGTATGCTGGGAAATTATTAATTGTGCCAAACAACATCGCCCTCAAATTGAAACTTTCTTTCCTATATCCATCATAAACCTCCACACCGTTCTCCCACAAACTCTTTAAGTCTTCGATTAAAGGTGTCAGGTATACGTCTATGTCGTTCCCTGGTTGTTTAGGGCCATAAATTAACATAGATAACATCATGTACTTACGCTTCATACATAGCCATAGAGGTAGGTTATAAATCATAATAATTACAGGCCAGGTGGAATGTGAGATACTCTGCAGACCATGCGGATTCATTCCATCAGTCGATAATGCCAAGCGAAGGTTTCTAGCTTCTTCTCCAAAATTAGGATAATCATTATCAATTTTCATCCACTGTGGTGAATCTTCCGGATGTCGATACTTCCCATCTACAATTCTATCATCTGCATGCCAAGTCAGGTGTTTTGCATCTGTTTCACTACGAAACATGCGTCTGAATCTCGAAATTATAGGAAAATACCATAATACTTTTGTTGGTGACAATTTTTTCTTATACCGAGATACGCCGCATTTAGGACACTCGTTTAATGATGCATATTCATTTCGAAACAAAATGAAATCATTTGGACAAGCATGTATCTTATTATAGCTCATGCCAATAGAGCATAACATTTTTTTAGCTTCATAGGTTCGATTGGCAAGAACATTATCCTCCGGAAGCATCTCTTGAAGTAGGGCTAACAACTCTCTGAAACTTTTATCCGACCATCCATTACCCGCCTTTAAATTGTACAACTTTAATACCGCGGACAATCTTGTGAAAGTAGTGCAACCTTTATACAACGGTTTCTCTGCATCGCTTACCAACCTCTCAAACATCTTGGGACAATCTTGAAGATCTTCTTCAAGTGCTTATGCAATCTCTTCGAATCGATCACAATCATATGTATCCCTGCCATTGTCCTTTGAAGCACATGTCGTATTATTCCGGGGTTCACCATTCTCGTTACTTATCTCACCATGTAATGTCCAACATGTGTAACTTCGATCAATTCCATGTCTCATTAAATGAGATTCCAACTGAACGGCGTCAACTCGACGCCCATAACAGCATCCTAAGCAAGGACATATGATCCTACTGGGGTCTTTGGCGTGTTCAACAGCGAACTTAACGAACTTCGATACCCCATTCTCGTACTCTTTTGACAATCGATTACCAGACATCCATTTTTTATCCATACTAATTGAGTAATCTACACTAAACTATGAAAGTTAAACAAAACAAAGAATACATGTAAAGAAATCACTAACTTCTAAGAATGCTACACAGTAGGATGCTTGGAAACGATCACAACTTTGCTCTTCACAGGTAACCCCTATAGCAGACAAAATATAAATTTTATTAAAACCATATTAATAATTAACCAAAACAAAAATACTAGATAATCCACCAAAACAAATCATATTAAAAATACTAGATAATCCTTAAACCAAAATGACACCCTTACTAAACATTGAGAAATCCTAACTAAACATATAAAACCATAATAACATATCATATAAACATTGAGAAATCCATAATAACATATCAACATATAAAACCATCAACATATAAAACCATAATAACATATAAAATCATATCATATAAAACCATATTCATGTTGGCTACTCTCTTAAAAAATACGAATTTCCAAACTATTAAAAAAAATGCTCTATCAAGTTACATTAATATTTTTAGCCATCATTATCTAATATTTTTGTTATATTCAAATTAGAAGAAAACTCATTTGTATGAGTGGTGCTAGATGAATTATCCATCTAAGTTCAAAATAGCAACAAAATAAAAACAACATCAATCTCAATCCCAAAATAACAATAGAAAAATAATAACACATAAAACATTTTGAGTTGTTTAGGCTTTTAACAACAACAACAACAACAAAAACAATAGTATACGTAACATATCTACACAAACCCAACAACATTAGTGTTAACATCATATCAAATATCATACTTGAACTCAAATTTACTTGCATATCCTCAAACCTTCAATGCAAAACAACACTAAAAACCTTCACTAAACCTTCAATAACTCAATAAAAACAACAACAGCAACAATATTATTAAACCTTCAATGCCTCAATAACAACAAACTTTCGCATTGCAACAACTATATCAAACCTTCAATATCTCAATAACACAAAACCTTTAATATCTCAATAACAACAAAGAGACAATAACACATAAATGCTTAACTCAGCAAACCTTTAAAGATTTTGATCAATACATATAACCACTATAACTCAGCAATGCCATATACATATACCTTCAATATCTTAATAACAACAAAGAGACAATAACACAAAGCCTTCAATATCTCAATAACACAAAACCATCTATATCATCAGAACAGAAAAACCATTTATATCTTTAAATACCAACAATGGTGAAAAGATAAATAAACAAGAAAACCATAGTAAAACTTCACATACCGTAACAATGGTGGAAATACAATGCAGACGGACGGATGCTCACGAAAATGGACGGTGAACGGCGGCGAAATCCAACGGAAGAGGACGACGGTCGGACGGAGGATGACGAAAACTATAGGGCAACGTTCGTTCGTTCGTTCGCCGGAGAAAGAAAGAAGAAAAGAAATTGGGCGACTGTTCTGTTTCTCTTAAAATTCTGGAGGGTATTTTAAAATTATAATACTAATACATATAGCAGCGCTTTTAAAGGCCTTTAGCAGCGCTTTAAAAAGCGCTTTCATAGGGTGCCTTAGCAATGCCATATAGCAGCGCTTTATAGAAAAAGCGCTTTCTAAGGGTCCCCCTTTAGCAGCGCTTTTTAAAAGCGCTTTCTTAGGGTCCCCCTTTAGCAGTGCTTTTTAAAAACCGCTTTCTTAGGGTCCCCCTTTAGCAGCGCTTTTTTAAAAGCGCTGTCTTTGGTAGGCAATTTTTTTTCTTTTTTTTTTACTCACCCTTTAGCAGCGCTTTTTTAAAAAGCGTTGTCTTTGTATGCGCTGCTAAAACTCATTTCTGGCATAGTGTTTCAAGTCTCACATCGCTTAGTTTTGTGAAGGAAGAGGGGGTTCAGGGCTATATATAGGGCTCAAGTTGTTCATTCCAAGATACACAAGTCAAAAGCACTTTAAACTTATATTTGACTTTCTTTGTTCTCTTATGTTTTTATATTAGACTTTATTTGTTCTCTTATGCTCTTATATTAGAGTGTTGTGAGATGTAGTTAAATATTTGTTTTGGAGGGTGTGAGTGTACTGGAGGCTTGAGTTAGTTGAGGGTATATTATGTGTTGTTCATTATACTTTTTCCATTTTAAAGTTTTCACATTATATTTTTGTGATGTGATTGTATTCCTATTTTTTTTGTTCAACAAAATCATCATAATGTTTTCTCATCTACAAACTTGTCTAAAGAACATATGCATTCTGGTATTAAAGAGCTTAAAATTATTTAATTTTTTAGTGTTATTTGTCATACACCAAATGCTCTTAAAGTCACTCAAGTTAATTGAATTTCTTCTCCAAAATATTAATTTAAATACAACACTAATGAAATGATGCATTGAAAGGATCCCCCGACCTCTCTACTTTTGCAGATATTTAAAGATACTTGAAAGACTTTCTAATAATATATTATCTCTGTCCTAAATTATAAATCATTTTATAAAAAATATTTGTCTTAAATTATAAGTTATTTTAGAATTTCAATACAATATTAATTAATGACCTTATTTTTAATATATCATTTATCATTTATTTCTCTTTCTTCTTCTTATTTCTTTAATTTGTTTTATAATATAATTAATAAATGACAGTTTTATAAAATCATAGTTATTTTAATTTTTTATAAAATAATAATTATAAATGTATAAAACTTCTTATAATTTGAGATAGAAAAAATAATTTTTTTTAAATCTCTTTATATCAAACGAGTAACTTCCATTTTATCTATTGAGATTACTCAACGCTAATTTATCAAACTTTTTCTAATTCCAAGATTGTCTCTTGGAAGCTTCGAATTAGATGGTTTAACTTTCTTTTTTAGTTAGAAGCTTTCATTTTAAGACTTCTCATAAAAACTCGTGCTTAAGATTTTTTTAATGTTACTTTTGGTTATGATGGTTTTATTTTGTGAGAAAGTTTTCCAAATTGTATTGCACATGAGCTCTTTAAGAACACACGTGGATTACCTTTTTTTTAGTTATATGTACATTGCATTCTTAAGGTTTTTAATGAGCCATTTGTTTTTATTTAATTGTTCCTTCCTTTGGTTTAATAATATTCATTTCATTGTTGTCATTTCATCTTGAGTAAATAATTTTAAATTTGTTTAACCTTACATTTATACAAAAATAAAATGTAAAAATTATATATGAAAAAAAGGTGTAGTTATCACTATATTATATTATATTATATATTATTTATTTTTTTAAATTCAAAGAGTATATAGTACGGGGAATATTATCGTCCTTATTAACAACAACATTAGACCATATATGATTTAATAATAATGTTATATTATTGAATCGTGTAACAAATTCACCAAAGTTTTATTAACAATTTTAGTGAAGAAAAAATAGATCTTAAGTGCATATGTCTATTTTTAAAATTCTTAGAATTATTTATTGGAAGATTAAGACCATAAGATTGCTTAAAGAATAGAAGAAATCCCATTTTATGACTCATTTTTGTTTGCATGCATGATAGACTTGCATGCATGAAGATAATGTAATATTGTATATCTAAATGAATGGAAATGTATTGTTTCTTTATTTTATCTGGAGTAATTAAAGAGATTTAATGAATTAAATGTAATTGATAGATTGAGTCTAAAATGAGAAATAAAAATATTATTAATATGTAATGTGATTTTTTCAGCAATATATGTGATGCTATATGTGTTTACTTGTGATTAATTTGAACTGATGCCATGATTTTATGATGTTATAACAATTAATTTAATTTCACTTGAAGTTTCTAGACGTTTCTAGGTATTATTTCAAGTTGTTAGTGACTATAGTCTGGATTATGTGATTCCATGTTATGATATTTATGTGTCATTGATTCCATAAATTGTGATTGTATATGATGATTTGTGATTGTGTCTCTATATCTTGTGATAAAATAATAAATATAGCAATTGCACGAAGCTTGTAATTCTATAGATTATAGTGTTCAAATAGAGTAATAACATTTGTTTCATACTACAATGTAATAATAATATTTTTGGTTTGGAATTTACTATTATTGTAACTTCTTTATAATTTTGTTCACTCCTTCTCATATCAATAAATTATCTTGTGGATATTATTGATAGTGATCTATTAACAAACAGTGTAATCAATTTGGCATCTAATGATTATGCTAAAAATATATAGTACATTTTGTCATAGTATATATTATGATATACATGATTAATGGAATTCTCGAAGAATACTTATACTCTTTTTGTATATATTTCTCATTCAATATTTTCTGAGCTAGAATGAGAAATACTTAATATCGATGGACTGAGCTCTTTTAATACGACGACATAAATTTCTGGTGTGGTGGAGTAGTGAAGACCCGCTAACGCTCAAGTCAGTGAAATTAGAGATATATAGTTTGAGATAGTATTTGAAATGGCGTGATGTTTAGATCATATATGATATAAGGTTGAAGCTACTCTTGTCTAACCTATGTAAGATATGAGGAGTCGTCAGATCATAACCAATGACACGCGATGCACTAGTATTTAGGATGAAGTGTCTGAATTTTGACGAGGTGTTATTTGTTCCTTTGTCCGATGAATGGATACTGCAAATTAGGCCTTCTTCTTTGAGAATGTGGGTGACCCAAAATAGTTACTCTCCAAGTCCTTGATGATATTTGGTGATGTAAGGATTGAAATTCTCAGGCTATCTTCTGGTGTTGTCGTGTTCTTCGGGGGTCCAACCTTTGGTTCACTAAAGAGGAAAAGTATGATGAGTTGGATCAGGTGACCTCAAGAACACACATATTAAATGCATGTCTTGTAACCACGACATTTTATAGAGAAAACTCTACATGTGGCCCTAGGTCTGATGGGAAAAATGTCCTTTTAAGAGTACTTATGTACCTAAGTAAATCGAGGTTTGATAAGGGTCGTTGATGGAATGAGTATGTTTTTCTATGTCTTTTAATTTTGATCGTGTGGTAGTCGATCAAGCGACATATAGTGATTTGCGAAAAAAATTCTCTTCTTTCCACTTCTACTAACAGTGAAATTTAGAAAATTCTCTCATCACTCTTTCTTCTCTCGATTCCATTTCCTATTACAGTTTTTTGCCAATTACTTACCTCTCGCGGCACTTCGGTGGCCTGACTCACATACGCATAGCAAAATTCCCTTCTTCAAAGGTAAATGATAACATCTCTTTTCCTTATGTACTTTCTTATTGTTTGTTAGGGTTTTACGAAGGTGGTTATGGAAGAATCAAAAGTATATATTACTTCTGAGAATGGAAAGAAATCAGGTGGTCTCGAATCCAGGGAAATTTTCCATCTTTCCCTTTGACAAATCTAGTTGTTGTGAGCGACTTTAGGTAAGAACAAAAGGCTTAGACTTATAATAGGGCGCATCATCATGCTTTGGGTTGTTACCCCACAAATAGTGAAGTAATGTGGTGGTTGAATCTCAATATCGTGCTTATACTTATGGATGTTATTTTTTATATGTTGGAAGTAAATCTGAAATGAACCAAAATATTTGTTAAACTACTCGAGATGCAGAGAAAAAACACCCAGTGGTATGGGTGGATCAGAAGATGCTGGACATCATTTTTGTATTTGTCACTAAAGGAAGTCTGGACCATGCCTTCACCGATGTGGGTTCCTCCTCGTACAGGATGGTGATCCCTCCGTAAGAGGATACAAGGTTATGCCACAAGTACAAAGAATATGACATTCCCATTCATGAATACTTGTTTTCTCTGATAGGTTTAAGGCCCCCTTCAATGATTTTTAAGTTGGCATCCTTAACCATATATAGGATTCTCCTTCACAAATTCATTTAGTAAGATGGGCTTAAGTCAAGGTCTTCCATTGTTAGTGCGAGTGTAATAAGATCATTCTAAGCTTGATGCTTTTTTGTCATCTTTTCAATATTCAACGTAGTTTGGATGACTTAGAGTTTTGCCAAGGTTTTCTCTCTCTTAGGTAGGGTTGGAAGATGTTTGAGTTGTATATTGATATTAGGAATAATTTCAAGAACCAATACTACATGGTTAAGCACTTTACTGAGGCCGCCTATGCAAATATATGGGATGCTTAGTCTGGTACACCTTCGAGATGTTTAGATAGATTTCCAAAATTCTAGCGTCTAAAAAAAATTCTGGTCGTGCCAGAAACTAGTGTCTACCTCCTTAATTACCCGTCCTAAGAGGAGAATTATTTAAAGAATAAAGTTGTAGCTTTTGGGAAGGTTTTGGTTTTGCTGATGGCGCAATGTCTTCTTCAGCATCATCGAAGAAGTATAAGAAATTATATATAGATACATACTTATTAGTAGAATGATGACAGTCCGTCATTGCATGAAATTAGGCGAAGAATCGGAGAAAAACAAGCAAAAGATGAGCCAAAAGGAAGAAGAAAGACCCAAGAATGAGAAAAAATAGCTAAGTGTGAAGGAATTGAACTTAGTGAAAATTTAGGTGAAAACGGGAGCAAAAACGTGCAACTAATGGAATAATCACGCGAAGCATCATGCACGCGATATGGATGTGCTAAATGTATCGTGCATGATACTTTTATATTGCGCTCGATGATGCCTTTTTCTGGGCTTTTTCTGACGCGTTCTGACTCATACAAGCTCTTTTTAAGGGGAATTTCTACACTTTTGTAAGTGTTACAAATTTTGGCATTTGAAGTGTTCTTGCTAAAACATTTAAATGTTTACTTCCCAGTTATTAGTCCGGGAGAGCCTTAAACGAATGGTTGTTGTGTCTGTAATGGACCAGTGGTCATGGTCGCATTGTTGACAGACCTAGATTTTTGTATGTTTTCCCTCTTTTTTATGTTATTCATTCACATCCCCCTAGGATCCTAAAAGACTCACTTTATTATGACATAAGTATGGCTTAATGTCCATTAGAAGGATAACAGTTATAGTCGTCGCTTATAATTACCACGAATGTCCGCCTCTTCACTAACTATAACTCCGTTGTCATTATGTATCACCCTGTAATTGTTTCTTATGACCTTTCAAATGGCATTTTAGCTTTATCATAGTATCCGACTTGCATTAACAAAATCATTACCATCTTATACGAGGCCGGCTCTGTCTTGCTTATTTTGATACTCTAATCGGATTCTGACTAGTAAGTATAACATGACTACCGACCTACTAACATGAAACATACTCGGCAGACACCAACTCGGCCTCAAGGAATTCATAAATGATCGTTCGATCTTATATCCCGATTGGTCAAACTGATTTTCTGGGATGCACGTGAAGCACAAATTTTACAATATCAAGGGTGATTTTGAGAGCAATTGAAAGCCATTGGAGGTGAATCCTTCAAGAGAATTCATATGTTATTCTCCTTATTTCATTTGGCATTATAATTTGAATATGAGTAGCTAAACATCTCTAAGTTAGGTTGTGTGGGATGAACCTTTTTCTCTATTGTTGGATTATATGTTGATTTGACTTTGTATGAACCCTTTGACTTTGTCATTCATATAAGACATCAAACATCAACATTAGAGGATTAGGGGATTCAATACACAACCTGACCGCTTTCATTATTCTGTTTCAAATCTCTTATTTTGTTTTTTTTCTTCTTTGTAATCTGAAAAACCCCATATTTATTGTTTTCTTTACTTTGCAAAAGTATTGTCTTGTTCGAACATAGTCCATGTACATTCGATCTTTTATTACTGCGACAATATCGGTACACTTGCCGAGTTTTTGGCACCATTCCCGGAGACTGTTGATTGCAACAGGGCAACACTTGTGCAACATTTTAGTTTTATTCTTATATTTTAGTGCTTTTTCGTTTATTTTCTTGTTTAACATAGTGCTAATGAGGTATTTCCTGGTTGTTTGTGTGCAGTTCAGGATCAGCTTTACTACCATTCGATCTAGAAATTGAAAGAATCGCACATGCACTCAAATAGGCAGCTAGAGAAGCAATTCTAGCCGACGGAAACCCAGAAGAAGATTTACCATTGCTTTATTCGGACACTGAAGACAAGGATAACATGTCAACACTAGAACCCTAAACTATGGAGGATTACTGTAAAAGGACCAACGACAGACAGGTTTCTAGAGGATTTGTACTAGCAGACCCTGCTAAATTTGATATTAAAAATTATGTTCTTTCAGGTGCAAGAGTCAATTCATTCGACAGGAATGCTATCAGAGATTTGTGGGTGTTATACCCTAAAATTGACCCTACCTTTTTCTATTTTCATTTGGCTCATGATTCTCATTTCATTTGCATATTCACATGACTTAATCATCCATCATAATACATTCTTTATGACAACATTTTTCAAATAACATCATTGAATTCAAAGGTTTCTTGTTATTTAAGATACAAAACATTAAAGTATGATTTGCAAGTTTATTTTCATTATGCTTCATCTGGACATTTTGGATTCTGGAGACAATAAATTGGTGATTGATCTTGGTTCTTGAGTTAAGTTCTCATGGAAACCCTAATCCTTGGTCTTGGATATCTGATCATATTAGTTACATCTTGGCATTGAGATTTGGGAAGTTATTGTCAAGTTTTGATTCTAGTCAATCATTTAGAGTTAACCTTTTTATTGAACATTTTCATTTGAAATCTTACTTAGCAATCACCATTGATTATTGTTTGATTTATGGCATGACATTCATTCAAGTGGTCAGAAGAACATAAGATCCTAGGCAAATTCAAGTATTTAAGATTTCTTGAAGAATAAGTTACACATATTCATCTCATTTCAAAAGCCTTTCCATTACCAAAAACATCCAATTACATCATAAAAGAGTCAAATTACAAAATTAAATTCAAAATTACACTTTTTGACCTACAATTGACTTTAGGTCAAACAGTTGACCAAAGTCAACTTTCTAATCCTAAATCCTATTCAATATTTTATTCATCCCATATTTGTAATCTCCAATTTCTTCATGATTTCTTGAAGTCGACCAATCTCCTCCACATTTCAGGCCAACCTTGGTCCGTAATAACTTGCCAAATCCTTGTTCCATTCCATGATCCCGCCAGCCCTGCAAACCAATTCATACACATACACAGTTAGGAAAAAACCAAGGCAACATGATCACACTTATAAGGTAACGCATCATAACATGAAAGAACACAAAACATACTTATTTGCATCCCTAACTAGGTAACATAACAAATCATTCAAAGATTCAAACAATCTCTAACATTAACATTCATCATAGTGGCAATCTAACTAAAAACTAACATTCTTTATATAAAAAAACTTCAAGTTAACTCTAATAGATAACACTAACTATACTGATTGTCAGTTCCAACAACCTCTAATTTTGAATTCCCTAACCCTCAAAAATTGTGCTTCATTTCAATGAGCTAATTCACTAAAAACAGAATGGAGACGGAAAGAGAGGGAGGGAAGAAGATCATGTTGGTGTAGGTTGAAAGCTATTTGGACCTCCGCCGCCGCTGGAGGAGATTTACGGTGCAGCGACGTTTGGCTCCAGTGAGGTCTTTGTAATAGAAGCTTGAGAGAGTTGAGGGAATAAACGTGATGTGCTTCTGATCCTTTCCCCCTCTCTTGGCAATGCGCTTTGGGCTTCAGAGGTTCCTAAGCCCATGGACCTTCTATTCACACCATACACAGCCTCTCACCCCCATTGAACACATAACTACAATTCTTTGGGCATGAGGAATACAAGCCTACGCTGCTTTGTTTCTTATACACCCTTGCTGGCTCATACACCCCTGCCTCTAGTTTCTCATTTTAATCACTTGTTTTATTTTTAATCTTTCTTAGGTTTTAACACACTTTTAATTCATTTTAATACATTTTTAATTTTTTTTTACATTTTTTTATATATCTAAAACACTTAAAAAATTCCATGATAATACTTAGAGTTAGTTAGATTTAGTTGATTTTAGCCATTAATCCACTTCTTGAAAAATAAATAAATAAAATAATATACTTAGATTTTAATTAGAAATTAAGTAGGTGTAGTTTTAAAACTAATTCAATCAAATTCCATAGCTTCTTTAGAATTAGAATTTATGCTCAATTTAAAATCCATGTGCTTGTATATCTTGATCATGTCCCTGATTGAGTGATTGATCAAAGTCATTTTTAATCAATTAGCCATTTGAAATTTGTTTGCTTCCCCTATCTAGTAAAGTGATCATAAGCCTTTTGATCACTTGAAGAGATTAGCCCTCTGCATTGGCACTACAATAGACCTCAAGTCAGGTCAAACTTCTCATGTAAGACTCTGAAGGGAAATATGCGATCCAAAACTAAGCAAAAAATAAAAAATTTCCCTTTAATGATTCTTACGAATGTCATGATTAGTGATAGAACGGTTACCTCTTGTGGCGATGAAACCTTTGATGTTGAATCGAAAGAGTGATCACGAGCGTTGAATGGTGAACAATAATGCCTCTACTCAGTCCACATAAACATATTCCTTCAGTCTCAGTGCTAGCTGTTACGATTGAAGATTTTAAGTGTGTGTGTGTGTGTGTGTGTGTGTGTGTGTGTGTGTGTGTGTGTGTGTGTGTGTGTGTGATGAGAGAGAGAGAGAGAGAGAGAGAGAGAGAGAGAGAGAGAGAGAGAGAGAGAGAGAGAGAGAGAGAGAGAGAGAGAGAGAGAGAGAGAGAGAGAGAGTGAGAGAGAGAGAGAGAGAGAGAGAGAGAGAGAGAGAGAGAAGAAAAAATACAGTTAGGGTTTCACAGTCTGAATTTTCATAAAAAAATGTATGCTTCTACACGATTGTTCTATTTATAGAACTACTTGTGTGGGTTGTAAGCTAAAAAACTCACTTAAGTATATGCACACCATATCTTATGGTGTACCGTATATCACCTAAGCACATGGTGTTAAAACAAGTTTTGTTATTGACATATTCTCTTTTGGTTTTGATGATAAAAAAGTATTAAAAGAATAATGGTTTATTTAACGTGTGTTTTATTTATGTAGGTTCTCATCTTTGTACATAAATAATCAGAATCCGTATTACAGGAACACACTTGAGAGTTGCCTCATTGCTAACTTCTAGTGGCAGAGTCTGAAGAATAATTGCTAGTGTGTCTTGGCGAAGACTCTGAGCTGAAGGTCTCAGCATTCAAACGAGTTACTACACTTGGTAATTGTATATCAGCATCTGATACCATTCAGAGTTAGCGATAAAGTTGTGGATTGTCCGTACTGCAGAAAGCAGGTTGAACTATCTTATCAGCCTGTCAGCTAGAGTATACAAGATTGCAAGGCTCAAGAAAGGTTTGTATGCTATACATATATATTCTTTCAACGGCTATATTAGTGTAAAACTTCTTGAAGACTCAAAGGTTAAACGTGTTACACACTGGATTCAGAATTTGTTGTGCATCCATCTTCAACGTCTCTTGTACTATGGGGTAAAAGCAAAGTCACTTGATCAAGTTACCTCCTCAACGACTAGTTTCTGCAAAGGCTATAAATATGGGTGAAGATTCAAGTTTGAATTTTAACAAGGATTCTTCTAATGAAGGAGTAGCAAGATCAAGCAATTATCAACTTTATTGTAATATGCATATTTTCTATTATAGGTTGTAATTGTAAAAGCCTTAAGATTTCTTACTATTGAGTCTATTACTATGTGATTGAGCAAAATTCTTGTCTCATTGGCTACTAGACATGCCAAATGAAACAAATATACATAATAGTGACATGAGTATTTACAACAGCAACCCACAATGATTAAGATATAGACATATATGGAAGAGGGATAAATAATGCATGATAATAACAAAAAAAATATCAACATACACATAAGCAAAAAATTTGCGATGGACAAGATCTTAAATGTAAGAAATCAAACAACAAAGAGATAAAGTTTGGAGAGATCGTACCAATGAACTTGATACAAAGCAACTTTCCACACAAGAAATCATTAGTGCACAATAGAATATGTAACAAAATTGAAATGATAAATAGAATAATTTATTATTCATATAAAGATGTATCAAAGATTTTCAATTCCCTATAGATTTTGGTTAAAGGTTCTACGAATACTGATTTTGTAAAAATATTAGCAAACTGATTTTTTGTGTCAACATATTCAAAAATAACAATACCTTTTTCAACACGATCCCTAAAAAAACGATGTCTAACCTCAATATGCTTAGTGTGGAATCTATAACTGGATTATTAAATAGGCTTATAGTGCAAGTGTTATCGCACTTAATTGAAATGTAATCGAGTTTTAAGTCATAATATAGTAGTTGTTGTTTTAGCAATAAGAATTGTTCACAAAAATTACCAACAACTACATATATGACCTTAGAAGTATAAAGAGCAACACTATTTTTTTCGTACTATGCCAAGAAACAAAATAGTTTTCACATATGTCACAAGTACCTGATGATCTTTTAGAAAGTGTAAGAAATCTCTTTATAAATAATAAAAAATATCTGCGAGGCTAGTTTATGACGGTTCAGAAAACCGTCGTCCCAACCTTCATACGTATTTGCGAAGGTTCTAAACTGCCACCAAATTATCAAGTTCTTAACGTATCAACTATTTGTGTTTTAAACACTACAAAAAAATATTTCCTGCCACATGATTGTCATACACAACACAGTTTTTACGACGTGACCATTCACGTGGCAGGAGTATGTATGACAACTTTTTTGTCACGTGAATTCATGTCACAACTTTGCCACGTGAATCATGGTTCAGTAGTAGCAGAAGGCGCAGAAGACCTTTAAGTCTGTTGACACGTGAAATTTACGTCACAACTTTGTGAAGTGAAATTCACGTGGCAAAGTTGTGAAGTGAATTTCACTTCACTAAGTTAAGACGTGAATTTCCCTTCACAACTTATTATTTTTATAAAAATAAAAAACATTTTTACATTTATATTATATTTATAATTATATTAATTAATAAATATATATTATATTTAATTTATATTTAATAATTAATATATATTATAATTATATTATTTAATAAATATATATTAAATTGATAATTAATATATTAAATTGATAATTAATATATTAAATTGATAATTAATATATATTAATAAATAAATATAATATATTTTGTATAAATATATAATATAATATGTTTTAGATATGATTTTTTATTACAATCTGATTTATTAAATAAAATTTGTTTTATTTAACAAATAAATATAATATGTTTTAAATAAATATATAATATAATCTGTTTTATTTAATAAATAAAATATGTTTTAATAAATAAATATTTATATATAAATAAATATAATTCTTTTTTAATAAAAAAAACATATATATATATATATTTTAAATAAATATATTAAAAAAATTTGAATAATACATTTTAGTTTTAAATATATATTACAACACACATATTTTTAACAAAAAAAAACATAATATTTAAAAACCCCAATAATATATCCTTCAACATTATTTCTTCAATTTCTTGTTCAAATATCTCCTTCAATCTTCTAAACTTTAACGTTTTGACATAAAAAGATTGAAAATAAATTAAGTCAAAATATATTATGTGTGACCCGAAATACTTAAAAAACAGTAGAAGAAAAAAAATGGTAGAAATACCTTAAGTTTGGAGATGAGGAAAACAAATGAAGGTTGCGATGAGGAAAATGTTAGAGAAGAGAAACGGGAAGAGAACGAGAGTAAAGTAACTGGAAAATGAATTAAGTTTGGAGATATTAAAAATGAAAAGAGTAGAAGGAAAATAATAAAATTGTATGTAAAGTAAGTGGTCTAGAAAACAACAAGTATATTTTAAATTTCCAATTTGCAAAGTGAAAAAAACGTCACTAAATTGTAACAATCAAAACTTTTGTCAGTCCTAACCTGCACATCCTGTACCCCATCACTTCACGGTCATATATTTTTCCCTCTTAAATCTTACGACGTGATAACACTTCACAAGCAAAATTTTTAAAATTTTCAAACTTCCCTCTTCTGTATGCCATGACCCTTTTAATTTTTTTATTTAAATTTAAATGTTACGACGTAATTTTCATGTCACAACCTTTTTTTTAAAATAAAAATCTCATAACTCACGTGGTATCTTTAAACGTATTATTTTAATGTTAAATATGTTAGTGACGTGATAAACACGTCGTAAACACCTATTTTTTGCCACATGTTTTTCACTTTACTAAATCACATGGCTGAATCAATATTTTTTAGAGTAAAAAATAATTTGATATGGTTTAAAACCGTCGCAAACTGTGAATATTAAAAAAAATATAAGAAATAAAAAAATAACTTATAACTCTATTACAATTTTATTAATGTTATAAAAAATCCTTATTGCTACTACCAGAAACAATACCCTATAAACATGATTAGATAGTTTAAAATAATCTTTGGATAACAATAACCACAAATCTAGAGGCATCGATTATTCATAAATGTGTCATACATATGGAAGAATCTTTTCATTAGGAAGAGATAACTTTTTAAGATAACAATAAGCTGATATATAAAATTTAAAAAAAGGTAACTCCAAAGTCATAAACTGAACAAGTGATGAAGCATATGGCTCTAGATTATGTACCTAAACAGCTCATTGAGGAATGGACATTTAACTTGAAGTGATAGGACATGCAATTGATGGAAGTACCATGTGTCAGTCAATTGCAAAGTTCTGATTTATATTGAATGTGTGAGTTATAATCTTCTAGTTCTACTAAGAACAAGAAAACAAAAAATTTAGCAAATTATAAGACGCAGTTAAAATAAGTCAAACTTATTCTGAGTGCTAGAAAAAAATTAGATTAGGCATTTGATTGACATGAAAAGTTGTTGAAAATTTCAAGTTCATCCTCCGTCTTTTTGCTCTTACCGTAAATTCAATAATTAAGGGCACAAATTCAAGCTTACTTAATAAATGAAAAGATAAGTTGCACCTAATAAGATGCAAGATGCTAGTAAAAGTAAAACACTTAAATATAATGCACCTAAGTATTGTTTTGAGTATATATATTTTCGTATTTCAAAAAATACGATCTTCGCGATGGACGTGGAAAAAACGTTCGAACAGAGTCGCCACCGAACTTTATTCATTGCAACGAAGGAATAGGAAAATATCGATAAAACCTTTAAAAGATAAGAAAATGGTCATCACAATCAAATTCTAGGTTCGTGAGTTGATTACGCAAAGGGAAGGTATTAGCACCCTCTACGTCTGTTGTACTCAACGGGAACCTCTTGATTCGATTTGAGAGAAACGTTAGCTAGGTTTGTTTGTTATCTTTTAAGGGAAAATGATTTGCTTTCTAAGAGGGGAAATGAGTGGTTTTTAGGATAGGGTGCTCGCAAAGAATTGGGGCCCTTGTGCCTACGTATTTCCTCGTGCAATGGAAAAATCAGGGCGTCGTAGCTCGTGGAACTACGATTAAAGGTTTGGGATAAAAAGAAAAAAGGTAGACCGCTAAGATCTCACAATCCTATGCCTACGTACCCTCACTGTGCAATGAGGAAATCAGAGCGATCATAGTTCAAATAACTACGGGAAAAGGTTTCGGGTAAAAAGAAAAATGTAGCTCGCTAGGATCTCGCAATCTTATGTCTACGTACCGTCAATATGCAATGAGAAAGTCAGAGCAATCGTAGTTCGTAAAACTACGGTTGATTGGTTTGTGTTAGGAGTGAACGAGAGTTTAGGCCGCGTTCTAACTGATAAATGTTGACTTGTCTGCTCGCTAGGGAAGGCTGAAGCACTAGTTCATATGCACAGAAGAAGGGACTAAACAATGTTCTTTGGTAAAGGTGTTTGAGTTATAGATTGCACGAGGGCGAGGAATTAGTGTTTTAAGAAGTTTCAATCGCACGGGGTCGAGAAGAGGGAGTTTGACGTGTTGGATGTTTTGTTTAGATGACGATTACTTGAAGCTTAAGAAAGGCTCATCGGGCCCAAGTAATCGGGAGAGTGAATCGAAGATTCGAATCTCTCTCTTTTTCAACCTTAATTACGAAAGGGTTTTGATATAGTTAGAGTAAGTTAATCGGATGGCAATTTACTCAAAGCTTAAGAAAGGCTCCTCGGACCCAAGTAATCGGGAGAATGAGTCAAAGACTTAACTCTCTCTCTCTCTCTCTCTCTCTCTCTCTCTCTCTCTCTCTTTCATCTAAGTATTTGAGAAAATAGATTTGATTTGGTTCAATGGATTAGAAATTTTTATAGAAGACAATTGTTCGAGCGTAAGAAAGGCTCCTCGGGCCCAAACAATTGAAGTGAGAAATCGAAGACTCCATTCAAACTCCCTTTTCATCTTTATTAAAATATATGGTCTGAGTATAGTTAAGTTCAAAAATGCTCGATATTAATCGAGGTTTGAATTTGAATGCGAAACAATCGATGGCGAGGCAAAAGCGCTCGACTTATAAAAGTTAATGGGATGTGGTATGGTTCAAGAGCTTTAGGGTTTCGAATTTGAACCACAAAGCAAGCAAGTAAAAGTAAAGGGAAACACTTGAATTGAGTTTTAATCGTGTGCACTAACAAAGTGGGCTAGTCTTGTAAACAACCAACTAGGAGTAATCGATGGAATAGGTCTCATTGTAAGGAAGCTCATGAGTAAGCTTTGAATGTTGTATATTGTCTGCTGGGGATCTGCATAGCCCTATGCTAGAGAGAGTCAAGCCTAACTTGACTTGATTCGCGAGTGTTAGATCCTCTTGTTTGTTTATCTTCTCCTATTGCTTGCTCGCTTGATTATTTACTATTTGTTGCTTGCTTGTATTTATTATATCCTATTATTGTTTCTTGTGACACTATTGGGGTTCTCTGATTAATGATGCTTTGTGAGATGACTTTATACCCGAGTCCGAGAAAAACATAAGATTAGGATGATGGTTGTGTAGTGGAATCCCTCAAGGAGCCTTTCTCGTTGGGAGGATACGAAAATCCCGCTTAGAGTTGATTCTCTTGGAAATGTTATTGTCCTGGTGAGCCTTTTCCATAATAATAATGTTTTCAGGCCTGAATTGATAACTCTAAGGACCTGTTAACCATTTTCCATGGTGGTTGGTAGTGTTAACTCATGAGGTTCATTTCTTCTTGGGTTGACATGAACGCCCCAATCAGATGAGACCCCTTGAACGTATTACTTCCTGAAAGTAATATTTTCAACCTCGATCTATGACTCTAAGAACCTTTCTTAGAACCCGTGTGTCGATGTTTGCGTAGTAGAGACTCACAATGAGCCTTTCTCGTAAGATGATGCAAAAACATCACCTAGAAGAGATCCTTTCAAGGATATTATTGTCGGACGAGCCTTTTTCGTGGCAATAATATCTTTGAAAAGATCCATGACTCTAGGCACCTACCCGTTTTAGATCCTACCCGTGGAGTTCCTTTAATTAGAGATATCTGTTATTTACCCGTTATTTTATCTAACCTCAGAACATGATGAACCTGTGATCCTGAGCATTGAATTTCATTGCATACCATTGCATTTGCATTTCATTTACGTTGCATATCATTGTCTCAGCCAAAAAAACTTATTCATCCTTTGTCCATAATCTGCAGTTGATTTCCCGACACCCATATCGGACTTGAAGCAACTTTAGAAGAATCATGGATTTAGAAGAGCAGAACGAGTTCACATCAAGAGCATATATTGACTTGATGAAGAACCAGATGAACCAGCTTGTGGAAGCTATGCTAGCCTTGGCAAGGAGGGAGAATAACCTTCAACGACCTATAGTCACCGAGAACGTCATTCTATCTCAAGTGAATAATCTTACTCAATCTCGGTCTGTTCAGATCCCTGTTGAGAATAAGGATATACAAGAACGTCACACTATTCGAGATGAACATGCCTCATCTCATGATGTTGTTGAGTACTATAACTTTGCATTCACTACGCCGAATTTCCAAGGGACAAGCTTGATGGATAATAATGAATGACCTCAAGATGTTGAGATTATGGAAAGATGTCGTGTGTTGGAATGGAAGCTTAAAGCTATGAAGGGGTGTGATGCTTTCGATCTAAATGCTTTGAACATGTGTTTGGTACCCAACCTTGTAATCCCTCCAAAGTTCAAGATGTCGAGTTTTGAGAAGTACAAAGGAGATAGATGTCCAGAGCGGCATTTGCTGATGTTTTGCAGAAAGATGACCTCTTTCGCTCACAATGATAAACTTATGATTCACAGTTTCTAGGATAGTCTGAGTGGAGCATCGTTGAGTTGGTACATGCAACTAGAGAGTAACCACATCCATTCGTGGTCAGACTTAGCCAACGCCTTTGTGAAGCAATACGAATACATTATTGACGTGGCTCCCAATCGCATATAGTTACAAGGCTTATCTCAAGAGGAAAACGAATCCTTCAAAGGATATGCTCAGAGATGGAGAGAGGTAGCTGCTCGCGTTCAACTACCACTCTTAGATAGAGAATTGGTTAACCTGCTCATAGATACTTTGCAAAACCCATACCTGGAAATAATGATGGGCAATGGGACATCAAATTTCTCTGACTTGGTTTTAGTAGGGGAGCGCATCGAGAGCCATCTCAAGGGAGGAACAATCCAAGACACCTCGAACATCCAAGCTAGTGAGAGTGGATCCATTGTTAGTTCCCAAGAGGAAGAGGATGGTGAAGTCAATGCAATCTGGGACACTCCACAAGTTCCATCTTTGGTACCTTATCTAGAGTGGAGATGATTTGTATGAGGTTGGTGGTCAAAAAGAAGAAGAGGATATGGTTCGATGTTGTGTAGTTTGGTAAATCTGTTTACAGGGTACGTTGGGTATAAATGTTAAAGAAAAAGATCCATCGAAAATATTGCAGGTGAAAGCTCACTATTCTCTTTTCATTCCCCCCATTTTTTTATCAAATGAGATTGGGATATATAGATGTAGTAGAAAGAAAAATGAATCAAGTAAACCAATGAGGGAGTGAGGGAATGAGGTAGGCCGCATGAGAAAATGTAAAAGAAGAGCCAAGATATTCCCTTTTTCTGTTTATGAAATGAGAGAGTCGTTGCAACAAAATAAAAATGGGTGTTTTTTTTTGGTCTTTTTGTGAGTTTAAGAAGATTAAATTGGTTAGTGGAGAGTGTCATGAGAGAGGGAAATAAGGTGAGTGGTAACTTTTGGAATGCGTTTTGCTTCTCCATTCCACTAGAAACCATTTTTTGTTTGGGCAATTTGTGCATGGGCTTTGCAATTTGACATTTGACTATGAACTTTGGATTTTGAATGTGGTTTATTTAGATTTGTAATTTGGATAGTTGGAAATATTGAAAAATGGAAATGGTATAGTTTATGATAAAAAATAGATAATAGAAAAAAATGTAAATTGGATTTTATAATATGGATAGAAAGTAAAAAAAAAAAGAATAAAACTGGTTTAATTGATAATTTGAAAAATGAAACTTGATATGGTTTTGAAGAAAATGGGTTAGAAAATGGATATGAAATGAAATTTCGATTCTAATCCAAAACTAAATCTGAACTTTTCTCAAAAACATCTGATTAAAATGAATGAACAAATTTTGGACCACTGAATAACTTGTATCTGAAGCATCGACCATCAACTTTTATCTTTGCCATAATTTTCTGAATCTCTGATCAAAATGAAATAAATCCTGAATCACTTTAAATTTGGCCTAAATGAATCTCTGGGAAAATAAATACACAGATGAACATAATTTGGACGGAAGGATTCTTGATCATGATAACTTGAACCAAACTTCTCATAAATCATTTGCTTGATAACTTGATGAATTCCAATACGAGACAACATGACCTTGAACATTCACTGCTTTGAGAAATAACCCGCTACCGCAACCAAATTGCAATTGAAATAAACTTTTAATGGTTTGACCAAGATTAGATCAAACTTCCATACGACTTTTACCATGACTGAATAGCCCCACAATCTCCAAGCCATGCTCTTGCCATCAATTTTCCTACAAAACTTTAAACACGCAGAGAAGAAGAAACAAGCAAAATGGAAAAAAAAAACTTTGAATCTTTTAAATAAAAGTTGGTGGATGAAAGTACAGATGAAAATTATACATAAATAAGACAAATTTAGGTTATGACATACATCTAAAATACAAAGAAGCATAATATGCATCTATAATTTAAAAACTAATAATGTAATAACATAATTTGCACTTCTCATACTTCATTAGTTGCCACGGTCTTTAAACAATAAGATCTTAAATCCACACATTAAGAAGACACTCAAGGCATATATGTAAAAAAAATGGACCTTGTCAAATGCATAATGGTAAACTGTTAGAGAAGTGTGGATAAATTTTGTTACTGTGTAGTTAGTTGCTATTAGTATTAAGCTGTTAGCTGTTAGTTCTAACGATTTCTGTTGCATCTCTTGTATAAAAGCTAGTCTAGCCTTAGCAGTGTGCAAAACTTCTACATCACATTTTCTACTATGGCATAAAGTGCAAACATGAACTGAGTTCATATTTTAATACGGTATCATTCGCGGAATCGATCCTTATGGCTTCTTCCTCTGTTCATCTCAAATTCATCATCTTCAACCGCTCACGGTGTTCTTGATTCAACAATGATTGAATCTGAGAATCAATAATCTACTAATAAGGGAAACTCTCAAGATCTTTCAATTGTGTTCACAACCACCAAAACTGCGAATTCATTCGGGCCGAAGCTTTCAATCACTATCTCCTATGGAATCAACAGGTTGAAGGTGTGATTTTGTCTCAAAAGATGCATAAATTGGTCGTTAACCCTCAGATCCCGTTGAAGTACTAAACAGCTCAAGATCACATTGAAGGTGTGGTTTTTGACGAATATGAAGCTTGGCTGTACAAGATCAAGTTGTCTTCATCTGGATTTTATCCATCATAACTAAATCTGTCCTACCAAGGGTTCTCGCATGAAAACATGCTTTTGAGTTCTAGGACAAGATTAATCAGTTCTTCATTGCTCAGATGAAAGCTAGGGTTCGTCAACTTGGCATCGAGCTCAAATCTACCAAGAAAGGTAACAAATCGATTACCGAATTTGTGTTGCGCATCAAGGCTATTGTGAATTCTTTACTAGTAGTAGGTGACTCGATTATTGAACAAGATCAGGTAGATTCCATTCTTGATGGTTTACCTGAGGAATATAACCCCTTTGTTATGCAAATGTATGCCTGTTTGCCGCCTCCTACACTGTGTGATGTTGAAGCTCCATTGTATGTGCAAGAAGCACAACTTGACAAATATCGTCAAGAACTCGCCACAACAAATTTTGCTGCCAATGTGGCTCATACCAGTCCAGCTGAGAATAACTGCATAAGAGCTTATTCTAACTATCGTGGTCGTGGAAGGTCAAATCGAGGGTGTTATCGTGGGAGTGGTAGACATACAACTGGTAATAGACCAACTTGCCAACTCTGGAAAATATGGACATGCTGTCACCACATGTTGGCATAGATTTGATTAGAACTATATGCTTCCCTCTCATTTAAGTGATCAGACAAAGGATGCCAAGACCTCAACTCCCACAAATTCGTCAACTCAAGAGGCTGCTCGAGAAGCTCAAACCGTGGTAATGATGGCTACTACAGGTAAACCAAGCCTTTCCCTCAAGAGTACTCACTACCTGCAGAACTAGAATCCCAAGCTTGATTTGATGATTCAGGTGCTTCTCACCACCTAACCCCTTATGGTTCTATTTTACAAACCAAATGCAAATATGTAGGGCCTAATAGGGTTTATGTGGGAAATGGTCAAACTGTTAACATTGAATCTGTAGGTTCCTCTCAAGTGGTTTCTAGTATCATTCCTAATTATAAGTTGAAACTAATCAATATCCTACATGTTCCCTCAATCACTAGGAATTTATTGTCTGTTTCCAAGTTCTCTAGTGATAACAATGTTGTGTTTGAGTTTCTTCCTAATAAGTGCTATATTAAATCTCAGGATTCTGACCAAATCATTGTGGAAGGAATTTTAGATGCTAGTGGTCTCTACTATTTTCCTCAACTAGCCTTGGAGCTCACAAGGTTTCACCATGTGCATCACAACTTAAGTGCTACTTCTGTTGTTCAAAGCTATGTTGCTTCTCACTTAAGTTCAATGTCTTCTAATGATTGTAACAATACTATGTTGTGGCATAATAGGTTAGGACATACAAATTTTTCTTCTGATGCTCATGTTCCAAAGTTGTGTAATATACATTCATCTAATAAACATGATTTTTGCAATTCCTGTAATCTTGATAAAGCTCATAGGTTGTATGCTCCTCTAACTGATATAGTATACCACAAACCTTTTGATGTTGTTTACACTGACTTGTGGGGTCCAACACCCAATCCTACTAGTTCAGGCTATAACTACTATATTGCCTTTGTAGATGGTTGTACTAGGTGTACCTGGCTGTACTTTCTCAAATCCAAGGCTGAAGCCTTACATGCCTTCAAACTATTTCATGAATTTTTTCAAACTCAATTTCAAGTCACTATCAAGTCTGTTCAAAGTGACTTTGGTGGAGAATTTCTCCCTTTCACTAAATTTCTAACTGAACTAGGCATAACTCGCAGACTTACATGTCCTCACACTTCCCATCATAATGGATCTGTTGAAAGAAAACATAGGCACATAGTAGAGATGGGACTTGCATAGTTAGCTCATGGCTCTTTACCTTTATCCTTTTAGGATCACAGTTTTTCCACAGCTGTTCATGTCATAAACAGAATTCCTACCTCATCCCTTCGAAGTGCACTTTCACCTTTTCATTCTCTCTATGGAAAGCAACCTGGTTATTCCTCCCTCAAAGTCTTTGGTTGTTCCTGCTTCCCACTTCTTAGACCATATAATAAAAACAAGTTACAATTAAGAAGTCAAGAGTGAATTTATCTAGGAGTTTCCCCTTAACATAAAGGTTTCAAATGCCTAAGTAGTGAAGGTAGGATTTATATCTAAGGATGTTAACTTTAACGAACAATCTTTTCCCTACACTAAACTGTTTGGTACTGAGTCCAAATCCAGCATGCCTAGCAGTATCAAAGGTGTAACTAGCTATGCTATTGCTCCCTTAGTGTCTGCACCTACTACACATGGGCCACCATTACAAAACTATGCCAGGTCTCATCCTGTCAGCAATAGCCCAGGGTTTCAGCCCATAGCTGGCTCTATTTCTCCTAGTTGTTCTATTCTGCCAAAAAAGCTGCCAGTTGTCCTCCTGAGCACATGTCTAGCCAGCCTGTGACACCTAGTCTGGGTCATGATACATCTAATCACAAGTCTCAATCTGTTCAGCCTGTGGCCATCCCTATTGATGCAGTCTATGAGCCATTGAGTTCTCGTATGGGTAATGAACCTACTGAACATGGATCTTCACCTATGAGTCTGGTTGATAGGATGTCTGAATCTAATTGTGGTGCCTCTAGTTATTCCAAGGACCTTAATCCTCCTAGTAGTCTTCACAGTCCTGAACTTGTTGTCTCTGAACATGCTCACAAGAGCAAAAACTGGTCATTCCAAACCCAAAGGATACCTTGTCCATTCTGAATCCACAAGTGTCAAGCAGGCCCTACTTCAACCTGAGTGGACCAAGGTTATGAAAGAAGAGTACAATGCTTTCCAAGTCAACAAAACTTGGTCTCTAACAACATTACCTCCTGACAAAAGAGCTGTAGGGCGTAGGTGGGTGTTTAAACTTAAAGAGAATCCTGATGGCACCATTCACAAATATAAAGCCAGGTTGGTGGCTAAAGGATTCCATCAAGAACAAGGCTTTGATTATACTGAGACCTTTTCTCTTGTGGTTAAGCCAACAACCATTAGAATCATTTTGACTCTAGCTATCATGAACAATTGGGATATCCAACAAATTGATATCAACAATGTTTTCTTGAATGGTGTCTTACATGATGAAGTCTACATGACACAACCTCCTGGTTTTGCTAGCTCTGATAAGACTTTGGTATGTAAGCTTCATAAAGCCATTTATGGCCTTAATCAAGCCCCAAGGGCTTGGTATGAGAAACTCACATAGTCACTTCTTCATTTTGGTTTTACTGCATCCAAATGTGATAATTCCTTATTTGTATCTAACAAGCTAGGCGTGTCTATGTATGCTCTTGTCTATGTGGATGACATTTTACTCACTGGCTCTAATGTTCCTCTTATACATAATTTTATCAATAAACTTCACACTACTTTTGCTTTAAAGAAACTGGGCAGGCCTAGCTACTTTCTGGGCATTGAAGTCAAGACTTGCAGCAATGCTGCTCTCTTTCTTACTCAGTTCAAGTATATTCAGAATTTGCTTATTTAAGGCCAAGATGAGTCAGGCTAATGGTGTCCGAACTCCCATGATGAGTACTTGTAAACTTAGCAGACATGGAACTAACTGCTTTTCTAATCCTCAGTTGTACAAGTCCATTGTAGGAGCTCTTCAATATGTGACATTAACTCGGCCTGACATTTCTTTCAGTGTTAACAATGCATGTTAGTTCATGGCAAGCCCTCTTGAATCTCATTGGTCAGCTGTGTGAAGAATTCTCAGGTATCTCAGTGGTACAACTCAGTTTGGTTTATTGCTTTTTCCTTCTGTAGTTGCTCCAAAGTTCTCACTTTGTGCCTATAGTGACCCCGACTGGGCTAGTGATCCTGATGATCGAAGGTCTGATCCTGATGATCAAAGGTCTACGTCAGGTTCGTGTATTTTTTTTGGGCCTAATCTGGTTTTCCTTCTGTTAGAGAAGTGTGGATAACTTCCGTTACTGTGTATTTAGTTGCTGTTAGTATTAAGCTGTTAGCTGTTAGTTCTAACAGTTTCTGTTGCTTCTTTTGTATAAAAGCTAGTCTAGGCTTTCTTTCTCTTTTTAATACATTGAACACTATTGTAAACTGATACAGTGTGCAAAACCTCTGCATCATATTTTCTGCTATGACACAAAGTGCAAACATGAACTAAGGTCATATTTTTTTATACACACTTACAAAATGCAATGGACAGGACAATACTGTGTTGCATCTTCAAATGTTTTGTTTGAAATCAGCCCACTTAACAACAATCTGTGCTTTCCATAAACTGATTCAGTAGCGCAATTGTTTCATCTAACAAACCACATTTTGGGCAACAACTGCAAGACCAAGTATTTGAGTTTGCTAGTGAAGCTTTTGAATTCTGAACTCTTTGCTGGCTCCTACATCAAATCACCGCACACAAAGCCACCAAGCAATGAAAAAGTGGAAAATAATTTCACAAGAAATTACTCCGCAAAAACATAAATTCTTAGATTCAGTACTATTAAATGATAAACATATTCTCAATTCAAACGCAAAATCTCGCAAGGAAGGTTCTTTTTTATAGTGCAATTAGACAAACATTATGTAGTATATTATTATACTTCTGTAATTCATCTACCTGTTGAAGCTTCAAAATATGATCCTTCAGATGGCTTCCACTGATTTTCCTTGTCCTTTTTCATCTCATTATAATTTTATTTGCAATCTCATACTTCATTTTAGACATAACATACTCTCTCTTTTTTATTGAATCATTTTGCTCTCTAACTGCAGGGAAGCAATTTTTTCTTCGTGTACCTTAGCTATGCACCTTATCACCTCCAGCCTCACTAACACACTTGAACTTAAACTCAAGTACAATCTTTTTCTACTTAATAGATTTTCACCGCCCCTATCACTCATAAGGACCTTGGTAATTCTACTTAATAGATTTTCTACTTCCGCTTTATAAATTTTTAAGGCATTAAAGGCATCATTTTTATGGCTTAAAAGATATACATGTGTGAACCTAGAGCAATCGTTGATAAAAAGTAATGAAATACATATTTCCTGCAATGTGACATGCCTTTAAATTCTCATAAATTTGAATACACAAGATCAAGCAAGTTGGTCTTTCTTAATCATCTTTGATTTAACACATATTTCAAATTTTTAGAAGTTATTAACATCAAATGAAATTAAATCAGATTTAATTAGTCCCTTCATAATGATAATACCAATATGTGTTAATCTAGTATGGCATGAAAAAACTAATTCAAGCATATAAACACATTATAAACTTAATTTATAATATTGTCAATAGTACAATGTTTGATCATTCTCTCAGTGGAATAACCTTTTCCTACAAAAACATTAATATGGGTCAAGATTAATTTATCTAATTCATATACAAACTTAATGTCTGATTTTTCTAAAAGATCCTTATTAACAAAGTTCTTATTCGTTTCTAGAACATAAACTACATTGACAAGAGTTACTTTCTTTCCAAAAGTGAAGTTAAGTTCTACGATTGCCCTTGATCGTCCTTCATTTTTCATTTGAACCTCTTGTTCATCAATAACCTCATAATAGACTGTGAATGCTGCTTTGTCATAGGAGACATGAACAGTAGCACATGTATCATATCACCATCCCTGTACACTTCCTTTGATTGACATAATCTCGCTCACTATAGTAATTATGTCCTCATTTGCATGAACAACATTTTCCTCATTTTTGGACTTATTCTTCATGTAATCTCAAGCATAGTGATCGATTTTGCAGCACGCATAACATCTGCCTTTAAGTCCTTTTAGCCCGCCCGAATTCTTAAACTTGTTATGTTCCTTCTTAGGTCCAAGATGGTTCTTTTAACTATCATGTTTCTTCTTACGTTTTGTGCTTACTGCATTTGCCTTTAGTTTATTTACGAGAAACAATAACTTGTGTACTTGTGCAAGAATGAGCTTTGAATCCAACATTTTAAAATCAAAATATTTATAAATTAAAAGTTTTTAGTACCTTCTTCTTCAGCCTTGATATTGAACTCGAGTGCTTTCCAAAATTCTGTTACAGATTGGGTGTATGTGTAGAGATCATTAAGACAGTCAGATAATGTGTTTAGAATATGCCAACGACATAACAATTCATCCTCCTTTCATTTCTTGAATTCTTTCTTGAGTTCATCAGAATAATTTTCCCATGGTTCTAGAATTAGTGTCAAGTCAGGATCCAAGACATAGTGAATCTCCAAGGCAGTTAGGAGGAAGATCGTCTTGTTTTTCCAGTGGGTGAAGGTTGCTCCATCAAAACGATCCAACTTGACAATGTCTTGGTTCATAACTTAAATGTTTAAAACTGAAGTCTCGGTAGCCATTATTTGAGATACTAGTATACTGTTATGTTGAATGGATTCAAGCTTGAATTGTGAACGAAATTACTTTCCTAATAACATTTGAAGCACCCTAAATTTCTTAGAGTCAACATGTAAGAATACCTAGGATAATTCAACCTACTTTGAGTTTGCACAAGATAGATGAAAACTTCAATGTAGGAAAGATGAAATCTGGAATTTGTAAAGAAGATAATGTATTTATGTTATTTATTTTTTTGAATTCGGAATGATCAATTTATACGCAAGTAGTGTAGTTTCACAAGGTTGTGACATTTGATGAAACACACTCTTTCAGCAACACATTTTTTACTAAGTGTTGCAACCTTTCCCCTACTGCAACACTTCACAAGTTGCATATTTGCTTACAGCACAACTTCACAAAGTGTTGCTTATTTTTCGAATTCAAAAACAAAATTGAATAAAGGTCATTAAAAATAGGAGCAACGACCACAACCATGTGCTCAAGTGTCGCCTACAAACCGACACTAGCATTTCTAAGCCCACACCTTTGGTCCAAGTCTCGAAGCCATTATCACTTACGAGGGAGAGTGTGTAAGCCCACACCCTTGGTTCAGTTCTCGGAGCCAGTATGACCAACGAGGGAGAGTGTGGAAGAGACTAGTGACATAAGACTTGAAATCGCCACACTTGTTGATGTGACACTTTATCTTCTTTAACTCTTGTATTGAGTTAATGAATGTAGTTCTTTATAAAAAAAATTTAATGAGTGACCCTTTCTATGTAGGACTATTTCTCATACCGCATTTATTACTCATTTCATCATTTACATATTTTCTTCTCTCTCTCTCTCTCTCTCTCTCTCTCTCTCTCTCTCTCTCTCTCTCTCTCTCTCTCTCTCTCTCTCTCTCTCTCTCTCTCTCTCTCTCTCTCTCTCTCTCTCTCTCTCTCTCTCTCTCTCTCTCTCTCTCTCTCTCTCTCTCTCTCTCTCTCTCTCTCTCTCTCTCTCTCTCTCTCTCTCTCTCTCTCTCTCTCTCTCTCTCTCTCTCATATGTGAATCTATTGGTCTAATTCGCTATCCGTCAACAAAAAATGGAAGCATAGTTGACACAAAACTCTTTTACAACTTACAACATATTCTTTAGGAGGAACCATTTTAAATTTAAAATGTAAGGTTAATTCATTTGATAACCTTATTAATCAATGAAGTTGTAGAATTATATGATTTGTCAAAAAACTATGATAGTAACTTTTTTTTTAACAGAATTATATATATATATATATATATATATATATATATATATATATATATATATATATATATATATATATATATATATATATATATATATATATATATATATATATATATATATAAACAGATTGTAACGAAAAACAAGTCTTTCATTCAAACCCAAACTCAAATACCAACTCATTAATATTTCCATTTGCTAGGAATAGTTTAGTAATACCAACTCATTAATATTTCCATTTGCTAGGAATAGTTACCAACTAAACATAAAATTCGTACGTACAGAACCGTGCACCATTTGTTACCATGTTTCCCATTAAATATTAATGATTATACTAGAAGACCACCACGTAACTTTGTTTCTAGTTAGTTGTCTCCACCTAACGCATTTGCACCATTTGCACCAATAGTTACCCAACGCTTTTCAGATGCAAACACGTAATGCACAAAATTAAGGTTTTTTATATTCTTCATTTAAAACACATTTTTGGTAGTCATAACAAACATTAAGAATATGGTAGATTTAAGGATATCATCAAAAGTATAAATATATTTATAAATGACATTACGGAACATCTAAAAAAGTTACATAATTTATTTTAGATATATTGTCACGACTATTCAATAATTGTAAAAGTTGTTGGATAAAGTTGGGAGTTTGATAATTGAGAGAAAGGAGAGTTTTAGACAGAGATTGAAAGTGAAAAAATGGAGTGTTATTATTTATGAGATATTTAACGGATTATATACAAATACATGTGGTTACAACTTAGATATAAAAAATTAGATATAAAAAATAAAGTGTAACTATTACATCTAACATTGCATTAAATTTGTAATTGGCTACACTTAAAATAATTTTAGTTCTGTTTCATTTTTCAAATCGTGATAATCATTTATAAGTAAATGGTAATCAATTATAATATTTAAATTATTATTTTTTACTTAACACACCACTTTAATTTAAGTGTTCTAGATTTTTTATATTTATATGTTTCTTCAATCTCTTAAACACTTCAATGAACATTCTTTTGGTTAATAAATTAGTTACATGGTCTTCTCTTTTACAATTCTCCAACTTCAATTTACCTTAACTAACAAGTTCTCTCAAGTAATGAAATCTGATCTATATATGTTTGCTTCTCTCATGCATAATGGAATTCTTTACAAGGTTTATAGCGGAAACGTTGTCTACCATGAGCGTTACAACCTCACTTTTTTGTCTACACAACTCCTTCTTCAAATGCATCAACCATACCGCTTGACATGTACAGAACGATGTTGCAATATACTCAACTTCACAAGAAGATAACACCACAATAGATTCCTTCTTAGAACACTAAGGGATTGGTGTTTCACCATACATAACGATGTATCCAGCGGTAGATTTTTTTGTCATCTTTATCCCACTATCTTGAGTCTGTATAATCAAAATTATTTAAATGATATTTTATATTAATAAATAAATAATTTAATTATTTTAAATAATTTTTTAATATTATTAAACATTTTTCACATCATCTAATTATATAATTTAATTATTTTTAATATTAAATGTTTTTCACATTATATAATTTAATTATTTTAAAATATTTTTTAGTTATATAAAATAATAAATTAAATTATAAATAAAAGAAATTTTATTAATATTTATGAGTGAAAAAAATACATAAATATTTTTCATAAATTAAATCATAAATCATAAAAATTTCCTTTATTAATACATCATAAAAATACATAAATTATAAATATTTTTCATAAATTATAAAAATACATAAATATTTTTCATAAATTAAATCATAAATCATAAAAATTTCTTTTATTAATACATAAATCATAAATATTTTTCACTTATAAATATTTCCTTTATTAATAAATCATAAAAATTCATAAAAATGATGTTAAATTCATAAAAATTCATAAATATTTTTCACTCATAAATATTAATATAGGAGGTATTGGATTTGAAATAAAGAAAATTTTATTAATATTTATGAGTGAAAAATAATGTTAAATACATCATAAAAATAATGTTAAATGAGGTTAAATACATCATATTCTGTTGATTTTTTATTTAATACATCATAAAATGATGTTAAATACATCATAAATTTTTTATTTAATTAATGAGATTTTTATGAGTGAAAAAAAATATCATAAAAAAAATGATGTATTAATATTAATATTAATAAAGAAAATTTTATTAATATTAATAAAGAAAATTTTATTAATATTTGGAGATAAAAATGAACTCATAAATTATAAAAATACATAAATATTTTTCATAAATTAAATCGTAAATCATACAAATTTCCTTTATTAATACATAAATCATAAATATTTTTCACTCATAAATATTTCCTTTATTAATAAGTCATAAAAATTCATAAAAATGATGTTAAATTCATAAATATTCATAAATATTTTTCATTCATAAAAAAATTATGATGTATTTAACATCATTTTATGATGTATTAAATAAAAAATTAACAAAATATGATGTATTTAACATCATTTAACATCATTTTTATGATGTATTATATGCCTTTTGCATTTGAAGTTTTTGAACTATGAAACATGTACATTGAGATTAAACCTAATACTGATATTTTAAAAACATTGATAATTAAAAATTCAACAAATTCACCCTCATTTAATGTCAATTAAAAATTCAACAAATTCACCCTCATTTAATGTCAATATTTGACCAAGATTTATAAATTAATTTCTTAATGTTGTAAAAATTTATTATCAGCAAAAAAATGGCAACCATGTATTTTGAAACATAAATGAAAGCTTAATACTAAATACATTTATATTGTATCAAATAAACTTTCTATTTTACAGGTCACTATCAGCACAATATATATTTTATTTTAATAAATAATTACTTTAATTTAAAAGATAAAATCCTTATTTTTAAATATTAAATAAGTTTTTTTATTTTATGAGTCCTTTTTTTTTGTATTTTAATACAATTGAATTTGTATAATTATTGTTTATTTTAAAATTAATAGTTAATTTCAAATTTAAATACGTATATAAATACATTTTATATCATACCAAATATATATATATATATATATTTTATATATATTTAGTACCGTATTAAATAATTTTACTCGTGCAGAAATACGGATATCTTACATATATATATATATATATATATATATATATATATATATATATATATATATATATATATATATATATATATATATATATATATATATATATATATATATATATATATATATATATATATATATATATATATATATATATATATATATATATATATATATATATATATATATATATATATATATATATATAATTGATGCCTTTAAAAGGTTAGTGTCCTGGACCGCTTCTCTCAAACACTCTCCAAAAATGGTAAGTTTTAACCACGAAACTTCTTGATAAAAAAACAAAACTCCTTGATAAAAAAAAACAAAATTCATTAGACCCAATCCATTTTAACAGCTGTAATCACTGTCGTTGAAAATTCGTTATACCCGAAGAAGTTGCAAGTTGCAACAAAAGAGACCAAACACAAGTCGGGTTCAATTTTCTAAAACAAATCTTTCATGCGAACACAAACTCAAACACCGTTCATTAATATTCCATATGATGTTAGGAATATAATATTGCACTACATTGCACCGAATAGTTTCCAATTAAACCAAAGATTCGTACGTATTGGTTACCATGTGTTCCCACGTAACTTTGTTTCTACTTTCTAGTTAGTTGCCTCCACGTAGTTACGTACCCATCCTGTTCACTTTTCACATGCATAAAATTAAGGGTTTTTTATGTTGTTAATTTAAAACACTTTTTTAGTAGTTAAACAAGCATCTAAGAAAATGCTAGATTTTAGGAAATTATCATATTTATAAATGTTTTTAATAAATGACATTACCAAATACTTGTAAAAAAATTACGTATTCTCTCTCTTTAGAATTTTGTGTTAAAATTAAAGTGTTTAATTAGTCAAGATTTAAATAATTTTAATTAATATTAAGTAAGTTTATGATTAAAAGTATAAATTTTATGAAATATAAAGTTATTGTGTAGATATCATATGACAATATATAATTTAATGAGAGACTAAATTAAAATATTAAAAACTAAAAAATAATCATTCCGCTATTTATATGGATTATGGTTTCTATTTATAGAAAATAAAAAAATACTATTCGTCAAAATTTTCTCTTCATCCTCGTCAGAAGAGAGTAAAGAAATTCTAAAAAACTCTACAAATCAAAAGATCACATATTCGCGAACCTGAGGGAATCTCATCAACAAACACATGTAAATTTCTGTTTTTATTCTCTGATTGAATTCTAGTATGAATTTAAGGGATATGAGTTGACGGGTTATCGACCCATAGAAATTAGTCAAGAGTTGTAATCTTGATTTCTATATGAGTTGTAATCTTGATTTCTACATTAGGGTTCTAAAATTAGGATCACTTTGATCTTCTTGTTTTGTTTAAGGTTCATGTATTTTTATCATAATTCATTATTTTGGTCTTAATTGATTAAAATGTATTTATAATTTTTAATCATGTTTCCGTCAATATACTTTGTCAACCGAAATTGTAACTATAGATGAAAAAGTATGCTTAAAAATCAGTTTCATGTGGTAACACGTGCTGCAAGGTAACATGTTGTTTAAGACTGTGATGACAATAACATGAGTATCATAAGTTTATGTCAATCTTCACATTAGATTAGGCTGTTACATTTGATGTAAGTGTTTGATAATATATAATAATTAATAATATATGTGATTTAATGTCAATTATTTTAATAAAAAAATTGGCTTTTTATATACTTCACAATTGTGGTGTTTTGTTTGCTTTGCATAATAACGGAAACACGAATTAGAACACGGTTTGGTCATGTTGGTTTGCCTGGCCGTGTCCCTTAGTTGTTTTACCCATTAATTGTGTTACATTTATGTTCAAATTTTGTCTACAACTTTTATTTATTCAATAGTTTAACATTTTAAATGAATCAATTAAAATAAAATATCATCAAAGTGACCACTTTTATGGAGATTACTCGTGATAAATATTAATTTTTTATTTATTGTGTGTGCGTTTATCCATGCGATTGTCAACTGATCCAAAGGACAATTGATGTTTGGCCAGATTTCATACACACCTGTAATAGTAAACATGTGATAATTATAAGATTTCACATGTGAATGATAAATCAATTCAAACAGAGGTTTATTATTTGACATGTTTTTATTAGCAATGTTTCATCATTACAATAAGAGTACCAATAGTAATCAACATTATTGTCCAAAGACTTGATATTGATGGTGCACTAGCTATCTTGAGATAAGTTATGTCGTAATTTGAACATATTAAAGATTTGGTACATTTTTGTTGTTGCGAGTATATTTATGGTATTTATTTTTGTTCTATTTTCAGCTTCAATTGCATCAATAACTATTAATCTGAGTTATGTTCCAGTCTTTAATGGGACTAATTTTAAGGAATGGAAAAAGAACATAGAAATTATTCTTGGTTGCATGAATCTTGACCTTGTACTAAGGAAGGATCAACCACCTTCTCCTAAGGATTCTAGTACCTTTGAACAGGGGACAAAATATGAGAAGTGAGATTGATCAAATCGCATGAGTCTCGCGATTATTAAGCGCGACATTCTTGAGGTCTTAAGATGTACTATCTCGGAAGAGATAACAAGTTCTAAATATTTCCTTGCTGATATTAAAAAGCATTTTACAAAAGGTGATAAGGCAGAAACAAGTACTCTTCTTTAGAACTTGATTTCCATGAAGTATCAATGCAAAGGAAATATAAGAGAATACATTATGGGCATGTCAAACATTATTTCAAAACTTAAGGCACTAAAGCTTGAGTTGTCGCAAGACTTTCTCATTCATTTAGTAATACTTTGTCTTCCTTCATAATTTGACCAGTTTAAGATATCTTATAAATGTTAAAAGGATAAACGATCTCTTAATAAGCTTATTTTATTTTGTATACAATAAGAGGAAAGGTTGAAACAAGATAAGACAAAAAGTGCTCATTTTTTGGCACCTCTAAAAACTTATGAGCTCAACAATGAAGTTGTAAATGATTTGGTCTTTTGGAGGTCAATTTAGCTTCAGTACCTAGAAACACTTGGTGGTTAGACTCTGGTGCAACTTCTAACATCAGTGTTTTAATGAGGAGTTTCCTAGACTACCAAAAGCCAAATGATGTTGAAAGATACATTTATGTTTCAGATGGCAAGTCGGTGAAGGTGGAAGTTGTAGAGCATTTTAGATTTTTAATATGTACTAGATTTTATTTGAATCTGAAAGACACTTTTGTTGTACCAACATTCAAACAAAATTTAGTTTTACTGCTACGATTAACATATCTCACCTCGGACATGAAATAGATTTTATCTCGGTTACACAGTCGGGGTAATGAAGGGCGACATGAAAACTAGCCATTTTACCCCTCAGTTATTTAAAACCCAATGTTATAAAGGAAAAGGTCATTGGTTCGATCCTTAACAATATCATACTTTTATTTTTCAAAATTATGAAGCGCACGCCACTTTACCTCTCGGTTTTATTTAAAATCTGAGGTAATAAGTTATGCTGGTACGTCGATTTCAGTTAATAATCGAGGGATTAATTCTTATCTATTTCCATATATAATTTATTTTAAAGCTTATTTTGACGGGTCTGTATAATTTTTTACACAAAAATAAAATATTGACAGAACCATAATTAGATCATTTTAAATTCACAAATTTACGTTGTTCTCATTAACACAGAATATAAGATTTACATTGTTTTCAATATCAAGTGTACAAACTTGCATTGTTCTTATCAACACAGAATACAAAATTTACATTGTATTCAAAATCAAATGTACAAATTTACATTGTTCTCATCAACACCGAATACATACACATTTGCACATAAAAATGACAAAACCTCTCTCTCTCTCTCTCTCTCTCTCTCTCTCTCTCTCTCCCTCCTTATTATTATTATTATTATTATTATTATTATTATTATTATTATTATTATTATTATTATTATTATTATTATGAAAATGGTGATTTGTCGCTAACTCCTACAGTTAGAACAAAATTTGAGTTAGGATAAGCTAACAACAATGACATTAACTTAAGAAAAATACATAAATGACATGTATATGGATTAAGCTAATCATTATGCTTAGTCCATCCATTTGTAATGCCATCAGAGGCAATATAAGACATTTGTATCATAACATATTATCCACAAGAATGGATGTCAGGATGGTTTTGTCACTACAAATAATTTTCATATATTTATATCACTAATACACACAAACAAAAGAATGTCAAAAAGCACAAGTAATATACTTACTTTTGGATAATACAACCTAGACATTCTACCAAGTACATTATGTTTGATTGCATTGTATCTCTCCATTGCTCTACACGTGTCGGTTAAAATTAAACATGAATAAAAACTATTAAAAAATAAAGCTAACATTTGATTATTAAAAATAATATCACTTAACCACTCAAAGGGTTAATCATAACTACTTCAAGTTTCTTGTGCAACAAGCAAAACATAACTACAACATTTTGTTTCGGACATATAATTAGTAATTGCCAATGATTCATGCATAAACATTCAGAATAGTTAATAATATGCATGAAATTGATTTATAAATGAAAACATAAATTAATACTTACCGGCGGAAAAACGTGGCCAAATAACATTATTTGTTCTCGTTCAACAACTTGTCTTGTGCGTAAAGCATGCTGTTATTTGCTACCACACCACCATGAAGGCTAATGTGCCCTGGATCTATGAAACCATACTTTCTTCAATTATTTTCAACACATATCTCATAAAAGAACCTGCAAAATTCAAAGTATGAGAAGGAATTAATATAAATAGAAATCAATGTAAAAATTATACTTACGAGCACCACAATTGTAATATGGTATTGTCTAGCCATTCATCCCCCTTCAAAAATTTCCATAATATAAATCTTAGGAAGTACGAAAAGTTGATCTGGATCATGATTTAATTTTATATTCTAATAGATATCTGGAATACTATCTAATATCATTGAAAGTCTCTTAGTGTTATCTAGTTTTGGTGGTATGGTTTCAATATTGTCTTGGTGGGTAGAACAACTTTCTTTCGTGCTTGTACCACCCATAAATTTATCATGAATTCATAACTGAGCATTTGAAATTGATTGGTTGAGTAAACCCAATGAATTCACTTTTTGCATCATAAAAACAACATAAATACAATACAAAAATTAAAATACGCTGTCATACCCTAAATTTGTCCTACCCTTTTTGTATATATTTTCACATTTATTGTTTCATGCCGTTTGGACACGTGTCCACCCGAAATGGGGCGTTTTTCAACAAAATTTCTTTCTGACCAATTAAAGCGTGACACGTGGCCTAAAAAAAAAAAAAACCCTTTTGGGTGAATTTTTTATTCTTTTTAATTTTTTAAGATTTTCCTTTTAAAAAAATATTATAATAAATATTTTGTATATCTGTCAATTTTTATTTAATTAACTTTTTTTTAAACATTTATTGTTATTATATTTGTTAATATCTATTTAGTAATTATTATTAATAGTTATATGTTATTTAATTACATCCATGTTAATTTATGTTGTTTTGATAATTAATTAATTTGAAAAAAAAATAAAAAAAGAAAGAGAAAAGGAATAGAAGGGCAGAACGAGAGGCCCAATTTGGAGGCCCTTTCGGTTTGGCTTTAAAAGATGCAGAAGGAAGACCTAGGAGAGGGCACTGTTCATGATCCCAATTGGAACCCTAAACGGCGGAGATTCCTAACCCTAATCCCAATCTCGTTCGTTCATTCCCTCACAAATCCGCCGCTCTCCTCAAATCATCATCAAACCCTCAATCATTGCATCTTCTTCTTCACCGCGAACCCAAACCTCTCCCGCATCACCAAAGCCCTCTCTCCGCTTCTTTTCCCTCATTTCCACTATCGTTTTCATTCACCATAGCCCTAAATCCCTCAAGCGAACACCCTTCCGCCGTGAAACCACCTTTTTAGCTTCATCATATCTGACTACTGCAATGAAAGGAGCCTCGATTAGTTCTATGTTTGCATCTCGACAAAGGTTTTCAGCGTAGCTTCGCAACTTGTTCTGATATCTTCCGTGGCTCGATGAGATTCAAGAGTGTCGCAAATCCCTCGAAGTAGATTTAAAGATGAATCCGGGATTCATACTCGAGAGTGGTGATTGCCGTGTTTTCGTGTCGAAGAGCTTCCATCTCGTCTCCACAATGACCTAATCGCGACCCTGAAACGCCACCACAACAACGAGTTCTTTTTGCCGACCTTGTACAACAATATCCCTCAATCCATCGCACAAAGTCGAGACTTCGTAGTGCAGCTGGGACGTGTATTCTCCCTGTTCGAAAACTTAGCCGTGGAGGCAGCTCGGGAGTTCACTCGATTAAGAATCATCTTTGCGTCTGCTTGGACATTGTCAGTTTCTATGCAGGGTTTAAGCTTATTCATGTGCGCAATTGGATCAATACTAAAGTGTGTCGGTTCGATGAAGCGGTAACAGGGATGATACATATGCAGCAGTAGCAGTGGTGATAATAAAGCGAAGCCGCGTTCACATTTTGAGACAAAATTGTGACGGGCTTTGGGGTTGCAAATATGGTTTTGATTATGCAAGAGAGAACAAGACCTAGTTTTAGATATATATGCTCTTTCTTCATTCTCAACTCGTGTATTGTTTGCTGTTCCGTTTGGTATGTGTTTTCATATTAGGTGCAGGCTGAGAGGTGATTGGCTATGCTGGCACAACAACGGTCCGTAACATTGAATTCCAACGACTGAGGATTCTGCAACATGACACAACAAGCTCAGCTCGCTTACGCATCTGATTCAGGCAGACTGCGACTTCTAATTTCAACAGTTACACAACATATGCAAAGTCTCACTTGTTTCGGAATTTGTAGCCACACTCACGAGGGTTGTATCTTTAACTTAATCGTATTTCTTTCGTTTTTGAGTTTTGTGAATTTTTTTTTTCTCTGTTCTGCTTGGTTTGCTATCTGCTGTTTGTGCAGGTTAAGAGGTTCTGACAGTTTGATATTAATCTGGTTTAACACAATGTCCACATGTTTAATCTGCGGGAGCATATCGTCATTAGCAAGCAAGGGTTCCAAGGTTATAAGCAAATTCACCGCAACACATTATGGCGATGCTTTCCATGCGCTCCGACCATCATTATCTCAGGTCACATACGCACCTTCGGCGATACGCAACAGTCACACAGTAATTATGTCATGGGTTCATAACAGTATTTCCAAGCAGTAATGAAAGATTCAACATTTCGGTAACTTTTCGGACATGTTGCATTGGTTTATTGTCGGATTTAGTACATGAATATAACTCTGTATTATGTTAAAAATGTGTTTCTGTTTTCAAGGACAAAGTATGTTCTTAAGGGTTTATTATTGAGCAAGTTGGTTTTATACAATTGATGTGTGTTAGTCTAAAAAATTTTGTGTTTGAAGATTGTCACAGATACGAATGCTAGTTTGTTTTGTTATTAATATTGGTCTGAGATCTGATGCAGAATTAGTTTGTTCTAAATAAAGGCTTTGCCTTCGTTGTTCATGCGGCGAAGCGGTTTTGATAAACTTAACAAGGTTGCAGCATTTTGGAAGTTTGAATAACAGGACATTCGGTTGTTGTTTTTGATACAAGTTTCGTTTTTCGACTCATTAATACATGCTAGTTTATCCCATAGACCAGCATATAAGGTTCTTTAATTGTGGGTCAGCAAGCTAAATTGGTTTGCCCAGTATGTATTCATTTTTTTTTATTTCCTTTAGTCTTCAAGTGGTTTAAGAGTTTCACCACATATTCTATTTTGTTTTATTTTTATTAATTAAGTAAATTAAGGTTTCTTATCTTTTTTTAATCATCCTAATTTAATATTATTAATTCAAACTATTTTTATTATTTAAACCACTTTCAAGATATAATTAACTTTTCTAATCCTAATATAATTTATTTTCAACACAAAAATCTTTCTCTTAATCAATCACGAAAACTAAACTCTTAAGGTCTAGCACCTCTTGAGTTTTTGAATAATTATTATTGGGGCGTACGCCTTGGATAATATTATTCGCGTTTCGTTTTGCTCTTAATTATTTGAACAAAGATATATTATAGGAGTCTAGCACTCTGTGTAATATATTCACTGTTTATTCAACAATATTTCTTAAATTAAATCAAAACCGTCCTCAAAAAAATAATTTTCCTAAGTTTTCATTCAAATTATTTTCTAATCAAATCGTGAGTAACTAAATTCTTGAAGTCTAGCACTTCTTGAATTTTTGAAGAGTCATTATTAAGGTGTACACCTTAAATAGTGTATTATTCGACTACTCATTTTCAAAATTGTTTTTTCTATTTTTTTTTAATTATTAAAATATTTTCAAACCCATTTTCTTAGTTTGTATTTAAACTTATTGTATTAAGATATTTTCTTTTCAATTTCTTTTTTTAAATAAATAGTATTAGTCTTTACTCAATTTAATTTTTACTAAATTATTTTCTAAGTCAAATCATGAGTAACTAAATTCTTGAAGTCAAGCACTTCTTGAATTTTTGAATAGTCATTATTAAGGTGTACACCTTAAATAGTGTATTATTCAACTTCTCATTTTCAAAATTATCTTTTTTTTCTAACAAAGAAATATCATGAGAATCTAGCATTCTTTGTGATATTTCCTTTGTTCATCCAAACATTTTTTCAAATGAAAAAGGTGTTGTCGAGATCTAGCATCACGATGATACCCCAATTAATTAGTTGTGAGGCCGACGTCTCATTTACTAAATAATTGTCATTTTCAAATCCAATCTCACGTCCTCGCATCTCGTACCTTAAACTATTTTCATACCCCATTTCACTTCAAATCGTTTTTCAAACTATTTTCTTTCCGTTTCAAACCTCGAAAGAAGGAGATTCTTGGAGTCTAGCATTCCCTGAATTTTCGAGTGAATAGCTCTCGAAGCACGCCCTTTGGGTTGTTATTCACTCAACCTTTCGCCTTTTTCAAATTCAACCGTTCTCAATATTCTCCTAAGTCGAGTGCTCGTACGCATTCGCAACCATCGACATTTTGCACACACATTCACAATTCCCCGTAGTTTCGATATTAGGAGCACCCTCAGGGACTAATATCGTCTCTCACAACCTTAACCCTTGACACGTCGTCAAGCCGGTTCCATCTTCAATCAAATCTTCGACACGTCGTCGAGCTACTTCAAACCAACTTCCTTTGGCCTTCGCATGCCATTCTTCGATTCAATCCTTTCGCAAACTTACGAAAGAGGGATGTTCTTAGAATCTAGCATTCTTTGAATATTCGAACGAGTAACTCTTGGGCGCGCCCCCGAGTTGTTATTAGTTCATTCTTTCGTCTTCAAAATATCCAACTCTCATCTTCAACTCATTCAACCCAATTTCCGAAAGAACTGAGTTCTTGGGATCTCGCATTCCTTGAATTCTTGAGTGACAAGCTCTTGAGGCACGCCCTTAGGTTGTTTGTTAGTCACTCTTTCGTCCTCCAACTCAACTTCAACCCATGTCAAACCTCATATTTTCGTGGTTGTTACCACGAACTACGGACGCTCTGATTCTTTATTCATTCTTGAATACAAGATACGTAGGCACAAGATTGCAATGATCTTGGCGAGCACACTTCTATCCATCTCCCATTTCCCCCCATCCTTTCCCGTAGTCGAACTACGACGCTCTGATTTCTCATTCTCGTCCGAATGAGCATACGTAGGCACAAGGGCCCCAATCCTTGGCGAGCACCCTATCTTCTAACCACCCCATTCCCCTAGCATCTTTATCTTTTACCCTACCAATTCTACCTTTATCAACGAGAAGAAAACCAGTGAACTTAAGCAACACTCCCTACAATTACCTTAAGAGGTTCCCGTCGAGTACGACGGACGTGAGGGGTGCTAATACCTTCCCCTCACGTAACCGACTCCCGAACCCGGAACATGGTTGCGACAACCCTGTTCCTATCCTTTCGTTTTAAGAGGTTTTCTCGATATTTTCCTCTCCCGTTTATTCGGGAAAAATAAAGTTCGGTGGCGACTCTGTCGAACCGCATTTTCCGCGCCTTTCGCGCGAGGGTCGTATGTTCGAAATGTCTCCGTGATTTTTCGAGGTGCGACAGGTGGCGACTCTGCTGGGGACGCATTGCTCCATGCAAAGAGAGAGTCGAGCCTATCTTTTGGTTTGTGAGGAGTGTTTGTTTTTTTATTTGTTTTCTTTTTGTATTTGTTCTCTTGTAGATTTTATTTGTGCTTGTTATCTGGGCCTGTTGGTTTTTGGGATGGCATCATGAGTAAAGCTCTACACCCGAGCTTTGGTAAAAGCAGAGAGAACACATAGTTTAGAATTGGTAGTCGAGTAGTGTTAGTCTCCGAGGACTCGCTCCTTGTGGGCCTAGCATGAAAGCTCCTCCAGAGGAGACCTATTCGTAGATCTTGTTGTAACACAGCTAGCCTGTTGCATGACTTGATTCATGAAGGGTCCATGATTCTGGGACCCTATTTAGCACCAGTTCCAATAAATGGTGGTCGTGTAGTGTTAGTCTCCAAAGACTCGCTCCTTGTGTGCCTAGCACGAGGACCCCGCTCAGGAGAGACCTTATCGTTATTATCGTCGTAATGCAGCCAGCCTGTTGCGTGACGCTAATACGACTAGTGTCCGTGATCCTGGGAACCAAACATAGAAACCATCCCGTGAGTGGGTTTATGGGTAGAATGTTTAGACCTTCCCGTATAGGTTATACCTGTCATGTTCTTTGAGCAGGAATTGTGGTTACTTATCTATTACAGTTACCAGCTTCAGGAGTTGTTGGAGATGTGATCCTGTGATCCTGGATCTTGTATCTTGCATTGCATCTTGCATATCATTTGCATTGCATTTCATATGTTGTGCATTTTGCATTTCCAGTCCTCCAACAGAATCTTATGTCTCCGCTCCTTCTTCTCCAGTAAATCAAGCTGATTCCTCGACACCAGTACGCAACTAGAGCCAATACCAGACGTATGATGGAGCAGATTCAACAGGAGCAAGTCGCCTTCAGGGAAGAGTTGGATTCCATGAAAGGAAAGATCGACCAGATCCTCGAAGCCATCCTCACAGCCAGGAGAGAGGAAGAACAGCGTGAAGCCGCCGCTGTCGTCAACAACAATGGACAAGGGTCTACTGCCATCCCTTTGGGTCCAATTCCAAGTTCTCATGGGATGCCGCTGAACTTCAACAACGCAGTCGAGGGAAACACTTCTCAGCCAATCCCAGCACCTGGAGTTACCATTGGAGTGATCCCGCACGCCCAGCCTACTGCTGTGCAAATCCCGGTTCCTCATGTCGAAGATACTCTGATGGATCAGTATGACGATGTTCAGAACTATCATGCTGCTATCCCCATTGCCAGTCCTGTTGCTGCTCAGGATTCTGAAGCCATGAAGATGTGCCGAGATCTAGCCGAGAAACTCCGCGCCATGGAGGGGTATAACTCAAATTCTTTCAGTGCTCTGGAATTGTGCTTGGTGCCTGATGTTGTCATTCCTCCCAAGTTCAAGGTGCCCGAATTTTCAAAGTACAAAGGTCTCAGCTGCCCAAACATTCATCTGAAGATGTACTGTCGCAAGATGGCTGCCTATGCCAGAGACGAGAAGCTCATGATCCATTGCTTCCAGGACAGCTTGTCTGGGGCATCACTCGAATGGTATATGCAGCTGGAGCGTAATAGTGTGCGCACTTGGGCCGAGCTAGCTGATGCGTTTGTCAAGCAGTACAAGTACAACACCGATCTTGCTCCGAACCGTACTCAACTTCAGAGTATGACTCAGAAGGATAACGAATCCTTCAAGGAGTACGCGCAGCGATGGAGAGAGCTAGCCGCAAGGGTGCATCCACCTCTTGTTGACCGAGAATTGATTGACATCTTCATGGGCACTTTGCAAGGCCAGTACTACGAAAAGCTGATCGGTAGCGTCTCCGCTGGATTCTCTGACTTGGTGATCGTCGGTGAGAGAATTGAGGAAGGGCTGAAGAGTGGGAAGATCCCAGGAGGTTCTAACAGTCAGGCTAATGCCAAGAGGCCTTTTAATGGATACAAGAAGAAGGAGGGCGAAACAAATGCCATCTTTGTGCAGAAAGGGCAAGCCTCTCAACAAGCTCCTGCTCCTATGCCTTATCAAGTTCCCTACTATCAGTATCCATATGTTGCTGCTGCGCAATACGCTCCAATGCCTTATCAGCCAGCTGTTCATGCAGCGCAAGCTCAGATGCCAAGGCAACAGGCTCCTCAGCAACAAGCTTACAACCAGCAAGGATACCAGTATCCTCCTCAGCAACAGCAGATGCAAGCAACTCAGCAACGACAAGGTGCTCGCCCACAACGTCCGCAGAGAACATGGAGGCCAGATAGAGTCTTTGATCGTCTACCAATGCCATATGCCAAAATCTTTGCTCAGTTGATGGAGAAGAAAGCTGTTGTTCCAAGAGATTTAGCTCCTCCAGCCATCCTCCCTGCCGATTATGATGCAAATGCTCATTGTGAGTTTCATAAGGGCGCTCCAGGTCACACCATTGAGGATTGCCGGGCTTTCAAGCACATAATTCAAGACATGATCGACCGGGATGCTATCAACTTCAATGGGAAGTCTCCAAACATCATCAACAATCCGATGCCACCAGTCAACTAGCGCCAACATCAAATCAACTCCAGTCAAGTTCATTCTCTGAAGAAGGCAGTCATGTTGCCATTTCATTATTCGCAGTTCTTATGTTTGTCTTTGTTTATTTAAGTATTGTATGCTTTGAACAATTGCCATTCGTGTTTGGTTTTCATTAATGTATCGTTTAATGCATGTTTTGATTTAGTTATATTCACTCATTTTTCACTTATCACCGACACTTTCATTCACCCACTCCATTCACTGTTGTTTAGCATGATTTGAGGGAGGATGATGAAAACGAGATACCCATAATTGCAAACGGTATGCTTTCAGATAGAATCTCGTCAATGATGTACAGGCATTGCTTCAATCCCCCAAACACCGGAGATATAAGGAGTTAATCCCTAGTAAACCACTTCGAGCCTAGAAGTAGCAGCTTCCTTCGGATATTCAAACCCTTACACTCAACCTGGGGCAGGGTAGTGTTCAGTTAATCCAATCCCACACTCGAATCAACGAAGCAAAATCCAGAAGACGTTTGTTCATCAATGACCCTTGCTATGGCAGTCACCACCGTCCAACAAAATCAAAAAATCAAAAGCCAGCTAAGTCAGACACCTTAGAGGGGACTTAGGCAAAATCAAGGCAATCCCGATGGATCTGACAAACGAGGTCAATCCATGCAAAAGTTAGGGATCAAAACAAAAGCAAAAGAGGACCCCGAAACCCTCAACAAAAACAAAGGAGGATTCAGTAGCCACCCAAGTCAAGGGGCACTGATATCCATCAAAAACCAAAATAAGGTGACTGCCACGTCAAGCAAACCTTGAATTTTCAAGCTTACATCGTCCAGACAAGTGTAGGATTAGCTGAGCGTAGGACTGGAGATCATTACGAAGAGGGGGTGGGTATAAGTCATATTTTGAGCCTAATAACCTTTTGTTTCATAACCGTGAACCAGACCACATTACAACCCTTGAAAGACCTAATTGAGGCGAGGTTTATTCTGAAAAGCATACTGTCGCAAGGTTGCGTAACCTGACTCCTCACATGATTTCTAATCATCAATATTGGTGTCACTTCTCTTGTTACATCTTTCACACCAATCAAAATAGCACAACGTCTGGGCTAGCGGTCCACTCGTGTCACTATCACGACACTTCAATAAAACAATGCTTTTTCAAAACATGCACCAAACTTTGCATTAATTATTGCCATTTGTGAATGTACAATTATATCTGCAAATCAGTGCTAGGTATTAAAAGACACTTCAACAAGGGGCAATCAAGGAAGAACTTGACTTTCAGTGACTGTCACAAAGCAAGACTACCTCAGAACCCACAGGCTGGGGCAAATCACTCAACAGCTCGAGCAGGGGCAGGCCACTACAAGTTCAGACTGGGGCAAGACCATGTCGCCTTGATTATCAAGCAGAGTTGCAACCTTCTCTGAAGAAAATTCACAACAAATCACCAAGTACCCAGACTTGGGGCATCCAGAGTATCTTCTCCTGCGTCTTCAACGAATAGCGTGTCGAGGAAGTCAATCCTTCCCACCACCCGAAGTCCAATCCGCGTTGGCAATTGCCCAAAGTCCACCACGCGGGCGTCGCCCCGCATTTCCAATTACCCGTCTGCAATCATATGCATCATACGCATTGCATTCGCTACCATAAGCATCTTGCATCATAGGCATACCCAATCATACCATACTTCCCCAAGCTCTAGCATCTCCGCTCGTCAGCATTTGCATTTACGCGTCCACTCATAGGGAATATCATCCGGCATTCATATATGCAAGTCAAGGTCCAGGATCAATCTCGAAGATTTCCAAGACCGTCGACTGCCCAGTCAGGGGCGTCTTCCGCAAGATGGTGGGTTTACCCCACGATTTTCAAGAGCTTCAAAACAGTCATCAACCCAGTCAGGGGCAATCTTCTGCAATTGTGGGTTTCTCCCACAAAATTCGAAGTTATTCAAAGCAAGATTCAGCCCAGTCAGGGGCATCTTTTCAATACCATGGGCGTCTCCCATGACGTATTTCAACCTCGTGATTGATCAAATATACAAATCAACATTCAGCCCAGCCAGGGGCATACCATTCAAGACCGTGGGCGTTCTCCACGAATTTGTTCAACCTTTTGTTGGGCAAATCCAAGAAATTCAATGCAAGATTCAGCCCGAGCAGGGGCATCTTCAGCAAAGCCGTGAGCAGCCTTTTGTTGAGCAAGACAAGACATCAAGGCCAACTCAGTCCAGTCAGGGGCATCCTCTTCGGAATTCATGGGCGTAACCATGAAATCATTTCGGCAAATTATGATTTCCAAGCAAAGACGGTGGGCGTACCCCGTTGACTCATTTCAATTTTCCTCTCAGGGATTCCCCAATGAGGTGTACCCAGCAAGCGTGACCGTTGTCAATTGCTTTACTATCATCCTTTTGGTGATAGTCGAACTTCATCAGTTCAACCTAGCCTGCATCCTTTTGATGTTGGTAAACTTCAAATCTGTATTGTCCTATCATCCTTTTGGTGATAGCGACCCGTTCGCGTGTGTTTCGCTCCGTCATCCTTTTGGTGAGGGTCTATCATGGTCATTAATGATAGATTGTGCGAATTTTGTTTATTTCGCTCCATCATCCTTTTGATGGAGGGGTCTATCATGGTCATTAGTGATAGATTGTGTTTATTTGTGTTTGCGTCTATCATGGTCATTAGTGATAGATTGTGTTTATTTGTGTTTGCGTCTATCATGGTCATTAGTGATAGATTGTGTTTATTTGTGTTTCGCTCCATCATCCTTTTGATGGAGGGGTCTATCATGGTCATTAGTGATAGATTGTGTTTATTTGTGTTTGCGTCTATCATGGTCATTAGTGATAGATTGTGTTTATTTGTGTTTCGCTCCATCATCCTTTTGATGGAGGGGTCTATCATGGTCATTAGTGATAGATTGTGTTTATTTGTGTTTCGCTCCGTCTTCCTTTTGATGGAGGGGTCTATCATGGTCATTAGTGATAGATTGTGTTTATTTGTGTTTCACTCCGTCTTCCTTTTGATGGAGGGGTCTATCATGGTCATTAGTGATAGATTGTGTTTATTTGTGTTTCGCTCCGTCATCCTTTTGGTGAGGGTCTATAATGGTCATTAATGATAGATTGTGCGAATTTTGTTTATTTCGCTCCATCATCCTTTTGATGGAGGGGTCTATCATGGTCATTAGTGATAGATTGTGTTTATTTGTGTTTCACTCCGTCTTCCTTTTGATGGAGGGATCTATCATGGTCATTAGTGATAGATTGTGTTTATTTGTGTTTCACTCCGTCTTCCTTTCGATGGAGGGGTCTATCATGGTCATTAGTGATGGATTGTGCGAATTTTGTTTATCTCGCTCCGTCATCCTTTTGGTGGGGGGTCTATCATGGTCATTAATGATAGATTGTGCGATATTGTTTGGCGTGTGTCTCGCTCCGTCATTCTTTTGGTGGGGGGTCTATCATGGTCGTTGATGATAGATTGTGCAATAGTGTTTGAGCTTCGCTCCGTCATCCTTTTGATGAGGGGTCTGTCATAGTCATTAATGTCAGATTTTGCGAATTTGCTTTGCTCTGTCACCCTTTTGATGGCAGTAGCCGTGTGTGTTGCGTCCCATCATCCTTTGGTGATGACGACTTGTGCCAGTTTACTTAGAGGTTTACATCATCCAGCATTTGCAATTCTCAAGCATCTCTTTTCGTTTCGGACAAATTCAGGGTCTTCTTCATATCTAATTGACTTCTACTTCAGGAATATGAACGCTAATGCAGTTCATTTTCCTATGTTTAAGCCGATTAGATAGGGGCATCTGTCATACCCTAAATTTGTCCTACCCTTTTTGTATATATTTTCACATTTATTGTTTCATGCCGTTTGGACACGTGTCCACCCGAAATGGGGCGTTTTTCAACAAAATTTCTTTCTGACCAATTAAAGCGTGACACGTGGCCTAAAAAAAAAAAAACCCTTTTGGGTGAATTTTTTATTCTTTTTAATTTTTTAAGATTTTCCTTTTAAAAAAATATTATAATAAATATTTTGTATATCTGTCAATTTTTATTTAATTAACTTTTTTTTTAACATTTATTGTTATTATATTTGTTAATATCTATTTAGTAATTATTATTAATAGTTATATGTTATTTAATTACATCCATGTTAATTTATGTTGTTTTGATAATTAATTAATTTGAAAAAAAAATAAAAAAAGAAAGAGAAAAGGAATAGAAGGGCAGAACGAGAGGCCCAATTTGGAGGCCCTTTCGGTTTGGCTTTAAAAGATGCAGAAGGAAGACCTAGGAGAGGGCACTGTTCATGATCCCAATTGGAACCCTAAACGGCGGAGATTCCTAACCCTAATCCCAATCTCGTTCGTTCATTCCCTCACAAATCCGCCGCTCTCCTCAAATCATCATCAAACCCTCAATCATTGCATCTTCTTCTTCACCGCGAACCCAAACCTCTCCCGCATCACCAAAGCCCTCTCTCCGCTTCTTTTCCCTCATTTCCACTATCGTTTTCATTCACCATAGCCCTAAATCCCTCAAGCGAACACCCTTCCGCCGTGAAACCACCTTTTTAGCTTCATCATATCTGACTACTGCAATGAAAGGAGCCTCGATTAGTTCTATGTTTGCATCTCGACAAAGGTTTTCAGCGTAGCTTCGCAACTTGTTCTGATATCTTCCGTGGCTCGATGAGATTCAAGAGTGTCGCAAATCCCTCGAAGTAGATTTAAAGATGAATCCGGGATTCATACTCGAGAGTGGTGATTGCCGTGTTTTCGTGTCGAAGAGCTTCCATCTCGTCTCCACAATGACCTAATCGCGACCCTGAAACGCCACCACAACAACGAGTTCTTTTTGCCGACCTTGTACAACAATATCCCTCAATCCATCGCACAAAGTCGAGACTTCGTAGTGCAGCTGGGACGTGTATTCTCCCTGTTCGAAAACTTAGCCGTGGAGGCAGCTCGGGAGTTCACTCGATTAAGAATCATCTTTGCGTCTGCTTGGACATTGTCAGTTTCTATGCAGGGTTTAAGCTTATTCATGTGCGCAATTGGATCAATACTAAAGTGTGTCGGTTCGATGAAGCGGTAACAGGGATGATACATATGCAGCAGTAGCAGTGGTGATAATAAAGCGAAGCCGCGTTCACATTTTGAGACAAAATTGTGACGGGCTTTGGGGTTGCAAATATGGTTTTGATTATGCAAGAGAGAACAAGACCTAGTTTTAGATATATATGCTCTTTCTTCATTCTCAACTCGTGTATTGTTTGCTGTTCCGTTTGGTATGTGTTTTCATATTAGGTGCAGGCTGAGAGGTGATTGGCTATGCTGGCACAACAACGGTCCGTAACATTGAATTCCAACGACTGAGGATTCTGCAACATGACACAACAAGCTCAGCTCGCTTACGCATCTGATTCAGGCAGACTGCGACTTCTAATTTCAACAGTTACACAACATATGCAAAGTCTCACTTGTTTCGGAATTTGTAGCCACACTCACGAGGGTTGTATCTTTAACTTAATCGTATTTCTTTCGTTTTTGAGTTTTGTGAATTTTTTTTTTCTCTGTTCTGCTTGGTTTGCTATCTGCTGTTTGTGCAGGTTAAGAGGTTCTGACAGTTTGATATTAATCTGGTTTAACACAATGTCCACATGTTTAATCTGCGGGAGCATATCGTCATTAGCAAGCAAGGGTTCCAAGGTTATAAGCAAATTCACCGCAACACATTATGGCGATGCTTTCCATGCGCTCCGACCATCATTATCTCAGGTCACATACGCACCTTCGGCGATACGCAACAGTCACACAGTAATTATGTCATGGGTTCATAACAGTATTTCCAAGCAGTAATGAAAGATTCAACATTTCGGTAACTTTTCGGACATGTTGCATTGGTTTATTGTCGGATTTAGTACATGAATATAACTCTGTATTATGTTAAAAATGTGTTTCTGTTTTCAAGGACAAAGTATGTTCTTAAGGGTTTATTATTGAGCAAGTTGGTTTTATACAATTGATGTGTGTTAGTCTAAAAAATTTTGTGTTTGAAGATTGTCACAGATACGAATGCTAGTTTGTTTTGTTATTAATATTGGTCTGAGATCTGATGCAGAATTAGTTTGTTCTAAATAAAGGCTTTGCCTTCGTTGTTCATGCGGCGAAGCGGTTTTGATAAACTTAACAAGGTTGCAGCATTTTGGAAGTTTGAATAACAGGACATTCGGTTGTTGTTTTTGATACAAGTTTCGTTTTTCGACTCATTAATACATGCTAGTTTATCCCATAGACCAGCATATAAGGTTCTTTAATTGTGGGTCAGCAAGCTAAATTGGTTTGCCCAGTATGTATTCATTTTTTTTTATTTCCTTTAGTCTTCAAGTGGTTTAAGAGTTTCACCACATATTCTATTTTGTTTTATTTTTATTAATTAAGTAAATTAAGGTTTCTTATCTTTTTTTAATCATCCTAATTTAATATTATTAATTCAAACTATTTTTATTATTTAAACCACTTTCAAGATATAATTAACTTTTCTAATCCTAATATAATTTATTTTCAACACAAAAATCTTTCTCTTAATCAATCACGAAAACTAAACTCTTAAGGTCTAGCACCTCTTGAGTTTTTGAATAATTATTATTGGGGCGTACGCCTTGGATAATATTATTCGCGTTTCGTTTTGCTCTTAATTATTTGAACAAAGATATATTATAGGAGTCTAGCACTCTGTGTAATATATTCACTGTTTATTCAACAATATTTCTTAAATTAAATCAAAACCGTCCTCAAAAAAATAATTTTCCTAAGTTTTCATTCAAATTATTTTCTAATCAAATCGTGAGTAACTAAATTCTTGAAGTCTAGCACTTCTTGAATTTTTGAAGAGTCATTATTAAGGTGTACACCTTAAATAGTGTATTATTCGACTACTCATTTTCAAAATTGTTTTTTCTATTTTTTTTTAATTATTAAAATATTTTCAAACCCATTTTCTTAGTTTGTATTTAAACTTATTGTATTAAGATATTTTCTTTTCAATTTCTTTTTTTAAATAAATAGTATTAGTCTTTACTCAATTTAATTTTTACTAAATTATTTTCTAAGTCAAATCATGAGTAACTAAATTCTTGAAGTCAAGCACTTCTTGAATTTTTGAATAGTCATTATTAAGGTGTACACCTTAAATAGTGTATTATTCAACTTCTCATTTTCAAAATTATCTTTTTTTTCTAACAAAGAAATATCATGAGAATCTAGCATTCTTTGTGATATTTCCTTTGTTCATCCAAACATTTTTTCAAATGAAAAAGGTGTTGTCGAGATCTAGCATCACGATGATACCCCAATTAATTAGTTGTGAGGCCGACGTCTCATTTACTAAATAATTGTCATTTTCAAATCCAATCTCACGTCCTCGCATCTCGTACCTTAAACTATTTTCATACCCCATTTCACTTCAAATCGTTTTTCAAACTATTTTCTTTCCGTTTCAAACCTCGAAAGAAGGAGATTCTTGGAGTCTAGCATTCCCTGAATTTTCGAGTGAATAGCTCTCGAAGCACGCCCTTTGGGTTGTTATTCACTCAACCTTTCGCCTTTTTCAAATTCAACCGTTCTCAATATTCTCCTAAGTCGAGTGCTCGTACGCATTCGCAACCATCGACATTTTGCACACACATTCACAATTCCCCGTAGTTTCGATATTAGGAGCACCCTCAGGGACTAATATCGTCTCTCACAACCTTAACCCTTGACACGTCGTCAAGCCGGTTCCATCTTCAATCAAATCTTCGACACGTCGTCGAGCTACTTCAAACCAACTTCCTTTGGCCTTCGCATGCCATTCTTCGATTCAATCCTTTCGCAAACTTACGAAAGAGGGATGTTCTTAGAATCTAGCATTCTTTGAATATTCGAACGAGTAACTCTTGGGCGCGCCCCCGAGTTGTTATTAGTTCATTCTTTCGTCTTCAAAATATCCAACTCTCATCTTCAACTCATTCAACCCAATTTCCGAAAGAACTGAGTTCTTGGGATCTCGCATTCCTTGAATTCTTGAGTGACAAGCTCTTGAGGCACGCCCTTAGGTTGTTTGTTAGTCACTCTTTCGTCCTCCAACTCAACTTCAACCCATGTCAAACCTCATATTTTCGTGGTTGTTACCACGAACTACGGACGCTCTGATTCTTTATTCATTCTTGAATACAAGATACGTAGGCACAAGATTGCAATGATCTTGGCGAGCACACTTCTATCCATCTCCCATTTCCCCCCATCCTTTCCCGTAGTCGAACTACGACGCTCTGATTTCTCATTCTCGTCCGAATGAGCATACGTAGGCACAAGGGCCCCAATCCTTGGCGAGCACCCTATCTTCTAACCACCCCATTCCCCTAGCATCTTTATCTTTTACCCTACCAATTCTACCTTTATCAACGAGAAGAAAACCAGTGAACTTAAGCAACACTCCCTACAATTACCTTAAGAGGTTCCCGTCGAGTACGACGGACGTGAGGGGTGCTAATACCTTCCCCTCACGTAACCGACTCCCGAACCCGGAACATGGTTGCGACAGCCCTGTTCCTATCCTTTCGTTTTAAGAGGTTTTCTCGATATTTTCCTCTCCCGTTTATTCGGGAAAAATAAAGTTCGGTGGCGACTCTGTCGAACCGCATTTTCCGCGCCTTTCGCGCGAGGGTCGTATGTTCGAAATGTCTCCGTGATTTTTCGAGGTGCGACATACGCAAACAACAAAAACAACAATATACAACACAAATTTTTTAACTTATGCTTATACCTCAAGTACATCACGAGTACACTTCTCGGACATTCTATCAAGATCTTCCTCCTTCGACTTCTTCCATTCCTCCTCGTACTTGCTGTAACACCCTACTTCCCGACTCAATAATTAAATAAATAAATCACAATTATTCACCAAGCAGGATGTCACTCACAACCATTAAATAAATATGAACCAGTAATAATTAAAAATAACTCGTTTGATAAGAAGTGGAATTAAAAAAAAACACTTGGCATAAAGGGATCAACGAAATTATTAGTTTTAAAAGCGGTTGCAAAATAAAATCAAACATAAATATACGCAACATAAACAAAAATATAGGACAACCTGATCCCTTAGTGTTACGTATCTGAGCGAATCCAACTATAAACCCGAACAACAAGTAACTAAAGAGGCACAACACCATCTTCAACCTCAAGCTCCTACTTAGGTACCTGATTATGTGTACTCCAGAGGAGCACAAACGCAATAGCATAAAAAGGGGTGAGAATACACTCAAATTATAGATGGTGCATAAACATTCAGGATAGGTTCACACATCTACAAAATCATCCACATAATTAGAAACACATCAATATCATGTATTCACATCTCACCTACATCTCAAATATGTTAGAACACAGATTGGTGTTTAATATATCTCATAGTTTTGATGATAACATTAATGAAATTTTGTATAGAGAATTTATATACTCTAATTTTGTTCAAGTGTTTATTTGTTTCAGATATCAAAATTAATATCATTCTGGAAGCAAGAACGCCTCTGAACACTAAAGAACGAGAAAGCTTTGAGCGTCAGAAGCAACACATCAGAAGACTCTGATCTGCTACTATGACTCTGAGCGAAGCTTAGAAGAAATTGAGTAAAGAACATACGTAAAGCTTCAGAAGACTCTGGATGTACTCAACGCTGCAAGTACAGAAGCTCTGATAAGCAAGTATGCTCTGATAAAGTATTTCACGCTTAAAGAACTTAGTTGCAAACTTTGATAGAGAAACTCTGAGTGAGTTAACTCTGATCTGAAGAACTAGGAACATCATCAGAAGTTCTGATGCAAGGCGTTCCAAAGTTGATGAAGAAGATGTTGTTCAAATAAAGATTCGTTGGCATATTCCTTGTCCTTATCTAAACGGATCTTTTCTTATTTGTGCTTGACACGGGATTTCAGACAAAAAGGATTTGTCTGAACATTCCCCTTCTGAGAAAGGAAAAGTCAATAGAAGACAAAAAGAACAGAATGCACAGATTGCATAGTCTTTGAGAAATGGATTTCAAAGTACTATACAAGCAAGTATTAGCATCACTTCAAAGGGGACGAAACTATTGAAAAATCTCTTGATAAACAAATCATTCAAAGCACTCATTCAAATATTCTTCAAGCTAAATTAGTTTTATATTTGTTCTAAAACTTGTGTAAAAATCATTGTTGTGATATAGCTTTTTAGACGCACATCTTAAACACATTTGTTAGTTTATCTTTGTAAAAGATTTCCTTAAGAAGACCAAGTTGTGGTCAGAATTTCTTGAGAAGACTAAGACAGTTGTCTTAGTGGTTTACACTGTAATCAAGTTTGATTTAGTGGATTAAGTCCTTGTTGAGAAAGTCAAATCACCTTGGTAGGGTGGACTGGATTAGTTTGAGTTCAAACGAACCAAGATAAAAACACTGTGTTATTTTTCTATCATCTTAGTTGTTTTAAAACCCTTATTCAACCCCCCCCCCCCCCTTCTAAGTGTTTTTCCTACCTTCAAAACATCCAATCACAATCATGCAATATAATGCAATAATGACTAAACTCATACTCGTCACGCTTCCTACACTGAACCGGACTCACAACTCAACACTACATGCATGCGATACCGACTCAATGTTTGGTTCTTCATACAAACCTAATCCCAATATCTACGAACTCCGAGCCCCCATTCTAAGCTCCAAGCCCCTACTCAAGGCTTGGAACAAGTCACTAGTATCCACTCTAAACTAGTGAACATGCCTCTTTTACAACAACAACACATATGATGAATGTCATATAAAAATGCAGTACAACCCACTCTAATTATACATAATTACTCAACAACAAAAGATGCTATGCAACCCCACTCTGATAATAATTAAATATATTCACTACATTAATAGTAAGCCATATTTCAAAATACATGTCTCATTCATTCATCAACAATTACGCACAAAAATATACATCACATCATATGTGTACTTTTATCACACATATTCACAATTATACATAACTCACATTTATGAATAATATAATTTAATTAAATACATAATTTAATTAATCAACTCGTATTCATCCCAATACATCAAATAGCAGCCAAAACATTGACTGCATGACAAAACCACACTCAAAACCCAACTCAGCAGATCAGAATACACTCTCTAACTCGATGACGGGTAACCCATCACCAGGATGACGCCCATCATCCTTTCCTTCCCTCGACACGTCACACTAGTGAGGAGCTAAAAAGACCACGCTTTCCTGGAGATCATAACGATTTCCTTGTTATATGCCTGACGTCTGCCAGCGCTTCACAACACATGACGCCCAGGGCGTCATACAGGTGATGCTCGTCACCCTGCTAACAAAAGCAGAATTTGCGTTCTGCACTTGCAAAACCTAAAAAATCCTCCCAAAACACTCCAAACATTTCTAAACAGCCCATAAACACTACCCACATGATTACTACATATTAGCATCTTATTTCCTGTTAATCTAACATGTTATTCCATTGATTCAACTATAAAAACCAGAATATGTTCATTCTTTGAAAATCCCAACCTCATAACAAAACTAATGTTTACGAACAAGTAGCACATGAAATAATTACCACAAATACAGTACACAAATTTGCAAGTAAATCATGGCATAAATAAAATTGAAATCATATTATTCATCACACAACACAATCAACAAAAGAGAGAAAATTATATTGGAGGTTAAGGGAAACCTTTCTATCCCTTCATGAATTAAGCATCCATAGAAGAAGAATCCCCCTTACCTTGTAATTCAAGCAAAAAATTCAGCAAATCAACTTCTAATGATCCCTTATCTCAAGCCCTAACACTCATTTCCAAAGCTATTTTATCCAATTTCTCTTGTTTTCACACACTAATAAAATAGCCTCTAAAACCTAATTTTTGTCTAGCTTTTAGAATATATAATATTTTATTTAATTTTTCTAAATTAAACTTTTTGTCCAACTAAAGTCCAACCCTCCTCCACTCATCACTAACTCTTTCAATTCATAAAACTGACCAAATTCTCACCAATTTATAATTAATTAATTTCCACTAATATCGTCAGCGGTCAAACATGTCATATATCGCCAAATAATTATTTAAATAAATTATGCAATTAAATTAAATAAATAATTAATTAAGTGAATAATTAAATTGAGGTGTTACACTTGTTGCAAAAAACTCTCCTTCTCCTCCTGATTCCAATTATCCCTTACCTCCCCCACCTGTACTATGAATGCAAATTTTTGTTAGATGTGTTTTGTATGATGTCAAAACTAGGATAATTTAGCATTTATGTACATTGGACGGTATCATCTGAGTCTAGTTGTGCATTTTTGCATTAGGGTGCATGTCAACATAGTTGAAATGGTTTAGAAAATATTAGAGCATCAAGAAATAGGTTCATGCATCAAAAACAAAGTTTTTGGTGTAAAAAATAGCTTATAGGTCGACACACATGTTGCAGTATTGAAGCTTTTTGGCTTTGTTCATGTGTTGAATCTTATAGGTCGATTCATGACCTTTATAGGTCAACTCATGACTTTGATAGGTCGACTTATAGACCAAAAATCTTGAACATTTGCATTATTTTATACTCCTTTTTGCATTCCTTTTGTTTGATACTTGCATATATATATATATATATATGTGTGTGTGTGTGTGTGTGTGTGTGTGTGTGTGTGTGTGTGTGTGTGTGTGTGTGTGTGTGTGTGTGTGTGTGTGTGTGTGTGTGTGTGTGTGTGTGTGTGTATGTGTGTGTGTGTGTGTGTGTGTGTGTGTGTGTGTGTGTGTGTGTGTGTGTGTGTGTGTGTGTGTATGTGTGAGATACATGCATCATTTCTAGTAAGGATTCTAGAGTAAAATCTACATGAAACCAGAATTTCAAAGCATACTCATCATCTTCAACCTCTCTTCTATGCATACACATAATCATTTTCTGATTGGGTGACCATCTAGGTTAGGGTTGATATCATCCAATTTAGGTTGTTTATACTGTAAATTGGGTTGAGTTCTTTGAGGGTTTCAAATAAGAAAACCAAGTTAGGTATTTCCTTCAAGATCGTTAAGGGATTTGAAGGTTTTGGACAAGATTACATAATTTGGATCCGATCGAGTGAAAGCCTTGGGACAATGGGTGCCTTGCAAGGGAGTGGTGTGAGACGCTGAATCATCTTGGTAAATCTCGGGTTTCAATAGGTGTACACTTGGGATTAAATCATTCGGATAAAGCCTTGAGAAAAGGGGTTCCTTGCAAGGAAGTAGTAAGACAGGTGAATTGAAGTGACATTATTGGTTACTTGATCAATCATTAGGAATAAGCTCTACGAATAAATTTGCATTTAATTGGTTGTGATTAATAAATATTGAACAATTTGTGTTCATTATCATATATTTGTTTATCTTTATGTGTATCCTATATTTTTGATAGAGGTTCGGTTAGACGATTTGATCCGGGTTGTTTCTGCCGTGTCATAAAACTTTTCAAATTTATTTTTGCCAAATTTTTTTACGTGTGATCTATTCACCCTGCCTCTTTAGATTCAAGTCTATCGTCTAACAAGTGGTATTAAGAGCTCCGGTTAATTTCGTGCTTAAGATTTTCTTATTAGAAGAATGGCTATCAAACCAAAGGGAGCGTATAATAGAGCACCAAGTTTCACCGGCTAAAATTATGGCTATTCGAAAGCTTGTATGCATATTCATATCAACTCAGTTGAAAAAGGTATATGGGACACCATTATGACGGTCCAAATCAAATTACGATGACCAATACTCAAGGTGTTATCGTACCTAAACTGGAAGTACAATAGAATGATAATGATAAGAAATTGTAGTCACATGATTGGAAGGCACAAAATATTCTCACATCCGCACTCGATGTTGATGAATATTATTATGTCTCTCATTATGAGAAAGCCAAAGCTTTGTGGGACGCATTAGAAGTTGCACATGAGGGAACTAATGAGGTGAGACAAGCTAGGATTAACATATTAAATCAAGAGTTTGAGTTATGTTGCATGGATCATAATGAAACTATTGCGGACATGCAAAAATGGTTCATACATATTATCAATCGATTGAATGCTCTAGGTAAGCCTATTTTCATTGATATTGCTACTAATAAGGTGTTGAGATGTTTAAACAGGGAATGGAAACCCGAGTTCACCGCTATTAAAGAGACGAATGATCTCAAAACACTTGATCTCACTACCTTGTTAGGAAAATTGGAAGAACATGAGCAAGAACTCACTTGATTAGGAAAAACATGAAAAAGAGTATGAAAACAAGGTGAAGAAGGATAAAGGAAACGACAAGGAGGTAAAGAAGAAGTCTATTGCTCTAAAGACTTAAAGCTCAAGGTCCTCGCCCAAAGAGAAAAGTGATTGTGAAATTAATGATGACAAAGATTTTGATGAAGAAGATATGGGGATGTTCATCAAAAGATTTCATAGGTACATGTGGAAACATGGGGATGACTACTCTGGCAAGAACCAAAGAAAATCTAGAAGGCCATCTAACTCCTCTAAGGAAGATGAGAATAAAAAGGGTAAGTTCATAAAGACATCCTACAGTTGTGGAAAACCAGGCCATTATGTCGCTTGGGAAGGAAAAAGGGATTCTTCAAGTGATGAAAGCTTAAATTCAAGTATTGGATTGGCCAAACTTTGCTACATGGCAAAGAAAAAGGAAAAAAAGGTTATAAGTCAATCTAAACTTGAATCTACTTATGACTTATCTTATTCTCGATTACAAAAATCTTTTGAAAATCTACAAAGACAAGTCAATATGGTTTCAAAAGATTAGCTTCAAATAAAGACTAATTTCCCACTTAGAAGCTAAAGTTTTGGGATATGAAAAGAATATGGAAGCTCTAAGGAAATCTATGGAAGATATTCTAAGAGATAATAATGAGGATGACAAACCTTCATAGTTTGGTTTTGAAACTTGTCACATTTGGCAAAAAGAATCAAGAACTATTAAAGATAAATTGGATAAGGAGTTACAACCTAAGGCTACTTTTTCTATAGATACTTCTAAATATGACATGTCAGCTGATAATCCTTATAGAAGTTATAGTTTTGTTAAAAATGAACTAAATGTAAAAAGCTCATCTTTTCATAATTCGTATTGTTATTATTGTTGGAAAAGGGGTCATACTATTACAAAGTGCATGTTTAAGAAACTTTTTATTCCTAAAGGTGATTTTCAATGGTTGCCTAAACACCATTAATCCTCAAGGATCTAATGAAGATTGGGTACCTAGCATTATTTTTTAATCTTGTAGGATAAAATGTCTTGGCTTTATGAAGAGAGATGTGATCTCGTTTATGGAGGCTCAAGACATGATACAGGTGACGCCTCTTTATTCCTTTGACTTTTTCGCAAGGAAGATGGAGTGTGTTACCAAGAAGGTTAACTTGTAGTGCTTTGTTAATTGGTAAAAGTGTGTTGATTATTATTAATTTTTTCCTATCTAAGAAGTGTTGAAAAGGTATTATGTTTAATGATGTAGGTCTATCTTCAACAAGACATACTCAAGTACATCAAATTAGGGATTGATCAACCTAAGATGATGAAGCATGAGGAGGATCAAGATAATCATCATGATGGAACAAGAGTGAAATTTCAACAACAAATGATGATCATCAAGTAAATTACCTCTTGGATACATTATAAATCACAATTTCAAGTACTTGTACAAAAGGGAAAGTGGTAAGAACATTCTTTTTCGATAGTGTTTGTGGCACGCATTGCATTCATTCTAACTTTCATTCGAGATTTCCTTGTGGAATGCAAGTGCATCATCCGTCATTTGTACGGTGAGGTAATATCGTTTCAATCATTTTCTTGATTTTTAAGTATTTCTTTTACCTGTTTATTTCTCAATGGTATTAGATGTATTATGTGTATGATTTTGGAAATGTGTGTTCACTTCCAAAAATTTCAAATGTGACCATTGTGTGTTCTTATTTTACATGTTTATAGTGAATCTATTCAAAATTTCTTCACATTTGATCTATACATTTTACCATTTCATGCCTACATTTACATGTTTGCATATTACTAGCTAACAAACCATGAAAAACTATCATATGCATCTGCCTCTCATCAATTAGTCATGCATAAGTCAAGTTGATTCCTTCAAAGTTATTACAAATCCATGTGTGTCAAAGTTTTTCAAACTTTAGAACATATAGGTCGACTCAAAAAAGTTGTAGGTCGGCACATAAAAGCTAATTTTTGGTATTTTTCAAAATTGTTACAGTATGTGTCAACACATGCTCGTATAAGTCGACACATAAAATGATTTTTTGAATTTTTTTATTGGCTTCAGTATGTTTTGCTTCATAACGTTTATAGGTCGATATATAAACTCCAAAGTTTGACTCATAAATTCATCTTAAACCTTGAAAGACATTCTATTTTCATTATATCTTTCTTGTTTCATTCCCTCCATACCATTAACACTTATAAATTCAAACAAATTATCTTGATTTCCATCAATTTCTCTCATTTCCCTTCAAAAACCCCATTCAACCCAAACTCACGAAAAAAATCAAAATTTTCACTTGTTTATGGTCCATCTTCCCTTCTTTGTGTGTTTATGCGATTGCGTGTCTTGGTTAAGTGTGTGGGTATTCATCAATCTCTCATACGCATTCACTTTTCATTCAAACATTTCATCAAATGGTTGGTGTGCACCCTTTATTTCAAAATTCTCATGCCTTATAAGACCAAAGTTGATGTTAAAGGAAAGGGAAAGGCTACTACCTTTGATATTGATGTTGTGAATCCATTTACATTGGTTTCAAATAAGTATGTCAAATATGTTGAGCTAAAGCATAGAAAAATGATTGTAGTGAAACAAAATGTTTGGAAGTCGAGTGTGGTTCGGTGTTTGGATATTCCTGATATTGTTAGGTTGGTTGAGCATCAACAAATCAACTATTTCCTACAGCTTACTTAGGATTATAATGAGGACCTTATTGGCGTGTTTTACTTAAGGCTACATGATATGCAAGGTTCATGCTTCGAATTTTCAATAGGGAACAAGGTTTATTAGGTTGCAAATGATTTGTGGAAATCCTTATTTGGTATTACTGTGATTGATGCTAATGAGGATGATGAGGTTGATCCATTGGTGATTGATGTTAACACTTATATAAACTTTGATTGGGGTATTCATGTGAATGAGCTACTCAAAGCTCTTTGTGCTAAGGAATGTTATGATCCTATTTCGTCTGACCAATTGAAGAGGGTGTCAAGAATTCTACTGAGGTTGGTGTCTCATATCCTGCGACCAAAGAATGGTGGGTACTCCATAATAGACTATGTCGAGATTCATTTGGTCTATATTCTCCTGCACAAGGTCAAAATTAATTGGCCTCACTACTTTGTATATCACATTTCTCTGTCACAAAGTTCAACAGAGGAAAATTATTCTACTATCCCTCTATGATTGCCAAGATTATGAACTACTTCAACATTTGTCTGTCAAACCTTATCAATAAATCTCTAGGCCCATCTCAAGATTTCTCTCAACGTATCCTGACAAACATGAACTATTTTTGGCATATCAACCGTCAGGCGTACTATCTTCGCATGGATAAGCATGGCAGAAAGATCTACAAGTTTAATGGTCCTGTTGAATTTGGTGATGATGCAGATGAAGCTCATATGGATGATGAGCAGCTTATGAAAGCTCTTTATGATGTTCCTGAGGAAGATGTTACAATGCAAGATGTTTCTTATAGAAATGATCATGGTACAACTGTTGGTACTGGTTTTGCTGATACTTCCTTTATCATGGTGATGCTTCAGAATATGAAATTGAAGCAATATGAGAGGTATGTAGAAGATTGTAGGAGGCGAGATATCTTTGAAGTTGCTCAAGAAAAGATATTTTTCTGATGCAATAACATATGTCTACTCAGGATTCCAACTTTGAGACTTTTGTTGCATATGTAACGGAGAGTCTTATATCTATACAGAGTAATATGAATGTTAATCATGAGGTTGTTTTGGCAAGGATTAATCACTTGATATCGGTCTAAATAGAGTATTCTGGTTATTATGAACGGTTTTACCATGAGATGTGTGAATTCTTGGATTATTACTACGGAAATGACAGTCAAGTATGGTTTAGGAGTATAAGACCAGTGCCTAGAGGACATGGAAGAATATGAATTGCTATCGGGTGATATGTTGTGATGTTGCTTTGGATTGTGTCTATTGGTCTCATATGTCATCATGCATTTTGTTGAGTCATGCTTTGAATCATTATGCATTATAATTTTGTTTGGCTTGTTCTACAGTGGTTTATGTATTTCCCATATTACTCACTTGTTTGGATTTAAGATAGTGATTGTACTATGGTTATTGTGTTGGATGATTAATGTGTAATATTCTTGTGTTTATTCATCTTGTATATTTTCATGTATGTTGATTATTGTCGCACCTCGAAAAATTCATTTCGAACATACGACCCTCGCGCGAAAGGCGCGGAAATGCGGTTCGACAGAGTCGCCACTGAACTTTATTTTTCCCGAATAGACGGGAGAGGAAAATATCGAGAAAACCTCATAAACGCGGAAGGAACACGGGCGTCGCAACCAAATGTTCCTGGGTTCGGGAGTCGGTTACGCGAGGGGAAGGTATTAGCACCCTCACGTCCGTCGTACTCGACGGGAACCTCTTAATTCGAGTTAATGGATGTTAGCTAAACTTAATTCTTCTCTTCTCATTACTAAATGCTAAAGGATACTATAAAGGGATAAAGACACTAGGGGAAAGGGGATGGTTAGAGGATAGGGTGCTCGCCAAGGATTGGGGCCCTTGTGCCTACGTATGCTCATTCGGACGAGAATGAGAAATCAGAGCGTCGTAGTTCGACTACGGGTAAGGATGGGGGGAATGGAAGATGGAGGGGATTGTGCTCGCCAAGATCATCGCAATCTTGTGCCTACGTATCTTATATTCAAGAATGAATAAAGAATCAGAGTGTCCGTAGTTCGTGGTAACGACCACGAAAGAAATTGGATTGAATTGGTTTGAAATGGGTACGGATGACGATTACTCGAAGCTTAAGAGAGACTTCTCGTACCCAAGTAATCGGGAGAGCGAACCAAAGACTTGGGACACTCTCTTTTCCATCTTGAAGAATAATATTATGTTTGAATGGTGTTTGAACTGATGACGATTACTTTAGCTTAAGAAAGATTTCTCGGACCAAAATAATCGGGAGGGCGAACCAAAGACTTGGAACGCTCTCTTTTTCATCGTAAGAGAAGTTGTGTTTGAAAGGATGAGGTTGAAATGATGACGATTACTTGAAGCTTAAGAAAGACTTCTCAAACTCTAAATGATCGGGAGAGCGAACCAAAGACTTGGAACACTCTCTTTTTCATCGTGAAAGGAAAGTTGTTTGAGTTGGAAATAGTTGAACGATATCGAGTTGTTAATGTTATTTAGAGGCGTCAATTGCTCACACACGAATAAGATAACTCGCATATAAACAACGGAAAGCAAGATCAAAGACTTGAACCTACTCTTTACACCTTGAAAAGAATTGAATAGTTGTTAATTGATTGATAGTTTGTTACGAAAATCCACTTGACGTTGGATCAAGGGTTTGACACGTTATCGCGTGCAAAGCGTGTTGAAAATGAATTGTTTGAAAAAAGAGACTAACTTGACTTACGCATCAAGGGTCGAGTTGTAATAGGTTGATGGCGAATGCGTATGAGAACTCGACTTACGGGGTTGTTTGAAAGTGGCTCGATGATGCATCGAGAATTAGTTTGAAAATAGTTTGAATCCGCTCTAGTCCCTATGGGTGCTCCTAGGAGATAAACTAATAATCAAAGAAATACGAAACATACATCGGAATGGGGGAGGGGTACATGTAATTTACACGGGATTGCACGAAATAAAGGGGTCTCATTGTCAGGTAGCCCAAGAGAAAGCCGTGTGTGTGCATTTGTGTCTTAAACTACGCCTTGAGCAAAGTCGAGCACGACTTAAAATTAAGATACCTGCAAGTGACCAAAGATCCAACAGTCCACCAATTCGGCTTTTAAGATTTTCAATAATTTATTAGGCATTTTCGAATATGGGTGAATAAATATAATAAATATGAGATATATGATATGTGAATAATAATATGACAATAATGAATAAATAATATGTTAAGATAAATGTAGCAATAATATGAATAATATGAATAATAATATAACAATATAATATCCACAATAATATTTGACGGAAATTTAAGTTAGTGGTCAATGAAATAAAATCGAAAGAAAAAAAAGGGGTCTCAGATCCTTTGTTTCATGCCACTAATGTGACGGTTAAACGGCAGAAGTCTCGTCATCGACCGAAGAAAATCAAAATGAAAACAAAATTTGAAAACAAGGATAATAGGTCTAACAAAGGGATTAAAATAACAACAAGCGCTTTTAGAAAGGAAAATAAAAAAAAAGTATTTAGTAAAGTAATTGGAGAAATTATTAACAAATTAACAAAAAGGTTTATCAAATGTAATTAACTAAAATAATAAATTAAATAGATAAATAGATAAGTAAAACACAAAAAGAAAAGGGGTGAGGCACTTCAATAGAGATGTATCAGCAGATGAGTAACGCGGGCTGAATAACCCATTTTTTCATTACCATTCAACAAACCTCACTGAAGACAACAAATCCTGCTTAGCAATGTCAAAAACAGGTCCGAGCCCAACGTCTGAACTCCTAATCACGCAATGAACAAATGAAGTTGTGAAACGGAAGAAAGAGGGAAAAACGGCGAAAACGGAGGTAACGCCACTCAATCCCACTTCAGTCTTTCATGGTCATCCTCGACTTAGGTTCGCAAGGCTTTGTTCGAGGTTTTGGTTTCACTCTCAATCTCTCTCCTTCACCTAAATTCCTTGCCCAACTCTGATTTGTGTATCATCTTTTCATCCCCTTCTATTCTTTTTAGGTTTCGAAACTTTATAGGCTTAGTGTTGAGGACTTGATTTGGGGTCGAAGAGAGTTTGGAGATGGTGGATTTTGAAGGACACGCGGAAGGTTTGGGTAAATCTGGGTAACAGTTGAGATTGAGGGATTCTGAAGAATGGGTCTTTAATGTGCTGCTGAAGGATTTCTAGGTTATTGAAGGTTTATGCTTTGTATGGTTTTGTCGGAGCGTTTGAAGTTTACGGCAGGATTAGATGGTCCTGAACATAGGGGAATTTCGAAATAAGGTTCCATTTGAGTGTGGGAAAATGGAGTTTATGGGTTGGTGTGAGTTTCTGAATTTGCGTTGTGCTGTTTCGTCGGGAGTTTGAAGACGATAACAGGTTGGATTTCGGATCTTGTTTGGTTAAAAGGTGGTTTTGAGGGTTGATGGTGTTGAGAAAGATGGTTGGTGGTTTCGAAAACAGAGGCTGAAGGAAGATGTTCTGGGCTTTGTTTTGAAGGAGACCAGTTGGAGAAGACGGTTAATGTTATTTTCACAGAGAAAAGTTGAAGACAGGTTGTGTTGGTTTTTCTTTCTGATAGTTTGATGATGATAGAGATTTTGAAGTTGAGGTTATCATGTTCTTTCCCTCGAAATTGAAGGTTATTGTTGAGTTATATAGATTCATGAGAGAGTTTCAACTTGTTGTCTGTAAGTTAGGAGTGGGAGGCTTGATACTGTAAGTTGCAGGTTTTTTGTACCGTTTATGCAGAGTTTGTCTGGTGTGGATTTGTAATGGCAGGTTGTTGCCTGATGTGTCATGAAGGTTGGAGTGGTGTGTAGCAATTTTTTGGCTGCTTGTGGTGTACGGTTGTTGGTTTTCTTTGTATATGAAGCTGATGAGATCTTGTTGGTTTTCTTTGTATATGAAGTTGATGAGAGGTCTTATTGTGTGTGTTTATGAAATGGTGTTGCAGACCCCCCTGTTTTGAGGCAGCAACTGCAGGTTATATAAGGAATCGGGGTCCCCCTTGGAAGCGTGGTTTCGTGGCCTTTTGAAGTTGTTTGTTTGTTTTGCAGTGGTGTATTGCTGAAGGATGCAAGATGGTTGTCAGTTTTAGCTCTGCAGAATTGGAGCAGGTTTTTATGATATCTTCATGTAGGTTATGTGAAACATTTTTTTCTGTGTATGGTAGCCCCTCTACAATTTTGTTTTTCTTTTATTTATGTGAATTTGTTGTTTTGTGTAGACCTTGTCTGGCATGGGTTTTCCTGCGGTTTGTACCGGCCATAACAGGTAATGTCAGCTGTGAGGTTTTGGACAAGGAAGTATGGTAGTAGCAGGCTGGTATGCTTTGATGCAGAACTTGTCTGGTGTGGCTTTTTTCTTGTTTTTGCATAATTCATTGCTAGCTGATTTATTGTTTTGTTTTGTTTTGTTTTATGGCTTCATGACAGATGCGTTATAATGCGAAGATTGAAGTTATGAAGAAGAGAAAGGTTAGGCTTAATGGAAAGAAGCGGAAGATGGGTTTTGGCGGAACGGCATGGGTTTTCAGGTGTTTGAGGGAGAGCTCCCAGCTTCTTCTTCTGTTCTTTGTCAAGACTAAATGAAATGCAATCCCCCTCTTGTATGTGGAAATGAAAGGTGTTCTCCGGACAAAACGCGAGGCCAAAGCAGAAGTAATCACGCAGATCCCGTGCGTATGAACCATATGGGTATGAACTAATGTGAAATGGTTTCTCCTTAAAAAACCTTATCTCATTTCTTTTTGTCGTTTGTGCTTGCGGTGGTTTTACGTGTCTTCCTGCAGAAATTGGGTACTGCTACATAGCATACCATATGTCAAGGTGTAGGCTGTGAGTGTGATGTTAGCATTTGCAATTTGATGTGTGATTTAGTATCCCTTGGTGGTACGTACGCAATCACGTGGTTTTTGATGCGCTAGAATTGCAAGTTTTGGCTGAGAAAAAACATTGTCGTTGTGTGAGTTATTTTTGGCGTACGTATTCACCGCGCGGGATTTGCTTGGTTGGACGGTTGTGAGTCTGTGACACCAACAAGGTAATGGTAGCATGGTAATATGGACAACCATAGGTACGTAACATTGGAAGGCTTGTTTTTGCAATTTTTTCTGAATTTCCAACTGGTATTATTTTTAACACTGTTTGTGGATTGCATACAATACCATGTAGCTGCTGCAGATTTCAGGATTGTGGGGCCATCTGATGACTGTATCTTCATGTGCTGTATGGTTTACGGTAGGCTTTGCATTTGGTCATTTATTGTTGGGCCACGTGAGGGTTATGTAGTAACAATGAAGAGTGTCGGTTTTGTCGCATTCACAGCGTGCACATGGAAGCATTTGTGGTAGTTATTACAAGGATATGCCTTGCAACGGTGACGTGATTTTGGTGCGAGGGAGAGTGGAAAGCCATTGGTGTGCATATTCGGTGTTGGCTTGTAACCGCTGCGTGAGAGAAAAGGTGTGGGTGTTAAGACCATCGAAGCCGCGTGAGGGATGCTGCGTGAAATACAAATCTCCTTTTGTTCCATCTTTACTTGAGTTTTTCTTGTAGAATTTCCTTTGTAATATTTTTTTTAATTTAGTGATAATGTGTAAAAATGAAGAAAAACAACGGGCCTTATGAACCAAAAGCAAATGGTGGATTTTTTGGGTTTTTATTGTTATGACAAATGCTAACAGGCTTGAATTTACACCTCTATTTTTCACACACTTGAAACACATTCGAAGCATTTAATCACGAGATTGCAACTGACAATTAACTCTCGAAACTCTTAGTTAAAAATATGCAACATCCTGCTTGTCCAGGGACGGAAGTAAGAATGAATGTCTATCTTAATCTTTTGGATGGAGAAGGGCCTTGAATCACAAATGAACAATGAAACAATCTCGAGTCTGGCCGCTTTGAATACTGATGAATCAACATTTTCACCTTGTGTCTTCTTGGGTAAGAAAAATGCCTTGAAATTAATAGGACATAACTTGATAGGAATGCCTTGAAATTAATAGGACATAACCTTACAGGAACTGCCTAGTCTCAAAGTTTTGATTGAAAACAAATTGATTCTTAGTGACCAACAAGCAGTGATTCACTTGGTACATCCTAACAACCTGATATGTACACCAACCACTTGGATTGTCACAAACCCTTAATTGAAACTTGCCACGCATCACCTGAACTGTGGAACATACTCATGCCTGATCACTGAACCTCACATATTCCTACCCAGACACACCTGCCTTGACATCTCAAAGTGAAAGAAACAACATGCATTTGATTTTTTAAAAAACATGGTTAGGGACAAATGAAAATATGTACAGGTAGAGGATATACAGGTAGGACAAATTTGGGGTATGACAGATGCCCCTATCTAATTAACTTAGACCGAGTGAGATAAACTGCTACTGTGTTCTTTCCTACGAGGTAGAAGTCAATTAGATATAAAGAAGACCCTGAATTTGTCTGAAAAGAAAATAGATGCCTGAGAATTGAAATACCGGATGAAGGTAAACCTCTGAGTAAACTATGGATAACTAGCAAAAGGTCACCCTCCCCAAAAGGATGATGGGATAAAACACATATGGCTACTACCACCAAAAGGATGGTAAAGCAAAACACAAATGAATATTATCGCACAATCTATCATTAATGACCATGATAGACCCCCTACCAAAAGGATGACGGAGCGAAACTCACACCAGCCACTACCACCAAAAGGATAATATGACAAACACAAACAAAATATCGCACAATCTGACATCGACGAAATGCCAAACCCACCACCAAAAGGATGACGGAGCGAAATACAAACAAAACATCGCACAATCTGACATCGACGAAATGCTAGACCCACCACCAAAAGGATGGCAGAGCGAAACACAACACACAACACAGATCGCACAATCTATCATTAATGACCATGATAGACCCCCCACCAAAAGGATGACGGAGCGAAACACAACACAGATCGCACAACCTATCATTAATGACCATGATAGACCCCCCACCAAAAGGATGACGGAGCGAAACACAACACATATCGCACAATCTATCATTAATGACCATGATAGACCCCCCACCAAAAGGATGACAGAGCGAAACACAACACAGATCGCACAATCTATCATTAATGACCATGATAGACCCCCACCAAAAGGATGACGGAGCGAAACACAACACAGATCGCACAATCTATCATTAATGACCATGATAGACCCCCCACCAAAAGGATGACGGAGCGAAACACAACACAGATCGCACAACCTATCATTAATGACCATGATAGACCCCCCACCAAAAGAATGACGGAGCGAAACACAACACAGATCACACAATCTATCATTAATGACCATGATAGACCCCCCACCAAAAGGATGACGGAGCGAAACACAACACAGATCGCACAATCTATCATTAATGACCATGATAGACCCCCCACCAAAAGGATGACGGAGCGAAACACAACACAGATCGCACAATCTATCATTAATGACCATGATAGACCCCCCACCAAAAGGATGACGGAGCGAAACACAACACAGATTGCACAATCTATCATTAATGACCATGATAGACCCCCCACCAAAAGGATGACGGAGCGAAACACAACACAGATCGCACAACCTATCATTAATGACCATGATAGACCCCCCACCAAAAGGATGACGGAGCGAAACACAACACAGATCGCACAATCTATCATTAATGACCATGATAGACCCCCCACCAAAAGGATGACGGAGCGAAACACAACACAGATCACACAATCTATCATTAATGACCATGATAGACCCCCCACCAAAAGGATGACGGAGCGAAACACACACCGGCCACTACCACCAAAAGGATGATAGGACAAATACAAATTGAAGGCTACCCACACCAAAAGGATGCAGGCTAGGTTGAACTGACAAGGTTCAACTATCACCAAAAGGATGATAGTAAGGCAATCGACAATGGTCACGCTTGCTGAATGCGACTCATTAGGGAACACCCGAGAGGAAGATTAAATTGAAATAGATTAACGGGGTACGCCCACCGTCCTGTTTGGAGATCATAATTTTCCTGAAATGATTTCATGGTTACGCCCATGAATTTTGAAGAGGATGCCCCTGACTGGGCTGAGTTTGTCTTGATGTCTTGTTTTACTCAACAAAAGGTTGAACAACTTCATGAGGGACGCTCATGGTATTGCTGAAGATGCCCCTGCCTGGGTTGGATCTTGCACTGAACTTCTTGGATTTGCCCAACAAAAGGTTGAACAACTTCATGGGGAACGCCCACGGTCTTGAATGGTATACCCCTAACTGGGCTGAATGTTGATTTGAAGATCTGATCAACCACAAGGTTGAAATACGTCATGGGAGACGCCCATGGTCTTTAAAAAAATGCCCCTGACTGGGCTGAATCTTGCTTTGAATGACTTCGAATTTTGTGGGAGAAACCCACAATTGCAGAAGATTGCCCCTGATTGGGCTGATGATTGCTTTGAAGCTCTTGAAATTCGTGGGAGAAATCCACGACCTTGTGGAAGATGCCCCTGACCGGGCTACCAATGGTCTTGGAAATCTTCGGGATTGATCCTGGACCTCGACTTGTATATATGAATGCTGGATGATAAATAATATTCCATATGAGTGGACGTGCAAATGCAAATGCTGACGCGCGAATATGCAAGAATTGGGGAAGTATGATATGGTTGGAGTATGCATATGATGCAAGATATTTATGAGGTCGAATGCAATGCGTATGATGCATATGATTGCCGACAGGTAATTGGAAATGCTGGGAGACACCAGCGTGGTGGACTCTGGAAGTTGCCAATGCAGATTGGACTTCGGGTGGTGGGAGGGATTGACTTCCTCGACACGCAGCTTGTTGAAGATGCCATGATTGAAGCAGAAGATGATGCTCTAGATGCCCCAAGTCTGGGTGCTTGGTGACTTATTGTGAATTTCCTTCAGAGAAGGTTGCAACTCTGCTTGATGGTCAGGACGACCTAGTCTTGCCCCCAGTCGGAACTTGTTAATGGCTTGCCCCTGCTCGAGCTCTTGAGTAATTTGCCCCAGCCTGTGGATTTTGAGGTAGTCTTGCTTCGTGACAACCATTGAAAGTCAAGTTCCTCCTTGATTTTCCTTTGGTGAGATGTCCTTGAATACCTAGCACTGATTTGCCATTAAAATTGTACATTCACAAATGGTAATATTAATGCAAATTTCGATGCAAATTTGAAAAAGTATTGTTTATTTGAGAGTGTCGTGGTAGTGAGACGAATGGACTGCTAGCCCAAACGTTGTGCTAATTTGATTGGTGCGAAAGATATATCAAGGGAAATGACACCAATGCTGATGATTAGAAATCATGTGAGGAGTCAGGTTACGCAACCTCGCAATAGTATGCTTTCAGAATAAACCTCGCCTCAATTAGGTCTTTCGAGGGTTGTAGCGTGGTCTGGTTCACGGTTATGAAACAAAGGTTATTAGGCTCAAAGTATGATTTGTACCCACCCCTTCTTCATAATGATCTCCAGTCCTACGCTCAGTTAATTCTACACTTGTCTTGATGGTGTAAGCTTGAAGGTTCAAGGTTTGCTCGTCGTGGCAGTCACCTTATTCTGATGGACGTCAGTGCCCCTTTGATTTGGGTGGCCACTGAATCTTATTTTGTTTTTGTTGAGGGTTCTGGGGTCCTCTTTTGTTTTTGTTTTGATCCCTAACTTTTGCATGGACTAACTTTGCTTGTCAGATCCATCGGGATTGCCTTGATTTTGCCTAAGTCCCCTCTAAGGTGTTTGACTTAGCAGGCTTTTGATTTTTTTGAATTTTGTTGGAAGGTTGTGACTGCCATAACATGGGTCTTTAATGAACCACCGTCTCTGGGATTTTGCTTTGTTGATTCAAGTGCGGAATTTGGATTAACTGAACACTGCCCTGCCCCAGGTTGAGTGTAAAGGTTTGAATATCCGAAGGAAACTACTACTTCTAGGCTCGAAGTGGTTTACTAGGGGTTAACTCCTTATATCTCCATGTTTGGGGATTTGAAGCAATGCCTATACATCATTGACGAGATTCGGTCTGAAAGCATACAGTTTGCAATTATGGGTATCTTGTTTTCATCATCCTCCCTCAAATCACGCTAAACAATAGTGAATAGAGTGGAGTGAATAAATGTGTCGGTGATAAGTGAAAATGAGTGAATACGACATAACTAATTCAAAACACGCATAAACGATACATTAATGAAAACCAAATACGAATGGCAATTGTTCAAAGCATACAATACTTAAACAAACAAAGACAAAACATAAGAAATGCAAAATATGAAATGGCAACATGACTGCCTTCTTCGGGGAATAAACTTGACTAGAATCGATCTAATGTTGGCACTAGTTGACTGGTGGCATCGGATTGTTGATGATATTCGGAGACTTCCCATTGAAGTTGATAGCATCCCTATCGATCATGTCTTGAATTATGTGCTTGAAAGCCCTGCAGTCCTCAATGGTGTAACCTGGAGCGCCCTTATGAAACTCACAATGAGCATTTGCATCGTAATCGGCAGGAATGACAGTTGGAGGAGCCAAATCTCTCGGAACAACATCTTTCTTCTCCATCAACTGAGCAAAGATTTTGGCATATGACATTGGTAGACGATCAAAGACTCTATCTGGTCTCCATGTTCTCTGCGGACGCTGTGGGCGAGTACCTTGTCGTTGCTGAGTAGCTTGCATCTGCTGTTGCTGAAGAGGATACTGATATCCTTGCTGGTTGTAGGCTTGTTGCTGAGGAGCCTGTTGTTGTGGCATCTGAGCTTGCACTGCTTGAACAGCTGGCTGATAAGGCATAAGAGCACATTGCGCGGCAGCAACATACGGATACTGATAATAGGGAACTTGATAAGGCATAGGAGGGGGAGCTTATTGAGAAGCTTGCCCTTTCTGCAAAAAGATGGCATTTGTTTCGCCCTCCTTCTTCTTATATCCATTGAAAGGCTTCTTGGCATTAGCCTGGCTGTTAGAACCTCCTGGGATCTTTCCACTCTTCATCCCTTCTTCAATTCTCTCACCGACGATAACCAAGTCAGAGAATCCAGCGGAGACACTACCAATCAGCTTCTCATAGTATTGGCCTTGCAAAGTGCCCATGAAGATGTCAATCAATTCACGATCAACAAGAGGTGGATGAACCCTTGCGGCTAACTCTCTCCATCGTTGTGCGTACTCCTTGAAGGATTCGTTGTCCTTCTGAGTCATACTCTGAAGCTGAGTACGATTTGGAGCAAGATCGGTGTTGTATTTGTACTGCTTGACGAATGCATCGGCTAGCTCAGCCCAAGTGCGTACACTGTTACGTTCCAGCTGCATATACCATTTGAGTGATGCCCCAGACAAGCTATCTTGGAAGCAATGGATCATGAGCTTTTCATCTCTGGCATAGGCAGCCATTTTGCGACAATACATCTTCAGATGAATGTTTGAACAATTGAGACCTTTGTACTTCGAAAATTCGGGCACCATGAACTTGGGAGGAATGACAACATCAGGCACCAAGCACAATTCCAGAGTACTGAAAGAATTTGAGTTATGCCCTTCCATGGCGCGGAGTTTCTCGGCTAGATCTCGGCACATCTTCATGGCTTCTGAGTCCTGAACAGCAACAGGACTGGAAATGGGGATAGCAGCATGATAGTTCTGAACGTCGTCATAATGATCCATCAGAGTATCTTCGGTATGGGGAGCTGGGATTTGCACAGCAGTAGGCTGGGCCTGCGGGATAGCTCCAATGGTAACTCCGGGTGCTGGGGTTGGATGAGAAGTGTTCCCTTCGGCTGCGTTATTGAAGTTCAACGGCATCCCATGATGATTTGGAATTGGAACCAAAGGGATGGCAGTAGACCCTTGTCCTTGACCATTGTTGTTGACGACAGCAGCGGCTTCACGCTGTTCTTCCTCTCTTCTGGCCGCGAGGATGGCTTCGAGGATCTGGTCGATCTTTCCTTTCATAGAATCCAACTCCTCCCTGAAGGTAGCTTGCTCTTGTTGAATCTGATCCATCATTCGTCTTGTATTGGCTCTAGTTGCGTACTGGTGTCGAGGACTCAACTTGATTTACTGGATATGAAGGAAAGAGAAACATGAGAAACTGCTGAAGGAAGGAGAATGCAAGGTGCACAACAAATGAGATGCAATGCAAATGATATGCAATGCAAGATGCAAGATCCAGGATCACAGGATCACAAATTAAACAGTTCTGAGATTAGCCGGGTGGACGGTTCAAGGATCACAGTCACTGCTCAAAGAAAATCCCCACGGGTAGGATTCTAAAACGGGTAGGTGCCTAGAGTCATGGATATCTTTCAAAGATATTACTGCCATGACAAAGCCTCATCATGATGATAATATCCTTTAAAAGGATCTCCTCTAGGTGAGGTTCTCGTATCTTCCACGCGAGAATGACTTCTCGGAGGCATCAACTACACAACCATCGACACACGGATTCTAGAAAAGGTTCTCAGAGTCATAGATCGAGGTTGAAAATATTACTGTAAGAAAGCAATACGTTCAAGGGATCTCATCTGATTGGGGCGTTCGTATTAATTCACAAAGAATTAACACTACCAACCACCATGGATAAAACGGTTTATGGTCCTTGGGATAAACGATTCAAACTCGAAAACATTATTGTCATGGCAAAGACTCACCACAACAACAATATCTCCAAGGAATCTACTCCAAGCGGGGTCTTCGCTTCAACTTAACGTGGAAGACTCCACGCAAGTCTCCACGACACAACCACCATCCTAATCCTAGGGTTATACTCGGACTCGGGTGTAGAGCCATCTCACAAAGTAACCATAAGAAGAACAACCCCACAATGCCACAAGAACAGGTAGCCAAGATAAGGATACCAATAAATAAGCGAGAAGAAAATAAAAGACAACAAGCTAACAACTCAAACTAAGATAGGCTCGACTCTCTCTTGCATGGAGCAAAGTCCCCAGCAGAGTCGCCACCTGTCGCACCTCGAAAAATTCATTTCGAACATACGACCCTCGCGCGAAAGGCGCGGAAATGCGGTTCGACAGAGTCGCCACCGAACTTTATTTTTCCCGAATAGACGGGAGAGGAAAATATCGAGAAAACCTCATAAACACGGAAGGAACACGGGCGTCGCAACCAAATGTTCCTGGGTTCGGGAGTCGGTTACGCGAGGGGAAGGTATTAGCACCCCTCACGTCCGTCGTACTCGACGGGAACCTCTTAATTCGAGTTAATGGATGTTAGCTAAACTTAATTCTTCTCTTCTCATTACTAAATGCTAAAGGATACTATAAAGGGATAAAGACACTAGGGGAAAGGGGATGGTTAGAGGATAGGGTGCTCGCCAAGGATTGGGGCCCTTGTGCCTACGTATGCTCATTCGGACGAGAATGAGAAATCAGAGCGTCGTAGTTCGACTACGGGTAAGGATGGGGGGAATGGAAGATGGAGGGGATTGTGATCGCCAAGATCATCGCAATCTTGTGCCTACGTATCTTATATTCAAGAATGAATAAAGAATCAGAGCGTCCGTAGTTCGTGGTAACGACCACGAAAGAAACTGGATTGAATTGGTTTGAAATGGGTACGGATGACGATTACTCGAAGCTTAAGAGAGACTTCTCGTACCCAAGTAATCGGGAGAGCGAACCAAAGACTTGGGACACTCTCTTTTCCATCTTTAAGAATAATATTATGTTTGAATGGTGTTTGAACTGATGACGATTACTTTAGCTTAAGAAAGATTTCTCGGACCAAAATAATCGGGAGGGCGAACCAAAGACTTGGAACGCTCTCTTTTTCATCGTAAGAGAAGTTGTGTTTGAAAGGATGAGGTTGAAATGATGACGATTACTTGAAGCTTAAGAAAGACTTCTCAAACTCTAAATGATCGGGAGAGCGAACCAAAGACTTGGAACACTCTCTTTTTCATCGTGAAAGGAAAGTTGTTTGAGTTGGAAATAGTTGAACGATATCGAGTTGTTAATGTTATTTAGAGGCGTCAATTGCTCACACACGAATAAGATAACTCGCATATAAACAACGGAAAGCAAGATCAAAGACTTGAACCTACTCTTTACACCTTGAAAAGAATTGAATAGTTGTTAATTGATTGATAGTTTGTTACGAAAATCCACTTGACGTTGGATCAAGGGTTTGACACGTTATCGCGTGCAAAGCGTGTTGAAAATGAATTGTTTGAAAAAAGAGACTAACTTGACTTACGCATCAAGGGTCGAGTTGTAATAGGTTGATGGCGAATGCGTATGAGCACTCGACTTACGGGGTTGTTTGAAACTGGCTCGATGATGCATCGAGAATTAGTTTGAAAATAGTTTGAATCCGCTCTAGTCCCTATGGGTGCTCCTAGGAGATAAACTAATAATCAAAGAAATACGAAACATACATCGGAATGGGGGAGGGGTACATGTAATTTACACGGGATTGCACGAAATAAAGGGGTCTCATTGTCAGGTAGCCCAAGAGAAAGCCGTGTGTGTGCATTTGTGTCCTAAACTACGCCTTGAGCAAAGTCGAGCACGACTTAAAATTAAGATACCTGCAAGTGACCAAAGATCCAACAGTCCACCAATTCGGCTTTTAAGATTTTCAATAGTTTATTAGGTATTTTCGAATATGGGTGAATAAATATAATAAATATGAGATATATGATATGTGAATAATAATATGACAATAATGAATAAATAATATGTTAAGATAAATGTAGCAATAATATGAATAATATGAATAATAATATAACAATATAATATCCACAATAATATTTGACGGAAATTTAAGTTAGTGGTCAATGAAATAAAATCGAAAGAAAAAAAAGGGGTCTCAGATCCTTTGTTTCACGCCACTAATGTGACGGTTAAACGGCGGAAGTCTCGTCATCGACCGAAGAAAATCAAAATGAAAACAAAATTTGAAAACAAGGATAATAGGTCTAACAAATGGATTAAAATAACAACAAGCGCTTTTAGAAAGAAAAATCAAAAAAAAGTATTTAGTAAAGTAATTGGAGAAATTATTAACAAATTAACAAAAAGGTTTATCAAATGTAATTAACTAAAATAATAAATTAAATAGATAAATAGATAAGTAAAACACAAAAAGAAAAGGGGTGAGGCACTTCAATAGAGATGTATCAGCAGGTGAGTAACGCGGGCTGAATAACCCATCTTTTCATTACCATTCAACAAACCTCACTGAAGACAACAAATCCTGCTTAGCAATGTCAAAAACAGGTCCGAGCCCAACGTCTGAACTCCTAATCACGCAATGAACAAATGAAGTTGTGAAACGGAAGAAAGAGGGAAAAACGGCGAAAACGGAGGTAACGCCACTCAATCCCACTTCAGTCTTTCATGGTCATCCTCGACTTAGGTTCGCAAGGCTTTGTTCGAGGTTTTGGTTTCACTCTCAATCTCTCTCCTTCACCTAAATTCCTTGCCCAACTCTGATTTGCGTATCATCTTTTCATCCCCTTCTATTCTTTTTAGGTTTCGAAACTTTATGGGCTTAGTGTTAAGGACTTGATTTGGGGTCGAAGAGAGTTTGGAGATGGTGGATTTTGAAGGACACGCGGAAGGTTTGGGTAAATCTGGGTAACAGTTGAGATTGAGGGATTCTGAAGAATGGGTCTTTAATGTGCTGCTGAAGGATTTCTAGGTTATTGAAGGTTTATGCTTTGTGTGGTTTTGTCGGAGCGTTTGAAGTTTACGGCAGGATTAGATGGTCCTGAACATAGGGGAATTTCGAAATAAGGTTCCAATTGAGTGTGGGAAAATGGAGTTTATGGGTTGGTGTGAGTTTCTGAATTTGCGTTGTGCTGTTTCGTCGGGAGTTTGAAGACGATAACAGGTTGGATTTTGGATCTTGTTTGGTTAAAAGGTGGTTTTGAGGGTTGATAGTGTTGAGAAAGATGGTTGGTGGTTTCGAAAACAGAGGTTGAAGGAAGATGTTCTGGGCTTTGTTTTGAAGGAGACCAGTTGGGAGAAGACGGTTAATGTTATTTTCACAGAGAAAAGTTGAAGACAGGTTGTGCTGGTTTTTCTTTCTGATAGTTTGATGATGATGGAGATTTTGAAGTTGAGGTTATCATGTTCTGTCCCTCGAAATTGAAGGCTGTTGTTGAGTTATATAGATTCATGAGAGAGTTTCAACTTGTTGTCCGTAAGTTAGGAGTGGGAGGCTTGATACTGCAAGTTGCAGGTTTTTTGTACCGTTTATGCAGAGTTTGTCTGGTGTGGATTTGTAATGGCAGGTTGTTGTCTGATGTGTCATGAAGGTTGGAGTGGTGTGTAGCAATTTTTTGGCTGCTTGGGGTGTACGGTTGTTGGTTTTCTTTGTATATGAAGTTGATGAGATCTTGTTGGTTTTCTTTGTATATGAAGTTGATGAGAGGTCTTATTGTGTGTGTTTATGAAATGGTGTTGCAGACCCCCCTGTTTTGAGGCAGCAACTGCAGGTTATATAAGGAATCGGGGTCCCCCTTGGAAGCGTGGTTTCGTGGCCTTTTGAAGTTGTTTGTTTGTTTTGCAGTGGTGTATTGCTGAAGGATGCAGGATGGTTGTCAGTTTTAGCTCTGCAGAATTGGAGCAGGTTTTTATGATATCTTCATGTAGGTTGTGTGAAACATTTTTTTTTGTGTATGGTAGCCCCTCTACAATTTTGTTTTTCTTTTATTTATGTGAATTTGTTGTTTTGTGTAGACCTTGTCTGGCATGGGTTTTCCTGCGGTTTGTACCGGCCATAACAGGTAATGTCAGCTGTGAGGTTTTGGACTAGGAAGTATGGTAGTAGCAGGCTGGTATGCTTTGATGCAGAACTTGTCTGGTGTGGCTTTTTTCTTGTTTTTGCATAATTCATTGCTAGCTGATTTATTGTTTTCTTTTGTTTTGTTTTATGGCTTCATGACAGATGCGTTATAATGCGAAGATTGAAGTTCTGAAGAAGAGAAAGGTTAGGCTTAATGGAAAGAAGCGGAAGATGGGTTTTGGCCGAACGGCATGGGTTTTCAGGTGTTTGAGGGAGAGCTCCCAGCTTCTTCTTCTGTTCTTTGTCAAGACTAAATGAAATGCAATCCCCCTCTTGTATGTGGAAATGAAAGGTGTTCTCCGGAAAAAACGTGAGGCCAAAGCAGAAGTAATCACGCAGATCCCGTGCGTATGAACCATATGGGTACGGACTAATGTGAAATGGTTTCTCCTTAAAAAACCTTATCTCATTTCTTTTTGTCGTTTGTGCTTGCGGTGGTTTTACATGTCTTCCTGCAGAAATTGGGTACTGCTACATAGCATACCATATGTCAAGGTGTAGGCTGTGAGTGTGATGTTAGCATTTGCAATTTGATGTGTGATTTAGTATCCCTTGGTGGTACGTACGCAATCACGTGGTTTTTGATGCGCTAGAATTGCAAGTTTTGGCTGAGAAAAAACATTGTCGTTGTGTGAGTTATTTTTGGCGTACGTATTCACCGCGCGGGATTTGCTTGGTTGGACGGTTGTGAGTCTGTGACACCAACAAGGTAATGGTAGCATGGTAATATGGACAACCATAGGTACGTAACATTGGAAGGCTTGTTTTTGCAATTTTTTCTGAATTTCCAACTGGTATTATTTTTAACACTGTTTGTGGATTGCATACAATACCATGTAGCTGCTGCAGATTTCAGGATTGTGGGGCCATCTGATGACTGTATCTTCACGTGCTGTATGGTTTACGGTAGGCTTTGCATTTGGTCATTTATTGTTGGGCCACGTGAGGGTTATGTAGTAACAATGAAGAGTGTCGGTTTTGTCGCATTCACAGCGTGCACATGGAAGCATTTGTGGTAGTTATTACAAGGATATGCCTTGCAACGGTGACGTGATTTTGGTGCGAGGGAGAGTGGAAAGCCATTGGTGTGCATATTCGGTGTTGGCTTGTAACCGCTGCGTGAGAGAAAAGGTGTGGGTGTTAAGACCATCGAAGCCGCGTGAGGGATGCTGCGTGAAATACAAATCTCCTTTTGTTCCATCTTTACTTGAGTTTTTCTTGTAGAATTTCCTTTGTAATATTTTTTTTAATTTAGTGATAATGTGTAAAAATGAAGAAAAACAATGGGCCTTATGAACCAAAAGCAAATGGTGGATTTTTTGGGTTTTTATTGTTATGACAAATGCTAACAGGCTTGAATTTACACCTCTATTTTTCACACACTTGAAACACATTCGAAGCATTTAATCACGAGATTGCAACTGACAATTAACTCTCGAAACTCTTAGTTAAAAATATGCAACATCCTGCTTGTCCAGGGACGGAAGTAAGAATGAATGTCTATCTTAATCTTTTGGATGGAGAAGGGCCTTGAATCACAAATGAACAATGAAACAATCTCGAGTCTGGCCGCTTTGAATACTGATGAATCAACATTTTCACCTTGTGTCTTCTTGGGTAAGAAAAATGCCTTGAAATTAATAGGACATAACTTGATAGGAATGCCTTGAAATTAATAGGACATAACCTTACAGGAACTGCCTAGTCTCAAAGTTTTGATTGAAAACAAATTGATTCTTAGTGACCAACAAGCAGTGATTCACTTGGTACATCCTAACAACCTGATCTGTACACCAACCACTTGGATTGTCACAAACCCTTAATTGAAACTTGCCACGCATCGCCTGAACTGTGGAACATACTCATACCTGATCACTGAACCTCACATATTCCTACCCAGACACACCTGCCTTGACATCTCAAAGTGAAAGAAACAACATGCATTTGATTTTCTAAAAAAAATGGTTAGGGACAGATGAAAATATGTACAGGTAGAGGATATACAGGTAGGACAAATTTGGGGTATGACAATTATATGCGAGTGCATGTCTCATCTTTGCAAATTGCCTTTATATAGTATATTCTATATGTGAATCGAGTATCTATGTGATACTTATAATAGCTTGCCTTGTCTCTTTTTAATGTTGTCAAACGGGAAGAAGAATTTGCAGTTGTTGAAGTTATGATGCACATATTCAGAGGCAGCCTTCATGAACAATAAACGCATCGTCTCAAGTTTTGCCATTATAAAAAAGGGGGAGTATCTGAGTCAAAACTAGGATAGTTTAACGTTTATGTACATTGGACGGTATTATCTGAGTCTAGCTATGCATTTTTGCATTAGGATGCATGTCAACATTGTTGAAATGATTTAGAAAATATCAGAGCATCAATAAATAGTTTCATGCATCAAAAAAATTGGGCGTGAAAAATAACTTATAGGTTGACACATACGACTATAGGTCAACACATAGAAGAAATTTTTCTTCTATAGGTTGACACATATGCTGCAGTATTGAATCTTGTAGGCTCTGTCCATGTGCTGACTCCTATAGGCCGACTCATAACCTTTATAGGTCAACTCATGACTTTGATAGGTCGACCTATAGACAAATTTTTTTGAACTTTTGCATTATTTTCTATTCCTTTTGTTCGATACTTGCATATATATATATACACATATATATATATATATATATATATATATATATATATATATATATATATATATATATATATATATATATATATATATACACACACATATATATATATATATATATATATATATATATATATATATATATATATATATATATATATATATATATATATATATATATACATATATGTGTATATATATATATATATATATATATATATATATATATATATATATATATATATATATATATATATATATATATATATATATATATATATATATATATATATATATATATATATATATATATATATATATATATATATATATATATATATACACTTTATATTTTATACATGCATCATTTCTAGTAAGGGTTCTAGAGTAAAACCTACATGAAACCAGGATTTCAAAGCATACTCATCATTTGCAACCTCTCTTTTATGCATAAACACGATCAAACTACACATAATCATTTTTTGATTGGATGACCATCTATATTAAGGTTGATAACGTCCAATTTAGGTTATTTGTACGGTAAATTGGGTTGCGTTCTTTGAGGGTTTCAAATAAGAAAACCGAGTTGGGCTTTTCCTTCAAGATCATTAAGGGATTTGAATGTCTTGGAAAAGATTACGCAATTCGGATCCAATCGAGTGAAATCCATGGGACAAAGGGTTCTTTTCAAGATCATCTTGGTAAATCTTGATTTTCAAGAAGTATGCGCTTGGGATTAATTCAGCTGGGTGAAAGCCTTGGGATAAGGTGCATTGGAAAGAAGTAGCAAGAACATGTGAGTTGAAGCGGCGTTGCTGGTTACTTGATCAATATTTGATCAAGGGTTTTGGAGGTAATAGAGTCAACACCAAACCTAGGGTTTGTAGGGTTGTATTGCTACATATCTTGTATACATACATTTGCAAAGTAAGGTCAATTGCAACTATCTTAATTCGAATTCAAATTAAGGGAAGACGTACCCATAGTGAGGTCAGTTGAGGAACTGCCTAAACAAATACTTGTGTATTCTCTCTCTCTCTCTCTCTCTCTCTCTCTCTCTCTCTCTCTCTCTCTATCGATCTCTCTCTCTCTCTCTCTCTCTCTCTCTCTCTCTCTCTCTCTCTCTCTCTCTCTCTCTCTCTCTCTCTCTCTCTCTCTCTCTCTCTCTCTCTCTCTCTCTGTGATATTGTCGCCGTTCGACAGTTGTTAATTTCTTAACTTATAGTAACAAGGAGGTTTTGGTTTTTTCGTTACGGTAGCTTGCATAAAAAGAAGTAATAAATTGTGGTAAAAGTTTTGGTTTTACGATTTGAGAAATATTGTCAAAGTTAGAGTTCGACGATCACTTTACATGTATATGTTCGATCAACAAAACTCATAAACCTCGTTAGATGATAAACACATTCACAATATCCTCTCAATGTGTTTATTTCTAACACACATTGTGGTTTTTCCCATTTTGATCCATTGTTGATTTCTCACACAATCTATCAAAATGACAACTTTTAGGTTTTGATATATTAGTGAACAACCACATTCAAGACTATCTCTAACTCAAGAACATAGATGGATGAAAACCTAGGTAAAGAGTTGGAAAATACCTTTCAATAATAAACCAACACAAAGAGTTAACAATAAAACAAGGTTTTCATCATACATTCATCATCAAAGAGTTTACAAATGAAGATCAACTCATTTACATACAAAGCTTATGATCATCTATATCTAACCTTGACAAAATGAAGGACTTAGCTACTCATTTTCATGGTAGCTTTCACAAGAAGTTTCGGAAGAAGGTTGATCAACATCCGAGTCGAAGAATCGAGTTTGGATGGGAATCCACCTTCTTTTTGGAAGATCTTGTTAAGAGATGAAGAATAGTGAGATATTGAGTTTCTAGGTCACAAATATCTCTCTTGGAGCAAAACAAAAGAAAGTGGTTGAAAAGAAGATGAAAAAGATATTTTACAAAAAGTAGCTCTTGCTACTTATAGAAAGAAAAAGTGTTGTCCTGTCTTGCTCGCTAGGCGAGTAGAATGGTTCACCTAGCGAGCCCTTCGCTACTTCATTCGCTCCAGCGAGTTAGGGTCTTTTTAGTTCTAGAAGCACTTACTACCTGCTTGTTGAGTGATTGCCTAGCGAGTAGTTTGCTACCTGCCTCGCTCCAGCAAAATATGATCAATTTGATTCTGTCCAAGTTTGGGAGTGTTCGCTAGTAGCTCGCCTAGCGAACAACTCGCTACCTCTCTCGCCAGAGATTCGCCTAGAGAGCTTGATTTTGCTTGCCTTCTTTCTTGATTCCTTTGTCATCTTTCTTGTGTCTTCCAATTCTACTCTTTCATGCCTGATTTCTGCATATTAACATACAAATTAAAGGTACCAAACTCATTTCACAAAATATTGCAACTTAAACAAAAGCAAGGGCGATTTTGAAACTTTCTGGACAAAACGGAGTGAAAGATGCCCACATCTGATAGCTTAAATAAGAAAAACTGGGCATCTAACAACTCTCCCCAACTAGATTCTTGCTTTCCTTCAAGCAAAGTATGCCTCTTGAAGATCAAGAGGATTTGCTTAAAGAAAAAGGTTTCTCCGAAATCGGATAAAATGGCTCAAACACAAGAGAATCAACTAGATACAAGTTCCCAATGGTTAGAACAACATAATACACAAGAACTAAAACCTTATAGCAATGCAAAACATGTATCAATCAACAACAATGATATCCTGAATGAATCACCCTATCGCTCCTCTTTGAATACAGATTGAAGAAGTCACGCGTTTACAACCGCGGGTACAATTTCACTCTCCAACAAACAATGCCAAACTCAATTCAATTCATACAATGTCTAACAATTATAAATGAAAATGCGGAAGCACAAAGATCACTAAGGTCTTTTCTGGTTGTAGCTTGGTCAGGTTTACAAACAAGGGACATATCTAAGGCCATTGAAAACGAAGTTACCGATGCAAAAGAGACATTCACTATGCAACTATTCACACATCTCAACTTCATTCAACTTGTTTCTCATTTGAAACCTTCACAACTTTTACTCACAACTCAATTCATTTTCCACTATTTTTCTTCCAAGCAAGCATTCATTTCTATTTTTCACACAATATTCACAAAACAAGTGTTTTCTCTATATTTTTTTTTCTTTTTCAATACTTGCTCGGTTATTCCAGAGTTGTGATAACCTACCGATTCTCATTTCCGTTCTCCCCAACTTATCTTTTACTCACACCATAAGTTAATGCTCTTGACTTTTTACGGCAAAAGAACAATAATCAACAATTTTCAAGGTTGCAAGAAAAAGATTTTGAAGTCTCGCCTTATTTCAAGCTGAGATTCAACTGTTTAAGCTCAACGGGGTTCAGGAATACTCTCTGCTCACGGGTAGGTTGTATTTGGAACTAGTTGTGCTCGAAAGAAAACAATGCCTTGATCATTTCTAATTGCTTCCACAAATTCACAATAATAAAAGACAAAGCATGCATTAAAATAATCAACACAGTTTATTAGAATCCAACATTTATTTGTACAATGGAGGTTTCCTCACAATTTGTGGTTTTAAGTCCTAAGTGAATCATTCATTCAATTATGTTGCAAAAAGAAAAATATTCAATTACAACAAGAGTAAAGTTCTTAATGCATTCTAAAGTTCTAACCGAAGGTAACCATGTACCTTAACATCATTTGCTTGTTATTTTTCTCATTGCCATCTAAGCTCGGATGCACCTTCATTGAATACTTCTTTCAGAGAGAAATCAATCTAGAAGGTTTGATCATCAATCAACCAAAAAATTATTAAACAAAAGAACTTAAAAAAAACACAATAATTTAAAACAAAACATTAAACATTACTTCCAAATAAATAAAAATGTGTGCGGGAGACAAAACACCCCAAAGAGTACAACCAACATAACAAAGTATTTGAAAATACTAAACAATAAAACATAACATAAAAGAAAACTTAGTCCTCCTCGGACTCATACTCCTCATCATCATCACCATCAACATCATCACTGTCATCAGCCTCATCATCATCATCAGCGCCCCCAGAACCATCAGCACCAGAAGCACCTGCCCCTCCTCCAAAAACAGGCCTGTCCTCAGGCCAGCTCACGTGCTGTAGAAACTGCTCACGCATCATCATAGGACGCTCAATAGAGGGGTCACGGACCTGCAACTGGAGTACCTGCATCGAGTCATGAATATCAATCATAGCACATTGTGTTGCCGCCATCCAATCCCAATTGTAATTACAAACTGCCTGCTGAAAGGGATCAAACCCCTGAGAAAAAGTACCAGGACCATCAGTAGTCCCGACATCACCAGCAGTTGTACTTCCTCTGAAGTTCTTTAGCCTACAATACTTGTCCATATATTGATCATCAATTGCGGACGAAATCTTCACAAGACTGTGAGAAGGAAGCTTCATCCTCGACTATGAGCGCAAAGCCATGATGAGGCAAGGAAAAGCAAGGGGGCAATTAACTCGCGCCCACGACTTCAGCCCACTCTCAACCACTGCCTTTATCTCACTCGCAATAATTTGTGCCACATCGATTTGAACGTTGGTCAGAATGTTATGGACCAAGTGTGCCACTGGGATCGGCACGGTGGATGTATGTGATTTTGGCTTAATGTTTGTCAGAACCAAAATCAAAATCAGCTGAGCTAAAGGAATCATGTCCTCTCGATGATACCTCACAACCACCCCAAATGGTTTCTCTCAATAGTTTTTCCTTCTAATAACAGGGCTGCAGAAATATCATCTATGTTCCTTTGGAGCCTCAGATCTCTGGTGTAATTATCCAACTCATTTACTCCCAGATGGAGCGGTTCACCAAGCACTCGGTTGATAGCATCCCAATCAAAAGCAATTTTACGGCCTAACACTCTTTTTGTCCAAGTGAAAGGCTCGTCATCGTTAGGCAGCGCGTTCGCGTAGAAATCGCGCACCATCTCAATGTTATAGCTCTCGGGTGGAGAAATCAATCTGTCCCACCTCTTACTATGTATCAACCCTGCAAATGTTCGGTAGTCGCCCTGTGCGTTGTTCACAAACCTCTTTTCAAGTAGAATTTTCCTTTTCTATAACGCCACATAGCGTGCGGCTTGCTTTGGTCCGACAAACTTATCAGTGTCAAATTGGATGGTTACAGGACGGGATGTGCTCTCGACCTTTCTCTTCTTTCCAGCACTTGATCCAGAGGCCATCTGAAACATCACAGCAGAGAACAACAAACAGCAACAACAGATTAGTATTAACAAAAACAAAAACAAGCTGTCATGTTCGCTACCATGTTCGCTTAGCAAAGTCAAAGCGAATACTCGCTACAGACTCGCCTAACAAACATGCTAGCGAAGTCTACGGGTTTTCAATTCAGCCACTGCTTTCAATCCTAATTCCAATAATTCATGGTCTTAACAATTGCAATTCCAGAAACAAAAATATTAACATGATAAGAAATGCTCTAGACACACATGCAACCCTAAAAGTTTCCAATCCCTAAATTTCAACATCAACCCTAAAATCTCTATTCTGAAGATAATGGAATATTGAAAGTACAGAGAGATAAAAATAAGGGCAAACCTGATTGCAGAAAGTGAAGGAGATTGAAACTCAAAAGTTAGGGCTTGCAAGAGAGAACAAATTCAGAACTATGGTGTGATATGAGAGTGAAAAGTGTGAGAGTGAAGTGGGAGTCGTGAACCCTAAGTGCACAAAATAGAAAAAACAACTAAAACGGTTTTTGGGCCCAGAATGGTGGCCCACTGAATAAACATGAAAAGTCTGTTTCGCGCATGCTCGCCTAGCGAGCAGCTGTTGCACCCCAAAATTTGACCAACTTTTCTTTACCTAGCTTGTGTTTCATTTCATTCACATTAGCATTATCATTTGCATTTCATTGATATGTATGCAGGAGATCAAGAGGTATGATTACCAATCAAGGGTTGTACAAGAGTTTGAAGCTAGCTAAGAAGCCTATTCAAGTGTTCAAGGGTTGATATCTTTGTCAGAGAAGTCAGAAGATCCTCAGAGAGAGTGGTTGAAATCAAGAGTGTGTGCCTCCTAACTTGAGAGTTGTGGGAGCTCCTCAGGTGATTCTGAAGCCAGGAATGTGGACTTGAAGCCTTGAGAGAGACTATGAGATGTCTTGAAAGCCATCATGAGGCCTAGATAGGTCATTATGCAAGATTAAGAAGACTCAGCCATGAGTGGTGCAGTTAGGGTTTGACTGGGTCAACCCTAGGTCAACTGATGATTTGAACAAGGTTGAGACCTAATCCAAGAGACATGTGATCATGGATTGACACATTGAGATGTTATAAGGATGATTCCAAGGTCAACTCGTCATGATTGAAGAGTTTGAGAAGTTTCAAGCTAGGGTTTCTAAGGCTTGACAGTGTAAAATCTCCTAGTTTGACCCCTATCTTCAAGACAGTTTAGCTCAAGATGTGATTGTCATCTCATCTTACCCCCAACATGAATGTTGTAGAGCTTTCTCTTAGCTTTAATTTGAGTACTAGAAGTCCTTGATAGGATTTGTAGAACTCAAGTTATGACTTTGACAAGTTACAGGTCATCTGAGGTATGTGAATTTGGGGGCTTGAAAGTTACCCAACTTGCATCAAACTTTTTCCCAAGAAGGATGATTCCTATGAACTTTTGGTCAACATGAATGTTGTTCCTTATTCTCTTAGATTTCTATAGAGTACTATAAGTCCTTGATAGGATTTGTAGAACTCAAGTTATGGCTTTGACAAGTCAAGGGTATTTTGGTCATTTGGAGATTACAGGTCATTTCAACTATAAGGCCATAACTCCCATTTCCAAGCTTCAAATGGAAAAATGTTCAACATCAAACTTGTTCAAAATGATGTTTTAAGGCTATTAAGGAGGTCATGAGATGATGGAAATGCTTGTAGCTCAAAGTTGCAAAAATGACCTAAAATAAGGGTATAAGTTAAATGAATCAAAGTTGGAAATTGATATTTCCAACCTACACATCCAAACCATGGCATGTAATATATCATTTTGACTCTAGAAAACATTTTAAGAACATTGGTTTAGCCACATTTTTAAATTGAAATTCAATTGATGGACTTGCTTTGAAAAGTGATTACTTATATCATAAGTAATATGTGCAAAACATAGAATCAAGGCATGAGCAAGGCCCTTTGCAAGCTAAACACCTTCAAAATGTCACTAGGGGAGAAATTGGAAGTGAATGAGATTGGTTTCAAGCCGTTTGCAAGGTTATGCATAGCATGGCATATGGTTGAAAATCTCATGACATGAGAGATTGAAACTCTCATTAGAAGGGTCTAGAGGGTTCTAGATCACTCATACATGTTCTATATATTGACTAGAGGTGATCCAATGCAGAGGTTGGTGATGATTGAAGGAGAGAGCATAGATTGAGATTGAGATTTCTTGGCTTGCAATTGAATTCAGTTTCACAAAATTCTTCACTTTCCATCCATTTTCTTGATTGAAACTTCTTCCATGGATGCAAGGGATTGATTCCAGATCATAATCCAAGGGAATTCGTGGCTGAATCGTGTATGAGCAAGTGAATTTTTCCACATGCAACTCACCATCGGGTTTCAATATTCAGGAGATTTCAACCAGTTCTATTGCATACAGAAGCAAGGAAAGGGTTCATTTATCGTGTCTGAAAGATTAGAGAGCTTGAATTGAAGGTTTAGTGCATCTGTTCATCCAAGATTTTCAGGTTAGTAACTTTCTTCCTCTAGCACGAATTAGGTAGAATCAAGATGAATTAAGGTGTTAGATGCATTGTAGAACGGTGTAGGAAGGTTTTCAGATGGTTAATTGGAGAATTAGTGACAAAATAGGTGTGTTACCATTTTCGGTTAAGAATTGGATATGGTGAATCTTGAGGTTTCAGAGAGAATTAAGGGCATGAATGAGTTCGTGAGGGAATTTGGGACATGTTTCATGTATAGACCGTTTGCAATGGATGATCCTAGAGAGAGTTAGGGTTGGGGACGACGACCGGAGCACCACCGATGGTGGCCGGAGCTGCGCGCGAGTTGCAGAGGTTTGAATTGTAGAAGATGACTTGATAGCCATCAGATCTTGGTTTGACTTGGACTAGGACCCTCATCCAACGGCCACGTTTTAATTTCAATTTGTGAAGGAGTTCTGATTATGAACGCAGCGTTTCATTAACGCAGCGTTCTGTATTTTCTGATTTTATGGGAATTTTATATTCTAATTGATATTAAAATGGTTATGTTTGATACCTAATTTTGTGGAATTTTGTGTGATCATGTGGTGATGACTTTGATCCTAATTTTTTGTGTGTGATTAGGTTAGACATGTATGCTCCCATAGCATTTTTCTCACATTTTTGTGATGAACCTAGGTGGTAGTTTAGGTTGAAGCCTTTAGAAGCTCCATTTTTAGGGTTTATGGTTGATACCTTTGGATTTAGGATTTAATTTTAGGACTTAATAGATGATTTAGTCCCTGGTTTTTGTATGAGGCATTCTTAATTGAATTAAGATCCATTAGGAATTTTTGTAGAGATTTATAGGATAGTTTCCTATTTTTGTTTGATTTTAGTTTAGGTGCTAGTTTTAGATGATTCTAAGGCACTAACTCAACTAGACTAACATCTTTAGTTCCCTTAGATTAGGGTGTTGCTTTGCTTGTTCTTGGTTGAGATTGAAGACAAAATGAAGACAAGGTGAGGATGCTTGAAGTTGCTTGAAGTGGCTTGGAGCTTGGAGTTGTCTGTGCCTGAAGGTGTCTGATGAAGATTTAGAAGGTAGGAGACCTAGGGAGAGCCTTAGAACTAGAATGATTTCTTTCACAAATATGGAAAGCATCTTGTGCTTCCATTCCTCCCAATGGCTAAAAGTCCTTCTAAGATATTCACATCCCTCCTTTGGAGGGATCAGTGGCTTTATCTGGGAAGTAGAACTTTGAGGGAACCAGTCTCTCATAATGATGAACCCTTACAGGCTTCCTTTGGTTGTCAGTAAGTTGTTTATCATTTCCACTCATCCTGTTCAATCAATTGTCTTCTGGTTTGAGTATCTTGAAAGATGTTGGGCTTGAGTTTGAAGATGAGGACTTCATTGAAGAGTGTGGAAGAGGATGATTCCTTGAGCATTGCCATTGCAGCTGAAGCTTGAAGAGCAAGAAGAGCAAGTTGATACTTGAAGACCCAATGGAGATTGAGTGAAGAGCTGAGGCTCAAAGGATTGAAGGATGAAGTTGACACTTCCATGTGATTGAAGGCTATTCTGAGAAGCTGAAGCTTGTAGATGAGGAAGACCAAGTTGATACTGGTGAAGCAAAGAGAGCTGAAGCTTAAAGATTAAGTTAACACTTATGAAGAGGATTCAATTGAGATTGAGTATAGAGCTGAGGCTTGAGGAATAAAGGATAAGTTGACACTTGCATTGATGCATTGGGAGCCTGAAAGATCAAGTTGATACTTGCAGTTAGGAGTGAAGCCTGAAGGTGGAATTGATTAAGGAGCTGAAGCTTGAAGAAGAGAGAATAAGTTGATACTTATGTTTGATGGATTGAAACCCTGGAGAAACAAATTGATATTTTTCATGAAAGATGATAGCCTTGAAGGGTGATTGAAGTCTGAAGACTGAGTTGCTGACAGAAGAGCTGAAGCTTGGATGAGGAAGAAAGGTTGATCTGCTTTCTTTCTTGTTTGTTTTCTTTGCTGTGCTGATGTGCCTTGTTTGATTTGCTTGATGCATTAGATTAAGTTCATATCTAGACTGATTTTAATCTAGGAGCATGATTGCACTAGAGGTTGAGTTGCTCCCTCTGCTTGTATTTTTACTGTATGGCTTTGCTTGCGGGTATTCGGTAGAGCCCTGCTCCCTTGCCCATGTGGTTTGTTTGCTTGATAGAATTTTATTTCATTTCTTCTGTATGATTACAGTTACTTCTATTTTGCTTGATAGCTTGTTATTTCTTCTGTATGATTGCAGTTATTCATATCTGGCTTGAGGTTGAGATGAGCTTGTGGAGGCTGCTGCCCCACACACATTTCCTCCCTCACTTGCATTGCATGCATTTTACTGTCGTTTACTGTTTACTGTTTAAGCTGATGCTTTATCTGTTTTTGTTTATCATTGACATGATCCCTTAGGAATCTCACCTCCTTTGATAAGGAAGTGATGATTAGAACTTTAGGTTGAAACCTATGCATGATAACATCTAGGAGTTCCCTGTTTCAAACCTCAACCATAGGACGAATCCTTGGCATGACAACAGTAGGACTTGATAGTCTCCCTTTAGTTGAGCCTGTTCTCTTCTCATCTCAAAACAGCTTAAGATACAGTAATCATGAATGATTTCTTTTGTACGTTACGAGCCTTAAGCTATCTGAGAAAGGATTGTTGGAGAGCTTCTTTTCAACAGTCTGGATGTTTAGTATGGCACCCTTTGGGTGACATGCGACGCATTCACTCTCAGGTCATAGTCTTTAGTGCGATTGAAATTGCAAACACAATAAAAAACACTTCTTCCGTAAAAGACAGAAAACAAACTTCAAACCTTTTTGCCCCGTGGGCCCATAATTCAAAGGAAGCTTTTCTGAAGAAAAGAGTGTCGTTAAACTTCAGCGCCATTGCAAACAGGCTTTGTCCTTAACTGCTGGAACTGCTGTTTAACCTTACTCGATAAAACAGATGAATCTGAATTCCCGTAATCCGTATTATCCCGAACTACGTAAGCTCTGATCTCTCATACCTGTTGAGAGTACGTAGGCACAGTACTGACGTATTGGCGAGCCACCTTCCCCGTAACCTGTAGTTAGTCGAACTACGTTGACTCTGATTTCTCATTCTCTGATGAGAATACGTAGGCATAAAGTGCGACGCTTTGCCGAGTCATTTTTCTTTTTTGTTTAAGCCAGCCTTGATAGGTAGATAGATAAAACCAACCCGTCTAGTAAAAACAACAAGCGTGGATCCCATCGAGTACGATGGACGTGAGGGGTGCTAATACCTTCCCCTTGCGTAACCGACTCCCGAACCCAGACAACGGTTGCGATGACCTTGTCTTATACCTTATTCATCAGGTTTTTCCGATCGTTTCCTTTCCCGTTCTGAGGGATAAATAATGAAAGGTGGCGACTCTTCTGTTTTGCCGGCACCTTATTTTTGCGGAAGCGACAGCTGGCAACTCTGCTGGGGACCGAACCCAGAATCTCTGGTTCTCCGGTTCCCTATGCGAGTCAATCCTAGCGCTTGTATGATTACTTGTTAGGTTATGTTTATTTATCGCATATTTATTTCCCGCACTTTATTTTCAGTATGATATGATTATCTATGCTGTTGTGGAAATTAGTGGGCGCGTGCTTGCTTGGCAGGCACTAGTGTCTCATGAAATCCACGCTCAGACGAGGTTCTCCCGGTTGACTTCTTTTTCAACCCTTTGGGTTGAGGGGGTTGTTGGTTTGGAGGATTATCGACTCTTGGGACCGATCATTTGGGATTCAGCCGAGTGAGGCCGCTTCATGAGCTGGTGATGCCACACCTTCTGGGTATCGTATCACCCCTCTTGAATGTCTGTGACGCTGATGACCGCATAGGATGCCGAACTTGTGTCAGTTTAGGTCCATACCTGTGAGCAGGGTTGGGTTTGTTGCAGGAAACCTTGACCTTCAGACTACCTGGTTTTCTTGATAGTGGATCAGTTTTGATTGGGATCAGAGGATCTCATCATCAGATGTGTATTTGTTCTTGACATAACAGGTTTTGGTTGGGATCAGAGGATCCCATCATCAGATGTGTATTTGTTCTTGACAGAACAGGTTTTGGTTGGGATCAGAGGATCTCATCATCAGATGTGTCTTTGTTCTTGACAGAACAGGTTTTTTGGTTGAGATCAGAGGATCTTATCAGCAGATGTGTATGTTGTTCTTGACAGAACAGGTTTATGATTGGGATCTGAGGATCTCATCTGCAGATGCATGTTTGTTCTTGACAAAGCAGAGTTTTGGTCCTGTATCAGAGGTCCTTATTATCAGATGCTTGTTCTTGACAGAGCAGAATTTTGGTCCTGTATCAGAGGTCCTGTATCAGATGTTTGCTCTTGACAGAGCAGATTTATGGTCCTATGTGTGTGTGTTCTTGACAGAGCAAATTTGTGGTTCGATACCGGGGTTTTCTTATTATCAGATATAGTGGTTGTTCTTGACAGAGCAGCAACATGGTTTTGTTGATACAGAATCTCCACAGCACAGTTGCCTTGATCTCCGGTTGCATGGTTGCATCTTACATTGCTTTGCATACCCATTTGCATTTCATTAACGTGTATCTGTGTTGCAGGTACCGTTTCTCCCGATTTAGGATTTCTGGCCTTTTGTTGTATTGTTATGGGTTCTCTGAGGAAGACCGTGGCTTACAAGCTCCCTGCTCCTGATGTGGTTCAGCTGACTGGTTTGATTGCTTTAGCAGATGATTCTGTGAGAGATGAATTCAGAAAGTCTTACGACAAATTGCTCAGTTTGGTTCGTAAACCTTCTGCGTTCGAGTTGAATGGGTTGCACGCTCTCCTGCAGTTCTACGATCCTCCGTTGAGATGCTTCACTTTCCAGGATTTTGTTCTCGCACCCACACTAGAGGAATACGCTGATTTGTTAGGTGTGCCTATCAAGAGGCAGATGCCTTTTGTTCATATGGATGTTGAGCCTAATCTGGCTAGTCTAGCTCCGTCACTTCATCTGGATGCCTCCGAGTTGGTATTGTCTAGTTGGAACAATGTTCCTGGTTTCTCCTTGCAGTTCTTAGTGGGAAAGGCTCAACAGTGCGCCAAAGACGGATGTTGGGTCGTGTTCAACGCCATCCTCGCTCTGTGCATATATGGCATCATTTTGTTCCCCAATATGCCCGACTTTATAGACTTCGACGCATTTCGCATCTTCGCTTCAGGGAATCTAGTCCCTACCTTGATAGGAGATGTCTACCATTCTATCCACTACAAAAATGAGAACATGAGGGGTAAGAATGTCTCGTGCTGTGTGCCCCTGCTTTATAAATGGCTTGATAGTCATCTGCCCAAAAGGGGTTCTTTTGTTTCGTCTGCAGCCACAGCTGAGTAGTCCGAGCGTTTGATGAGTATATCAGCGGAGGATATTGACTGGTTTGACAGAGATAGGTTGGGTACCGAGATTATCTTTAGCTGCAGTGGGTTTCCGAACGTGCCTTTGATAGGCAGGAAGGGCTGTATAAACTATAATCCTTCTTTGCTGGTCTGACAGTTTGCTTATGCTTTGAGAGCTCCGCCGAAGGATGAAGAGGTACAGGAATCTCTGTACCTCACTGGTCTTCTAGAAGGGGATACGTTATCTAAGCTTCAGCGTGCTTGGAATGGTATCAGTAAGAGGGGAAAACCATTGCTGGGGAGAAGCAATAGTCAAGCCTACCCTCCGTATGTGGCATGGATCAGAGCCAGAGCCGATGCTATATGAATGCCGTTTCTTCCTGCCAAGCCAGAAAGCCCTCCAGTGATTGAAGAGCCTACTACCGTGCCCATTCAGCAGCATAATCAGGTGTTAGCTGAGCGAGATGAATTGAAGAGGGCAAATGAAGAATTGGAGAAAGAATTGGTTCAGCTCAGGAGCGAGAGAAACGAAGTCGTTCATTCCTTCAAGAGGCAAACAGAGCTGGTGAACCAGCTGGGGACAGACTTGACTAAGCAGATAGCTGAGCGTGAGCGCATGGGTCGAGACTTCAAAGCTGTCAATGACGTACTGGCCACGAAGAAGCAGCACTTGGACGAAGCATATCGGAGGATATCCAAGTTTAACCAGCAATGGAAGGCCTCCCTAGCCAACAGGAAAGAGCGGGAGGATAAGCTGATGCAACAGATCTCCAAGCTGAAAGCCCAGGTGAAGGCTAATGAGAAGAGGTTTGATGAAGAAACCGCTCGCAGATATGCCGCTGAAGGCCAGCTCAACAGGGCTCTTGCTAACCTAAGGGAGCGCAAACTGACGTTTGAATCCAAGAAGCGGAAGCTAGAAGATTGTTTCGGCGAAGGAGCATGGGAATATTCGATCGAAGGTCTTCAATACACCATTATGCAGAGGGAGTTACTCGTCGAAGGGTTACTCACTCGGCCTGATCATCCAGAAACGAAGGGGTTGTTAGAAGAGTTTCGCGCCCGTGGCCGTGCTTGACTATTTGTATTCCTTTTGTTTGATCATCGTTGTATGCTGACCATCACCAGGCTTGTTGGCTGAGGTCATGCTGTTGATTCATCTTGTACTCACTGATGTTGTGTACTGCCTTGATGGGCTTTCTTCGTATATATGAGACGTTATTTCTGTGACCGGACTCGGACTTCTTATTATCAGCATTGGCACTCAGGCACTAGGATCGAGGGAAATCTCCCTAACGCACAGACACACGTTTGCATTTGCATGAAGCATTCGCATAACGAGCACTTTGTCGTTTTTTCCTAACCCTTTTGTGTTTTCAGGTTGTTTCAGGTTGTTCCAGGATTGATCAGAGACCTATCCACCGCTATCCGACCAGAGCAAATCAAACCAGAATCATGGAGCAAGTGCAAACTGATGTTCAAAAACTCTGCAAAAGAATGGACCGCTTCATGAAGCTCATGCAAGCGGTCGCCAATGGCCAGGATCAGCTCAGAACTTTGGTTCAGCCTCTGATTTCAAGGGTTGATAGCAATGGCGTACTCCATGGTGGGACCGTGCCTACTCCTCCACCAGTTGAAACTCCTCAGAATTATGGCGTCCCCGTGACCGGGGGGAATGGCAGTGCCAACGGCAATGTGATAGCTAACATGGGACTCAACGGCAATACGACGGGCGTCGGTAATGGAAAATTTGAAGCTAACATCAATGTTGGGCTAGGCAATGGCAATGCAGGGGTTGGGAATCTGTCCGAGCCTCATCCGTGGTTAGAAGATCGTCAAGACGATGTGTTCTCACAGAGAGGTACTGAAGGGGAGCTGACTGCTGAAGCACGGCTTAGGTTCAAGGCACTCGAGGACAAGATGAGAAATATCGAGAACCAGAGCACCCTGGGCGTTGATATGTCCAAGTTGGGACTGATTGTTGATTTCAAGGTGCCTCCCAAGTTCAAGGTACCCGACTTTGAAAAGTACAAGGGCACCACTTGCCCTCGCGTCCATCTGAGATCATATTACAGAAAAATGTCCGCTCATTCTGAGGACGAGAAGTTGCTGATGCACTTCTTTCAAGACAGTCTGTCCGGACCCTCCCTCGAATGGTACATGAGTCTGGAACCTACCAGTGTGCGTACGTGGAAGGACCTTGCTGAAGCATTCGTGCACCACTACCAATATAACAGTGACTTGGCCCCGAACCGAGTCCAACTGCAGAATCTGTCGCAAAGGAACAACGAAGGGTTCAAGGAATACGCCCAGTGATGGCGTGAGTTGGAAGCCAGGGTTCAACCGCCGATGGTTGAACGTGAGCTTGTGAAAATGTTCGTAGCCACCCTCCCAGGGGTTTACTATGAGAAATTGGTCAGCGGTATGTCTGGAACCTTCTCAGATCTCATTATCACGGGTGAGCACATTGATAATGGGATCAAACTGGGGAAAATTCAAGGTGATTCGTCTTCAGCTGGAGGAGGAAAGAAACCTTATGGTGGCAAAAGGCGGGAAGGATAAACGAGCGCCGTGACCAATGCTCGGAGGAAGGGTAAAGGCCCTCACCAGCAGGTGGCCAGCATAACTATCCCGACAGTTCAATAGCCACAGCAGCCGTAGCAACAGAATCAACAAGGGTACAGAAAGTATCAGAACAAGGCACCTCTGTCGAGCAGTCACCTCGAGACACTGTCCATGTCGTACGCTCAACTATTGCAGACTCTGCTCCAGCTACAGTTGATCTTGAAGAGAACCTTGGATCCCTTGACAGGGGCACCCCCGCCAGGTTATGATGCGAATGCAACTTGTGAGTTTCACTCAGGGGCACCAGGCCACACAGTAGAGAACTGCAAAGCCTTCAAGCATAAGGTGCAGGACATGGTGGATGCCAAGATCATCAACTTCTCAGATAATGTGCCAAATGTCACGAAGAACCCTATGCCGAATCATAAGGGAGGTGGAGTAAACGCCATTATTGAAGATGAGAGTTTGGATTTGTTGACTAACATCAGAGTTCTGAAGACACCGCTTAGCTTCGTTAAGGCTAAGCTGATGAAAAGAGGTTTCTTTCCAGGTTGTAGAGAGCTGTGTATGGGCTGTGCGACAAGTCCTGATGGATGTGAACAGTTGATAGAAGGAATTCAAAGTCTGATGACTGAAGGGATCCTGCAGTTTAGTCGAAGGGCCGAAAGCGGATCAGGAGAGGTAATGCTGAAGCAAGGTGATGAGGTTGCCACCATCACCATCCCTCGCCAGATGATAACTATTTCTGCACCCAGGCCGTGCATGATTACCATCACCAAAGCTGGACCGATACCTTTCGAAAGCACCAATGTTGTCCCATGGCATTATGGGGCTGAAGTCTACTGCAACGGACAAAAGTTGGAACTAGAACCGTTCGGGTCGTCTGTGGAGAACCTAGCGGGCATTAGCGGAATTACTCGCAGCGGAAGAGTGTTTGCACCACCTGAGGTCGTGGCGGACAAAGCAGACAGAGCTGATGCAACCGATAAAGGGAAAAGTAAAGTCGTTGAAGAGATCCCGCGGGGGGCAGAAAAAGACTTACTCGTTAAAGACGCCGAGGAATTTATGAGGTTGATTAAAAAGAGTGACTACAAGATCGTGGATCATCTCCATCAGACACCCTCGAAGATTTCCATCCTGAACCTGTTGTTGTGTTTTGAAGCACATCGCAACGCAATGCTGAAAGTGTTGAACGCCGCGTATGTACCACAGGAAATATCGGTAAACCAGCTAGAAGAGGTCGTAGCCCACGTGAATGCTGGAAATGGGTTAGGGTTCACTGACCTAGAGCTGACGCCGAAAGGGAGGAACCACAATAGCGCCCTGCACATCTCGATAGAGTGTAGGGGAACGATTATGTACCATGTGTTGGTGGACACAGGGTCATCGCTTAATGTTCTTCCGAAGAAGGCATTGATGAAGTTAGATACTCGTGGAGTGATTTGCACACCCAGTGATCTGGTTGTGAAAGCATTCGATGGAACCAAATGCCATGTTTTCGGGGAGGTGACGTTGCCAGTCCAAGTCGGTCCGGAAACATTCGATGCGGTATTTTACATTATGGACATCATGCCTGCCTACAGCTGTCTCTTGGGCCAGCCATGGATCCATTCTGCGGGTGTCGTGACCTCCACGTTGCACCAGAAACTCAAGTATGCTGCCGGAGGTAGCATCGTGACTGTATGTGGCGAGGAAGATATAACGGTGAGCCATTTGTCGTCCTTCAAGTATGTCGAGATGGATGGGGAAATCCACGAAACCCTATGCCAAGCGTTCGAAGCTGTTAAAGTCAAGGACGTAGCTCCTGTAGTCACTGAAAAGCCAGAGATGACTCTCTCCTCCTTCAAGGAAGCCCGGGCCGTTGTCCAAGCCGGATCTACCCCAGGCTGGGGGCGAATTTTGGAGATACCTAACAAGCAAGACATGTTTGGGTTGGGATACTCTCCTGGAGCTGAAGCCTCCTCTTCTAGCAGTGCGTCGCGAGGTAAAGGGCCGATCCAGTTTACCAGTGGCGGGGTGATATTTGAAAGCGTCAACACGGTGTCTGAAGACAGCGGAGATAGCGACTGCGACTTAGACTCTTGGATCCAGCCAAGCAAGCCAGGCGAGAGCCTCAACAATTGGTCCGTCAAGGATATCATCTAGATGACAAGCAAAGAGTAATGATTTACTTTTTCCAATCGTTGTACAACCCTATGTCCTACCCGGGGCATAGTGGTTTTATTGTCAGGGCCTCGTTTGATTATGTACATGCATTTTACCAATAAATCAAAAGGCGTTTTCTTCGTATTCAAATATTGCGATCTCTGTTATTCCTGTTTTATATTTGTTTTGAAAAACAATAAAATGGCAATGAGGTTTGTGCTAACCTGCATATCCTTGTTTTAAGCGTAACCCTTGTTATTGCAGGATCCACACAACAAATGACATCGACTCTGGACCTTCTACGACTCACTTCGACTTCGATTGCCCGATCTATCAAGCCGAAGAAGAGATTGATGAAGACGAAGACCTTCCTGAAGAGTTGGCCCGCTTGTTGAAACAAGAAGAGAAAGTTATTCTGCCTCATGAAGAGGAGATCGAGATTGTGAATTTGGGTTCTAAAGAACTAGTCAGGAATGTCAGGATAGGGGCTGCATTGCAGAGTGATGTCAAGCAGAGATTGGTCGAGATGCTAAGAGAGTATAGTGACGTCTTTGCTTGGTCATACAAAGATATCCCCGGACTTGATGCTGACATCGTGGTCCACCACTTGCCGCTGCGAGAAGATTGTCCTCCCGTTAAGCAGAAGCTTAGGAGGACGCGACCAGATATGGCCGTTAAGATCAAAGAAGAAGTGCAGAAGCAGCTTGATGCTGGCTTCTTAGCGGTCACTACTTATCCCCCGTGGGTCGCCAACATAGTGTCTGTACCGAAGAAGGACGGTAAGGTACGAATGTGCGTCGATTATCGGGATTTGAATAGGGTGAGCCCTAAAGATGATTTCCCGCTCCCTCATATTGATGTGTTGGTCGACAATACAACTCAGTTCTCCGTATTTTTGTTCATGGATGGCTTCTCCGGCTACAATCAGATCAAGATGACGCCGGAGGACATGGAGAAAACTATGTTTATCACTCCCTGGGGAACATTCTGCTACAAGGTAATGCCTTTCGGTCTGAAGAACGCAGGGGCCACTTACCAACGAGCAATGGTTACTTTATTTCATGTTATGATTCATCATGAGATTGAAGTCTATGTTGATGACATGATTGCAAAGTCCCAAACGGAGGAGGGACATCTGGTCAATTTGCTGAGGCTTTTTGAGAGGCTTAGGAAGTTCAGGTTGAGGCTGAATCCTAACAAGTGTACTTTCGGAGTACGGCCTGGAAAACTACTGGGGTTTATCGTGAGTGAAAGAGGCATCGAGGTTGATCCTGCGAAGATTAAAGCCATACAAGAAATGCCAGTTCCAAAAACAGAAAAAGAAGTTCGTGGTTTCTTGGGCAGAACAAACTACATTGCAAGGTTTATCTCTCAGCTCACGGCCACGTGTGAACCGATGTTCAAGCTGCTAAAGAAAGATCAGGCGATTACCTGGAACGAGGATTGCCATAAGGCATTTGATAAGATAAAGCAGTATCTACAGGAGCCTCCGATCTTGATACCCCCAGTGGCCGGACGACCCTTAATCATGTACTTGACAGTTCTTGAGAATAGTATGGGGTGTGTTCTCGGTCAGCACGACGAGACAGGCAGAAAGGAGCATGCCATTTACTATTTAAGTAAAAAGTTCACAGACTGTGAATCTCGTTACTCGATGCTGGAGAAGACGTGTTGTGCACTAGCCTGGGCTGCCAAACGTTTACGACAATACATGCTCAACCACACCACCATGCTAATTTCGAAGATGGATCCAATCAAGTACGTCTTCGAGAAGCAAGCGCTTTCGGGCAGGATTGCCAGATGGCAAATGGTGTTGACGGAATATGATATTCAGTACGTTTCCCAGAAGGCCATCAAGGGAAGCGTATTGTCTGAGTACCTGGCCGAACAGCCGATCAAAGATTATCAGCCGATGAAATTTGAATTCCCTGATGAGGATATCATGTTTCTTAAAGCGAAGGATTGCGATGAACCGTTGCCCGACGAGGGTCCAGATAGGAAATCCCAATGGAAATTGATATTTGACGGGGCGGTTAATTCTTACGGAAGTGGCATCGGGGCGATCATCACGACTCCCCACGGATCCCATATCCCGTTCACCGCGAGACTGACGTTTCCAGTCACCAATAACGAAGCAGAGTACGAAGCATGCATCATGGGTCTAGAAGAAGCAATTGATTTGAGAATCAAGAACCTAGATGTATATGGTGACTCGACGCTTGTGATCAACCAGATTAAAGGGGAGTGGGAGACTCGTCAATCGAATTTGGTGCTGTACATGAACTATGCCAGAAGGCGGCTTCCGTTCTTTGATCGAGTGGAACTCCATCATGTGCCCAGGGCTGAAAATCAGATGGCTGATGCCTTAGCCACGTTGGCTTCGATGTATAAAGTCAATTTTTGGAATGAAGCTCCAAGAATTGTCCTCTCTCGTCTTGATAGACCTGCGTTCGTCTTTGCGATCGAGGAAGCCTCCGATGGCAAACCATGGTTCCATGACATCCAGACCTTCCTTATGACTAAGGAGTATCCTGCGGGAGCGTCAACCCAGGATAAGAAGACTCTGAGGAGGCTGTCTGGAAATTTTTATCTCAATCCTGATGGAGTTTTGTATAAAAGAAACCATGATCTCGTGCTACTCAGATGTGTAGATGAGAAAGAGGCGAGTATGCTCATGGAAGAAGTCCATGAAGGCACATTTGGTACACACGCCGGTAGGCATGCTATGACAAGAAAGATCCTGAGAGCAGGATACTACTGACTGACGATGGAATCAGATTGCTTTAAATTCGCGAAGAGATGTCATAAATGCTAGATTTATACTGATAAAGTTCATGTGCCGCCGTACCCGTTAAATGTCATGTCCTCCCCGTGGCCGTTCTCCATGTGGGGCATCGACATGATAGGCAAGATCGAGCCCACTGCATCTAACGGTCATCGTTTCATTCTAGTAGCTATCGACTACTTCACCAAGTGGGTGGAGGCAGCCTCATATGCTAATGTGACCAAGCAGGTGGTGGCTAAATTCATACAAAGGGATATCATCTGTCGTTACGGAGTTCTAGAGTGGATCATTATCGATAATGGTTCGAACCTGAATAACAAGATGATGAAGGAGCTGTGCCAGAGTTTCAAGATTGAACACCACAACTCATCTCCTTACCGGCCGAAGATGAATGACGTCGTTGAAGCGGCCAATAAGAACATCAAGAAGATTGTTCAGAAGATGGTTGTGACCTACAAAGATTGGCACGAGATGCTGCCATTTGCACTGCACGGTTATCGTACGACGGTACGTACAGCATCTGGGGCAACTCCTTTCTCCTTAGTGTACGGTATGGAAGTTGTCCTACCGTTAGAAGTGGAGATCCCTTCTTTGCGAGTTTTGGTTGACGTGAAACTCGACGAGGCAGAATGGGTTAAGAGCCGACTAAACCAACTCAACCTGATGGACGAGAAGAGGTTAGCATCGATTGCGTATGGTTGTTTATACTAAATCCGAATGAAGAAAGCTTATGATAAGAAAGTGCGTCCTAGAAGCTTTCAGACGGGTGATCTCGTCCTGAAGAAGATTCTTCCTCCCCACTCCGATCACCGGGGCAAGTGGACTCCCAATTACGAAGGTCCGTACGTCGTCAACAAGGTCTTCTCGGGAGGAGCTTTGTTGTTATCCACTATGGATGGTGAAGATTTTGCATCCCCGGTGAACGCGGACGCAGTAAAAAAATACTTTGCTTAAAAGATGACCCGCTGGAAAGAAAAAGAATATCCAGGCAAAAATGGGGCATCCCGGCGAACCATAAAAAAGGAAAAAGGGTTCGGGCAAAAATTAGGGATATAAAGGAAACGAATGTACACCCGCAAAGTCGAAAACCTGGAAGGGCGACTTTGGCAAAAAAGGGTATCCCGGTGAATCGAAAACCCGAAAGGGCGATTCAGGCAAAAGTTAGGGATTTGAAAAAGCAAATGACTGCGTTCCGCGTATGGACTTTCATTGTTTAGTGGTTTGGAAGACCTGAGGGCCGTTTATCTGAATCAATCTCTTCTGAAGCTGAAGCGTCGGAGAAGTATCGAAGTCGAGTGGGTCATAGAGGGATCAACTCATGGTGTTCGTCTACGCCTCGTTGCCGACATTTGTATATACTGATGTATATTTATGTTTTTACCTTTTTGCGCGGCTTCCTCATTCCAGGAGCTTGCCTCTGTTGTAAAACATTTTTACCCATTCAGGGGTTCGTTATCAATAAAATGTATAATATTCAGCAATTCTGTTTGTCTGTTTAGCATTTATCTGTTTTGTTTGCGAAAAAGAACGCCGATGTTTTTGATAAAATGCGCATACATAAACTTACTGGCCTAGGCCACTGATTGTTGAAACAATGAATTACTCGAACATTGTCACAAGATGATAACCTTGATAGGTCCCTTTGAGAAGGGTATCTTGTCTGTTTGTTTGTGTTGTTACAGGTACAACATATACCAGGCGGTACGCCGCATGCGTCCCCAAGCAGGATGATTCCTTCTTCTCCAGCAAGTTCAGCAACCTCTACCCGTGGAGTTTGATCGTAGACATTGATATGTATCCCCAAGCATAATGATTCCTTCTTCCCTAGCCGAATAGGCAAAACCCCAAGAGAGCCGAGTCCTTGGAAGCCGGGGGACCATGATTGGTTTTCCCCAGTAAAATGTTGAATAGCTGATGCTGTATTTCCCCGCCGGAGTCGTTATCTCCGGGGAAGTAGTCCCGAAGACCGTGCAGTTTATTTCCGCGATCGACATCGCTTTCCTCAGCAGGTCCAGGTTCTCGTAGAGCTTCATTCCCCTGCAGCAGTCGACTGAAGTTTGTTTCCCCGGGCGGAGTCCAATTGAGATTGGTGTGGTTCTTTCTCCTCGGCAGGATGATTCCTCCCCTCCACCAGAGTGTTTCTTTCTCCTTGACAGGAGGATTCTCCCTTCAGCATTTATTTTGCTGATGGGGTCGCAGCATTTTGCATGATTGCATAGCATTTATCAAAAACGCGTAGCATTTCCACCGTGTGGAACCTTGTGTCGTTGTCACGACATATGCATACTAAACATGAGCTAGGTCATTACCGTTCTTGTTTTGCAGGTGTTCCTCCGCAGAGTCGCTTACTCGAGATGATTCTTGAATTCCCCAGCAAAGTCATTTGCCCAAGATGACTCTTAAATCCCCAGTGAAGTCGAAAGAGTGGGTTGCTCAAGTTGATGCCTAGAGCCCCGGCGGAGCGTTCGCTCAGGACGATTCCTAAAATCTCCAGCAGAGTTATGGGTTCAGGATGATTCTTGAAGTCCCCTCGGAGTTATTTGTTCAAGATGATTCTTGATTTCCTCAGCAGAGATGATTCACCCAGATTGATTTCTGGATCCCCGAAGCAGAGTTACTTGATAGATCTCTAGATTCCCCAGCAGGTTTCTGAACAGTGAAGTTGAAGCTTCCCTGGAAGACTTGATGATTGAAGTCCAACCGTATTGACGAAGCAGTTCTCCCAGTGGATGCGGAGCGCCTGATGGCAGAAGTTTGGATATCCCCAATCGGTTCATGATTGACTGAGAATTCCATTCCCGACTTACTGATGAGGTCCGGCGGATGCCCGAGAAATTTCTTTGAATGCCCGACGGCATGATTAACTTGATTGTTGACCTAATGAGTCCCGAGGAATCTTGATGCCTGACGGCATGATCGACCATGTATCACCGGTTACCGTGTGACCAATTCCCCAGCTAGTTGCCGTGCATCTAGTATTTCAGTTTTCGAAGATTTGTTCCCATCAGAGTACCGTGTACTCGTGCAGTTGGCAAATTTCCGGGTTTGTCGGTATTCAACCGTCTCGCACCTTGATTGGTTGAGATCCGTTCGCTTCTCACCCAGTCAGGTTCAAGCCGTTTGAATAGGGGCAGCTGTTGCACCCCAAAATTTGACCAACTTTTCTTTACCTAGCTTGTGTTTCATTTCATTCACATTAGCATTATCATTTGCATTTCATTGACATATATGCAGGAGATCAAGAGGTATGATTACCAATCAAGGGTTGTACAAGAGTTTGAAGCTAGCTAAGAAGCCTATTCAAGTGTTCAAGGGTTGATATCTTTGTCAGAGAAGTCAGAAGATCCTCAGAGAGAGTGGTTGAAATCAAGAGTGTGTGCCTCCTAACTTGAGAGTTGTGGGAGCTCCTCAGGTGATTCTGAAGCCAGGAATGTGGACTTGAAGCCTTGAGAGAGCCTATGAGATTTCTTGAAAGCCATCATGAGGCCTAGATAGGTCATTATGCAAGATTAAGAAGACTCAGCCATGAGTGGTGCAGTTAGGGTTTGACTGGGTCAACCCTAGGTCAACTGATGATTTGAACAAGGTTGAGACCTAATCCAAGAGCCATGTGATCATGGATTGACACATTGAGATGTTATAAGGATGATTCCAAGGTCAACTCGTCATGATTGAAGAGTTTGAGAAGTTTCAAGCTAGGGTTTCTAAGGCTTGACAGTGTAAAATCTCCTAGTTTGACCCCTATCTTCAAGGCAGTTTAGCTCAAGATGTGATTGTCATCTCATCTTACCCCCAACATGAATGTTGTAGAGCTTTCTCTTAGCTTTAATTTGAGTACTATAAGTCCTTGATAGGATTTGTAGAACTCAAGTTATGACTTTGACAAGTTACAGGTCATCTGAGGTATGTGAATTTGGGGGCTTGAAAGTTACCCAACTTGCATCAAACTTTTTCCCAAGAAGGATAATTCCTATGAACTTTTGGTCAACATGAATGTTGTTACTTATTCTCTTAGCTTTCTAGAGAGTACTAGAAGTCCTTGATAGGATATGTAGAACTCAAGTTATGGCTTTGACAAGTCAAGGGTATTTTGGTCATTTGGAGATTACAGGTCATTTCAACCATAAGGCCATAACTCCCATTTCCAAGCTTCAAATGGAAAAATGTTCAACATCAAACTTGTTCAAAATGATGTTTTAAGGCTGGTAAGTAGGTCATGAGATGATGGAAATGCTTGTAGCTCAAAGTTGCAAAAATGACCTAAAATAAGGGTATAAGTTAAATGAATCAAAGTTGGAAATTGATGTTTCCAACCTACACATCCAAACCATGGCATGTAATATATCATTTTGACTCTAGAAAACATTTTAAGAACATTGGTTTAGCCACATTTTTTAATTGAAATTCAATTGATGGACTTGCTTTGAAAAGTGATTACTTACATCATAAGTAATATGTGCAAAACATAGAATCAAGGCATGAGCAAGGCCCTTTGCAAGCTAAACACCTTCAAAATGTCACTAGGGGAGAAATTGGAAGTGAATGAGATTGGTTTCAAGCCGTTTGCAAGGTTATGCATAGCATGGCATATGGTTGAAAATCTCATGACATGAGAGATTGAAACTCTCATTAGAAGGGTCTAGAGGGTTCTAGATCACTCATACATGTTCTATATATTGAGTAGAGGTGATCCAATGCAGAGGTTGGTGATGATTGAAGGAGAGAGCATAGATTGAGATTGAGATTTCTTGGCTTGCAATTGAATTCGGTTTCACAAAATTCTTCACTTTCCATCCATTTTCTTGATTGAAACTTCTTCCATGGATGCAAGGGATTGATTCCAGATCATAATCCAAGGGAATTCGTGGCTGAATCGTGTATGAGCAAGTGAATTTTTCCACCTGCAACTCACCATCGGGTTTCAAGATTTAGGAGATTTCAACCAGTTCTATTGCATACAGAATCAAGGAAAGGGTTCATTGATCGTGTCTGAAAGATTAGAGAGCTTGAATTGAAGGTTTAGTGCATCTGTTCATCCAAGATTTTCAGGTTAGTAACTTTCTTCCTCTAGCACGAATTAGGTAGAATCAAGATGAATTAAGGTGTTAGATGCATTGTAGAACGGTGTAGGAAGGTTTTCAGATGGTTAATTGGAGAATTAGTGACAAAATAGGTGTGTTACCATTTTTGGTTGAGAATTGGATATGGTGAATCTTGAGGTTTCAGAGAGAATTAAGGGCATGAATGAGTTCGTGAGGGAATTTAGGACATGTTTCATGTATAGACTGTTTGCAATAGATGATCCTAGAGAGAGTTAGGGTTGGGGACGACGACCGGAGCACCACCGGTGGTGGCCAAAGCTGCGCCCGAGTTGCAGAGGTTTGAATTGGAGAAGATGACTTGATAGCCATCAGATCTTGGTTTGACTTGGACTAGAACCCTCATCCAACGGCCACGTTTTAATTTCAATTTGTGAAGGAGTTCTGATTATGAAACGCAACGTTTCATTAATCAGCTGGTTTTGGGCTTAGTTGAAACTTTGTTATCCACACCCCCAGCGAGCCCAATCCATTATTTGAACTGATTTTAGTTTCTATTTGCACCACGCGCTTTATCTTTTTATTTTGATTTTCATTATTTTTCCATTTTTGTTTATGGTTCTTGAAAAAATCATATAAAATTGAAAATTAATCCAATTAATCCCATTCTTTTTGAATTATACTCATGATTGAGTCTAGTATTTTTTAAAGAAAAAATATTTTCATTTCATGTATTTTCTGATTTTATGGGAATTTTATATTCTAATTGATATTAAAATGGTTATGTTTGATACCTAATTTTGTGGAATTTTGTGTGATCATGTGGTGATGACTTTGATCCTAATTTTTTGTGTGTGATTAGGTTAGACATGTATGCTCCCATAGCATTTTTCTCACATTTTTGTGATGAACCTAGGTGGTAGTTTAGGTTGAAGCCTTTAGAAGCTCCATTTTTAGGGTTTATGTTTGATACCTTTGGATTTAGGATTTAATTTTAGGACTTAATAGATGATTTAGTCCCTGGTTTTTGTATGAGGCGTTCTTAATTGAATTAGGATCCCTTAGAAATTTTTGTAGAGATTTATAGGATAGTTTCCTATTTTTGTTTGATTTTAGTTTAGGTGCTAGTTTTAGATGATTCTAAGGCACTAACTCAACTAGACTAACATATTTAGTTCCCTTAGATTAGGGTGTTGCTTTGCTTGTTCTTGGTTGAGATTGAAGACAAGTTGAAGACAAGGTGAGGATGCTTGAAGTTTCTTGAAGTGGCTTGGAGCTTGGAGTTGTCTGTGCCTGAAGGTGTCTGATGAAGATTTAGAAGGTAGGAGACCTAGGGAGAGCCTTAGAACTAGAATGATTTCTTTCACAAATATGGAAAGCATCTTGTGCTTCCATTCCTCCCAATGACTAAAAGTCCTTCTAAGATATTCACATCCCTCCTTTGGAGGGATGAGTGGCTTTATCTGGGAAGTAGAACTTTGAGGGAACCAGTCTCTCATAATGATGAACCCTTACAGGCTTCCTTTGGTTGTCAGTAAGTTGTTTATCATTTCCACTCATCCTGTTCAATCAATTGTCTTCTGGTTTGAGTATCTTGAAAGATGTTGGGCTTGAGTTTGAAGATGAGGACTTCATTGAAGAGTGTGGAAGAGGATGATTCCTTGAGCATTGCCATTGCAGCTGAAGCTTGAAGAGCAAGAAGAGCAAGTTGATACTTGAAGACCCAATGGAGATTGAGTGAAGAGCTGAGGCTCAAAGGATTGAAGGATGAAGTTGACACTTCCATGTGATTGAAGGCTACTCTGAGAAGCTGAAGCTTGTAGATGAGGAAAACCAAGTTGATACTGGTGAAGCAAAGAGAGCTGAAGCTTAAAGATTAAGTTAACACTTATGAAGAGGATTCAATTGAGATTGAGTATAGAGCTGAGGCTTGAGGAATAAAGGATAAGTTGACACTTGCATTGATGCATTGGGAGCCTGAAAGATCAAGTTGATACTTGCAGTTAGGAGTGAAGCCTGAAGGTGGAATTGACTAAGGAGCTGAAGCTTGAAGAAGAGAGAATAAGTTGATACTTATGTTTGATGGATTGAAACCCTGGAGAAACAAATTGATATTTGTCATGAAAGATGATAGCCTTGAAGGGTGATTGAAGTCTGAAGACTGAGTTGCTGACAGAAGAGCTGAAGCTTGGATGAGGAAGAGGGGTTGATCTGCTTTCTTTCTTGTTTGTTTTCTTTGTTGTGCTGATGTGCCTTGTTTGATTTGCTTGATGCATTAGATTAAGTTCATATCTAGACTGATTTTAATCTAGGAGCATGATTGCACTAGAGGTTGAGTTGCTCCCTCTGCTTGTATTTTTACTGTATGGCTTTGCTTGCGGGTATTCGGTAGAGCCCTGCTCCCTTGCCCATGTGGTTTGTTTGCTTGATAGCATTTTATTTCATTTCTTCTGTATGATTACAGTCACTTCTATTTTGCTTGATAGCTTGTTATTTCTTCTGTATGATTGCAGTTATTCATATCTGGCTTGAGGTTGAGATGAGCTTGTGGAGGCTGCTGCCCCACACACATTTCCTCCCTCACTTGCATTGCATGCATTTTACTGTCGTTTACTGTTTACTGTTTAAGCTGATGCTTTATCTGTTTCTGTTTATCATTGACATGATCCCTTAGGAATCTCACCTCCTTTGATAAGGAAGTGATGATTAGAATTTTAGGTTGAAACCTATGCATGATAAAATTTAGGAGTTCCCTGTTTCAAACCTCAACCATAGGACGAATCCTTGGCATGACAACAGTAGGACTTGATAGTCTCCCTTTAGTTGAGCCTGTTCTCTTCTCATCTCAAAACAGCTTAAGATACAGTAATCATGAATGATTTCTTTCGTACATTACGAGCCTTAAGCTATCTGAGAAAGGATTATTGGAGAGCTTCTTTTCAACAGTCTGAATGTTTAGTATGGCACCCTTTGGGTGACATGCGACACATTCACTCTCAGGTCATAGTCTTTAGTGTGATTGAAATTGCAAACACAGTAAAAAAACACTTTTTCCGTAAAAGACAGAAAACAAACTTCAAACCTTTTTGCCCCGTGGGCCCATAATTCAAAGGAAGCTTTTCTAAAGAAAAGAGTGTCGTTAAACTTCAGCGCCATCGCAAACAGGCTTTGTCCCTAACTGCTGGAACTGCTGTTTAACCTTACTCAACAAAATAGATGAATCTGAATTCCTGTAATCCGTATTATCCCGAACTACGTAAGCTCTGATCTCTCATACCTGTTGAGAGTACGTAGGCACAATACTGACGTATTAGCGAGCCACCTTCCCCGTAACCTGTAGTTAGTCGAACTACGTTGACTCTGATATCTCATTCTCTGATGAGAATACGTAGGCATAAAGTGCGACGCTTTGCCGAGTCATTTTTCTTTTCTGTTTAAGCCAGCCTTGATAGGTAGATAGATAAAACCAACCTGTCCAGTAAACACAACAAGCGTGGATCCCATCGAGTACGATGGACGTGAGGGGTGCTAATACCTTCCCCTTGCGTAACCGACTCCCGAACCCAGACAACGGTTGCGATGACCTTGTCTTATACCTTATTCGTCAGGTTTTTCCGATCGTTTCCTTTCCCGTTCTGAGGGATAAATAACGAAAGGTGGCGACTCTTCTGTTTTGCCGGCACCTTATTTTCGCGGAAGCGATAGCAGCTAGCGAATGGCTCGCTACTGTCCTCGCCTAGCGAGCTGCTAGCGAACATGACAGATATGAACTTTTTCAAGACAGCCCTGCAAAATTCAGCAAGTCACCAATATGAACACCAATACCTCACACTTAACAAAAAACAGCAGAAAATACTTACAATGTTGGGGTGCCTCCCAACAAGCGCTTGTTTAACGTCGGATAAGCTCGACGATCCAAGATGCTCATACAGGGGCATCCAGACTGATAGTGCAGCTCTCGCGATCACTAGACCGCCAAAATAGATCTTCAAACATTGGCCGTTTACCGTCCAACTGTCCTTTTTCTCCAAATCCTCAATGACAACAACTCCATATGTTTTAACTTCTTTGACACGAAATGGCCTGGACTATTTAGACTTCAATTTTCCGGGGAATAACCTCAACCTGGAATTGAACAACAGGACCAACTGTCCAGGCACAAATTCTTTTTTTCTGAGCTTTTTGTCATGATACTCTTTTACCTTTTCTTTGTACAACCAACTTGAGCGATTTGCGGCATTGCGCATTTCTTCCAACTCAAGCAGTTGCCCTTTTATTTTTTCACCGGCCAAATCCTTATCAAAGTTCAACAATTTCAAGGCCCATAAGGCTTTATGCTCCAATTCATCCGGCAAATGACAAGTCTTACCAAATACCAATTGAAAAGAAGTTAGCCCAATTGGAGCTTTGTAAGCAGTACGGTATGCCCACAAAGCCTCATCCACTTTTTGCGACCATTCTTTTCTCGAATTTGACACAGTTTTTTCAAGAATTCTTTTTATATCATGATTCGAAACCTTGGCTTGACCGTTTGCTTGTGGGTGATACGGAGTTGCCACTCTATGCGATACACCGTAATGTTTCAAAACATTTTCTAACGGTGCATTACAAAAGTGTGACCCTCCGTCACTAATCAACACTCGGGGGGTTCCATAACGGGAAAAGATGTTTTTCTTCAAAAAATTTATTACCGTTTTAGCATCCGCCCGAGGTGAGGCAATCGCCTCAACCCACTTAGAAACATAATCAACTGCAACCAGCAAATATTCATTTCCATAAGATGGTGGGAATGGTCCAACAAAGTCGATGCCCCAACAATCGAATACTTCGACTTATTGGATATGTTGGAGAGGCATCTCGTCTCTCTTACCAATCCCACCACTCCTTTGGAAACTATCACAACTTTGCGCATGGGCATTTGCGTCTTTGAAAATAGTAGGCCAATAAAATCCTGACTGAAGGACTTTAGTAGTCGTTCTTGCCCCATTGTAATGTCCACCATAAGGTGAGTTGTGACAATGCCAAAGAATACTTTACGACTCATCGCTCATAACACACCTCCTCAAAAGGTTATCACCACCCAGTTTAAATAAGTATGGGTCATCCCACACATAATATTTAGCATCCGAGAGAAATTTCCTTTTTTGGTTCGGAGTTAGGCCGGGAGGCACCAAACCACTAGCCTTATGGTTCGCAAAGTCCTAAAACCACGGTCTAACTTGAACTTTAAAAAGTTTTTCATTGGGAAACTCCTCCTGGATTTCCTTCTCAAAAGTGGTAACCTCCACATTAATTAAGCGAGATAAACGATCCGCCACCAAATTTTCCGATCCTTTCTTGTCTTTAATTTCAACATCAAATTCTTGTAACGAGAGGATCCAATGGATGAGCCTTTGCTTCGAATCCGGTTTGGTGAGCAAATATTTAATTGCCGAGTGGTCGGTATACACTATGACCTTGAAACCAATAAAATAGGACCTAAACTTTTCAAGTGCATACACTATCGCGAGTAATTCCTTTTCAGTGGTGACATAGTTAACTTGAGCCTCATTAAGAACTTTACTCGCGTAGTGTATCGCATGAAAATTTTTATCCTTTCTTTGTCCCAATACCGGTACAATTGCATAGTCACTCACATCACACATGAGCTCAAAATTTAAATTGCAATTTGGAGCGACTATAATTGGAGCGGTAACGAATTTTTTGTTAGAACACAGATTAGTGTTTAATATATCTCATTGTTTTGATGATAACATTAATGAAATTTTGTATATAAGAAATATATACTCTAATTCTGTTCAAGTGTTTATTTATTTCAGATATCAAAATTAATATTATTCTGGAAGCAAGAACGCCTCTGAACACTACAGAACGATAAAGCTCTGAGCGTCAGAAGCAATACATCAGAAGACTCTAATATGCTACAGATGACTCTGAGCGAAGCTGAGAAGAATTTGAGTAAAGAACATACAGTAAAGTTTTAGAAGACTCTGGAAGTACTTAACGCTGCAAGTACAGAGGCTCTAATAAGTAAGTCTGCTCTGATAAAGATATTCACGCTAAAGCACTTTGCTGCAAAACTCTGTTAGAGTAACTCTGATCTGAAGAACTAGGAATATCATTAGAGGATCTGATGCAAGACGTTCCAAAGTTGTTGAAGAAGATGTTGTTCAAATAAAGATTTGTTAGCATATTCCTTGTCCTTATCCAAACGGCTCTTTTCTCATTCGTGCATGACACAGGAATTCAGACAAAAAGGATTTGTCTGAACATTCCCCTTCTGAGAAAGGAAAAGTCAATAGAAGACAAAAGCAACAGAATACACAGTGTTGCACAGTCTTTGAGAAATGGACTTCAAGTACTATAAAAGCAAGTCTCAGCATCACTTCAAAGTTGACGAACATTGACGAATCACTTGACAAATTATTCAACAAGCAAATCATACAAACATTCTTCAAAGTTGAATAGTTTTTATTTCGTTCTTAAACTTGTGTAAAAATCACAGTTGTGATATAGCTTTTTAGAAGCAACTCTAAAACACATTGTTAGTTAATTTTTTGTAAAAGATTCCTTAAGAGACCAAGTGTAGTCAGATTTCTTGAGAAGACTAAGACTGTGTGTCTTAGTGGTTAACACTGTAATCAGTTTGATTTAGTGGATTAAGTTCTTGTTGAGAAAGGAAAATCACCTTGGTAGGGTGGACTGGAGTAGTTTGATTTCAAACGAACCAGGATAAAAATACCTTGTTATTTTTCTATCATATTAACTGTTTTTAAAACCCTTATTCAACCCCCCCCCCTTCTAAGTGTTTTTCCTACCTTCAGTTGGCATCAGAGCTCCGGTTCTGTAAGTGCTATCACTTAACCGTGATAGAGAAAGATCATGTTGGGAAAAACTCTTGATCTATTATTCTTGATTTATCATGGCTGAAACTTCAACTTCAAACAACAACAAATATGATGATAGAGACAGAATCAACACCAAACCTCCCATGTTTGACGCTGAGAAGTTTGATTATTGGAAAGATAGAATAGAAAGTTTCTTTCTAGGCTATGACGTTGACTTATGGGATTTGGTCATTGATGGTTATATTCATCCTACAAATGATGAAGGCAAAAAGGTTGATAAAAAGTCAATGACTGATCAACAAAAAAAGGATTTTAGAAATCATCACAAGGCGAGAACCATTCTGTTAAATGCTATATCTCATACTGAGTATGAGAAAATAACAAATAGAGAAACAACATTTGATATGTTTGAATCTTTAAAAATGACGCATGAAGGAAACTCCCAAGTGAAGGAGACAAAGGCCTTAGCGCTCATTCAGAAATACGAAGCTTTCAAGATGGAGGAATATGAATCTATGGAAGTTATGTTCTCAAGATTTCAGATTCTAACTGCTGGTCTGAAGGTTCTGGACAAAGGTTACTCTACTTCTGATCACGTCAAGAAGATAATCAGAAGCTTACCAACAAGGTGGATACCAATGGTGACAGCACTGAAGCTTGCAAAGGATATGAATAAGATCACTCTGGAGGAACTTATCAGTTCCTTAAGGAGTCATGAGATTGAGCTGGAAGAAGACGAACCACTGAAGAAAGGCAAGTCTGTTGCGCTAAAATCTAACAAATCTGCTAAAGCTTTGCAGGTAATTGAAGAAAGCTCTGAAGAATCTTCCTCTGAAGAAGATGAACTGTCTTTGCTGTCCAGAAGGATAAACCAACTCTGGAAGGATAAACAAAAGAAGTTCAGAAACTTCAAGAGATCTGATCAACGTGGCAAATCTTTTAGATACAAGAAATCTGGAAAGAAAGATGTAGTATGCTACAAGTGCAAGGAGCCAGGCCACTATAAAAATGAATGTCCCAAACTTCTGAAGAAGAAACCCAAAAAGAAGTTTGAAAAGAAGAAGAAAGTTCTAATGGCCATGTGGGATGATTCAGATGCTTCTGAATCTTCATCAGAGTCAGAAGATGAATGTGCTAATGTGGCACTGATGGCTGACATGGAGGACCACGAAGAAACAGCTGAAGCTGGATTAGAATCATATTCATAAGAGGTATTTTCTGAACTTACCAGAGTTGAACTTACTGAAATTTTATCTGAAATTCTTGAAAGCTACAGTAAGATCAAACTCAAATACAAGAAGCTTCAGAGCTATCTTGCATCTGAGACTGATCAGCTGAGTTCAGAAGTTACTGAGCTTAAAGCAAATAATCTTAAAATGAAAAATGATTTAGAAAAAGCTCAAAAGTCTGACTCAGATCCTATGTCATGCTCTAAAAAAGTTTTAGAAGAGTATGATTATAGCTTTCAGAGGTTTCTGTCTAGAGGCTTAGATAGAAGCAAAATGGCTTCCATGATCTATGGCGTAAGCAGAAACAATAGAAAAGGAATTGGATATTGTTGCACCCCAAAATTTGCCCTCACAATACAAGACTTTGTGTTCTAAGAAGGTTCACAAGGTTCACAAGTTCTCCAACAACTTGCATAACCTTTCATGAAGTTCATAAAGTCCACAAGCTACTTTATGAAGGTTCACAAGGTTCACAAGTCCCATAGTGCTTTCAATACCTTTCATGAGGTTCATGAAGCCCATAGGTTGCTTCTTGAAGGTTCACAAGGTTCACAAACTTCTCAACATCTACAAGACCTTTCATGAGGTTCATGAAGTCCATAGGTTGCTTCTTGAAGGTTCACAAGGTTCACAAAGTTCACAATTGGTCAGAAGAGTTGACAATTCCCTCAGACAATGCACCTCCTAAGCAGTGCATCCAAAACTAGGGTTTTGACTTTAATCAGGCTAAATGGACTTCCAAGACTTCAAGTGAGCTTCATAACATCTTATATGTGTATAAGAACCCCCATGTCAAGTTTCAAGACTTTTCTCAAAAGTTTGCTCAGTCAGATGATCAGATAAGTCAAAAGCAGTCAATGCAGTTAAAAGGTCAAACTGAGGTCAACTGTGGTCAAACCAAAGTCAAACTTCATGATTTTTTTTGCCAACATCAAAGAGAGATTTGGTTCCAGGGGTATTTTGGTCATTTTACGCAAATTCAGCTAATTCCTTGAAGACGGGTTGTTATTAAGTTCTGAGGCGTTTATTTACGTGGGTTTGATATCAATTTGGTTTGGAAAGTCTGATCTGTGGAACAGGGTTTAACAAGAGATCATTCTTCTATCTTCCAGTTCATCTTTAGAGGGACAACAGTGAAAACTTCTACTGATTATTGGAGCTTATTCATGTCAAAAGTATTAAGATTGGATCGGATTAATTCAAGGATATTCGACTGATGAATCGTATGTTGAGATGTTTGTGAATTAAATCATGGAGAAGAAATGGAAGATGATTTTAATAAATATGTGAAGTTCATTCATAATATTTTATTATTATTACAATTTGTAAAGAGAATTTGGATAGAAAGTTGAATTTTATTCATAATATTTCATCACGATTTACAAAAGGGAAATAATTTGGATAAAAAATGTATTATTGAATTATTTCATAATGCTTTTTTTTTATTACAAGTTACAAAAGAGGTGTATATCCTAAAAAGTCCTAAGCCCTAAAATTTCTAAGTATCCTTCTTGATGTCCTTTGAGCTTCTCCGCAAAGTCTCCGATTCACCTGCACATCAAAACAAAACAAACAGAATAGAAAAAAAAGATGTTAGAAATTGTTTGACACTCTCAGAACATCGTCATCATCGAGTGCCGGGAGTGGCACAACCGAAGCTGCGACCTACCCCGTTACCAATCCATGCCATTAGCGTCAGATCGGGTAACATTGTTCTTATCATACGGGACAGCCGAGAGAGAGAGAAATAAATGAAGTTTTTCGAGCCGAAATGATTTGCGCAGATGTGGATTCTGAAGGGACCATCAGCCTATCAAGTAAATATGTGGCTTTTCTCGAAGCGGTTTCACAGCCAAGAGTAATTGGAAATACAAACTAAAGGTGCACAACAGAAACAATCAGAGGCAGCCATCATGTAGGCTCAGTCTAGCAACATCATCGCCTAAATCACCAAACTGTTTGTGAATCCAAATACTCCAGCCCTGAAACGATATAAAGGGGCAGATATTAGTTCAAAAGGACTGAGATTACGCGCCGGAAAAGAACCACACCAATAGCACCAAACTGAATGTCACTGAAATCAAACTGTACCAAATAAAAGCTCATAGGTTTCATAATTAAAATCAAGTTCAGTTCAGAAGAAGCAGAAGTTGGTTAAGCATAAAAGTGAAGGACAAAAGAAGAATCTAAGCATCAATTCCGTCGAGAAAAACACAAACAGAATTACCGATAAAAAAGCATCACCGTAGGCCAACATCTGCAAAGAATCACCATAAGAAAATAGTAGGTGAACATGTGCGGGTCCGAAACCGTATCGGAAAAAGCAGGTTATCCGAGTCTGGAAACGAGCCAATAAATCCACGACGATGACCAGGATTATATCAGAGAAATCCCAGAAATAAGCAGAATCAAATAATAAATCCAAATCACATTGAATATGGCTCGTCTCAAAATCCTGGAAATCAACAAAACCAATATGTATCAGTAACAGGGTCAAACCGCATCAGAAAAAAACTGGATATCCCCATCAAGAACCAGTATCCCGAATCCACATTAGCAAAACCGAAATCAAAGTAATAGGCCACAGTATCCAAAAATAAATCTGCATCTGCAAATATCCAGGAAAAGCCAATCAAACCAAATCAGAGCTAAGCTGCATCAGGCAACTGGTGTCTCAACACAAACTATCGACCATCAGGGAAGTACACCAGCAACATCAATATCTGCAAAGCAACATCAAGAGGTTTCAATATCAAGCATCACGAAAAACACAAGAACAAGACTACTGCTAAAATGTCACAGAAAGATCCAATTGCTGGAAATCTAAACTAAGCCATCAAGATGGGTCATAAGCACCATAGAAAAACAGACATTTGCAAACTATGTCAAAGAGGCCAAGAATCATCAGCAGCGGGACAGGAATGACCACACTAAACTGAGCATCGAAATGAATCCACAAGTTTAATCACAATACAAAAGCAGGGATTCACGCCACAATCACGCGTGAGATACCAGGCCATCCAATCGGTTCAAACTGCATAAAAACGATGGAAACAACGAAGAAATTCGAAGTTACATCAGCCCTCAACTAATCATCATCGGGCATAAGCGTTCGAGTGGCTGGGAGAGCCACGGCCGGAGCCGTTACTAATTCCCTACCAAACATCGAACTATGTGACATACAGTAATTGTTGTTCAAGCCGAAGGTCGTTACCACTAAGGCATCCAAATCAACTGACTCAGACCCTAAGGTCATCATCGCCAATAACCTTCACTCGGCCGCTCTGACTTAAGTCGAAGCATCAGCATCCATTCACTGAAAAAAGAAGAGGAAAGTGAGTATATGTCCCAAAGCGATGTTCATGACCGAAATGAATGGAAAACCACACATCAACTCAGAAGAAAAAGCAATTATTTGTTCTGGAAAAAACCAGAGATGCATCAGTAAAGAGCATATCAATGACGGCAGCGGGTTGAATTGAAAGAATGAGCCATATCACAACAGCAACAATGCAGTGAATCAAGAGGATAGGGCTCAGCTACGAACATCATAGCCCTAAGCTCGTAGCCATCGAAGATATTCAAAGCCGCATCAGAGGGATCCATGGGCACCACAGTTGAAATTCGGAGAGGCGTATCAAGTTTAAGTAACATATCTGCAACAAAACCAGAAACCCACATCAGTTCAGATTATCTAAATCACATCAAGAAATCAAAGCGAAATCCAAAGTAAGAGAAGCAGATTATCCAAAACGAAATCCAAATTGAAAATCTGGAATTACATCAGAAAAATCCGAGTGAGTTCTGAAAATGGAAAGAATCCCCAATCAAATCGAAAAATATCAGATTCACAAATCCACAAAGAGCAAATCAAAATCGCGATCCAATCTCAGAAAAATAACGCAAATCCAAGGCCCAAAAGAGAGTCAAAAGAGGAATTATAAAAGGGAACGATATCACCTCGTTGAAACCCTAGAAAAAACGGCGAGCAACAACTGCAAGCAAAACCCTAACGAAAAATCGCGAGAACCCTAGAGACAGAACGACGGCGAAACCACCATCGCGAGCAAACCCTAGTGGTCGCGAAAGGGAGAAGATTCACCGGCGCCATTTAAAGCCACGACGAGCAAATCCCATCCGTCGAGGCTCAGTTTATCATCATTGCCTCCGATTGAACCCACCGTAAGCGTTTCGTTCCATTATCATCCTGTTAACCATTTTTCTATTTTTTTTAGTGAGTGGAGAAGGTGATATAACAGAAGCCGAGTGATATCGTGAATGAGACACGGCCGCGAGAGAGAAAGACGAGTAGCAACCGAGAGAGATGAAGGATAAAGCTGAAACGGCGCCGCGGAAGAGGTTTCAGGGTTATGAAACCCTAACAAGCACTTTGTTGCCATTAACATGACCGGGTTGGGTCCGGATGTGATGACCGGCCCAACCCCTTTTTTTATGTTTTGTTTTCTTTTATAATTAGTTAATTAAGTTTATTAAGTTTTTTTAAAAATTAATTAGAAAATTGTTTTCCTAAAAAGTAATAATAAAAACCTTTTTTTTTTTATAAAATTCAAAACATTTTTTTAATAAATAAAAACTATTTTTTATAAACGCATTAAAATCTTTTTTTAAAAAATATAATAACTAATGTTAAATAATTTTAGGGTTGGAGTTGAAATAATAATTTCACTTTTAAATCAGAGTTCTCAGGGGTCATAAAATAAAAACCACAAAGTAAGGACTACCTACTCTATTATAGTAGGGATAGTCTTACTAAGGAAAGGATAAAGAATAAGAAAGACCTTAAAACATTAGGGTAGGCTACTCCTAGATACTTGCTCGCTTCAAAACTTTTTCACACTTAAACAAATTTCCAACAAAATTTTCAAACAAGTTTTTTTTCACATCCATACACGGATTATTATTAAACTATTCTGAAATTTTTTGCTATTCACACACTACACTTTCAAAACAATTCAAAAGTGAGCTTAAGTACCTAAGAGCCCATGGATAACCATGGATGAAAAGGGTGCTAACACCTTCCCTTTTCATAACCTACCCCCCGGACCCAAAATATTCTCTAAGGTCTTTCCTGTTCTTTTATAACCTTTCCTTATGGATAAAATAAAAGTCGGTGGCGACTCTTGCTATCCGCAACATTGTTTAAAGTCAGTTCTCCCACCGTGTTACAGAACTGGCGACTCTGCTGGGGACCTATTTAAGAGGGGTACCCTTAGGAATTAAGATCACTTTAAATTGTTTGCCTTGTTTGCTTTATTATTATATTGTTGGGGTGCTCTTATGTGTGAAAGGTCCTAACCCGGATCTAGTGTACCTTAAGTAAATGGCAATAGACCAAGGAAACTGTACGACGTATATCGATACGGTTGATCTGGTGGCCATAGTTAGTGCGACTTCTTGGTTGGTGCTTATATTCCTTAAGTCAAGTTGAGGATAATATTGAGGCTGCCATATGTTGTCAATGCACTAACTGACTTTTAGAACCCTAGTTAACTCATCTTGGCCTTTAGAAAGTAGTGAGGTAACCGGCTTTGGTGCAGACTGAAGTTGGTTGACACTCGATACTACGCTCATTGAGATCTTAAACTTGGAGGGTTTTGGTTGGCAAGTAAGTTGCCTTCTGAACAACCACCCTTGTGAAGGATCAATGATATTGAGATCCCTTAGAACCTGGTTACTTTTGTAGGACAGGATGAACCATCTAACTTCAGGGGAGGGTACTTGCCTTTGAACCTCATGCAAGCCTTTAAACCTAGGGCTATGGTGTGACTTGTTTGTGTGTGCCACATGTTTGTGATTGAGCATGACATCATGACATCATCATGCATCATAAGCATATCATTTTCCCTAACCATTTCAAGGACCAAAGGATTTATCTTTGTTCTTTGTTGCAGGTCATGGCTTCTGCTCGTAGAAACACCATCAGGATCAACTTTGTAGGGATACCTGCTAAGCTCAAGGAGTTGGTTTCCCTAGTGCCTGATCATTCCCAGTTCAACAAGAGACATGGTCACTTATTGGATCTAGTTACTTCAGGGTTCAGTGAAGACATGATGAGTGTGCTGTTTCAGTTCTTTGACCCTAAGCACCATTGCTTTACATTTCCTGATTATCAGCTGGTTCCAACCATGGAGGAGTTCTCTAAACTTCTGGGTATACCTGTTCTTGATCAGAAGCCATTCACAGGCTTAGAGAAGGAGCTTAAACCAGAAGTTATTGCTGCAACTCTACATCTGAAGAAGTCTGACATTGTTCTAGAGACGAGAAGTGGAGTTAAAGGTATTCTTGCCAAGGTATTAGTGGATAAAGCTCAAATGTTCTTGAAGGCTATGAGCTACGAGGCTTTTGAGGAGATCTTAGCCTTATTGATTTATGGCTTAGTGTTGTTCCCCAATCCTGATCAGTTCATAGACGTTCATGCCATCAACATATTCCTGAGTCACAATCCAGTGCCTACCTTACTTGGAGACATCCTACATTCTCTTCACACCCGTACTACAAGGGCAAGAGGAACTTTGATGTGCTGCATACCTTTACTTTCTAGGTGGTTTATTTCTCACCTTCCTCGCTCAGTAATGAAGAATGAGCAAGGGTTCAGATGGTCCAAGAGGATCATGTCACTTTCTCACTCAGACATCCATTGGTGCTCCAGATCTATGGAGAATGTCACCATCATTGACCGTTGTGGGGAGTTTCCTAATGTGCCACTTCTAGGCATAAGAGGAGGCATCACCTACAACCCATCTCTAGCTTTACGACAGTTTGGTTACGCCCGGAGCGATGGTCCACATGACATGTTGATTCAGGGCATTGTGTTTGACTACGACAACGATCTTCAGGGTTACCGTCAGAGATTCATACGAGCTTGGGGAAAGGTAAACAGGATTGACAGCAAGACACTGGAGCCTAAGTACACCATTCCTATGGAGGCTTATCTCAGATGGGTACGATTTCGTGCTCAGACACTCATGATGCCATATCCTGCCATCCTACCAGTTACCATGGAACCTGTTGCTGAAGGAGACACAGCTTATACCATCCTTCACCCAGACATGCCTACTGATATGGAAGACTTGCAGAGATCATGGATCCAACTGAAAGAGCAAAGGGATACTTTCGAGGCTCATTACAAAGCAAGCCAAGCAAGGATCCTAGAGCTAACAAAGCTACTTCATGAGGAACGAAACCTCAACTCATACCTCAACACAAAGAGGAAACGTCCATGGGAGACTTAAAACCCCATCTTTTGTACTTATTTCGTTTTCATTTTTTGTAAGCCTAAAAGGCAAAACAAGTTACTACTAATAAAAAGTTACTTTCTCGTTTGTTTAAGCAAATTTAAATCCTGCGGTCCTTGAAAACATTGCATATGCATTCCCATATCATTGCATCACAGGTTTATAATTGTGCACAGGTCTCTCATCTTCTCGCTGTTTATTTCAGCAATGGCTCTTGAACAATCAGTTAAGGATCTCCAGGCACAGAATGCACAGTTCCAAGAGCTGATCCTGAACCTATCCAAGGGGCAGGATGAATTGAAGACACTGCTGGCCAAGAAGACTAAGAAGGCTAGAAGGTCTGCTGGGTTGCTCAACATGGGAAGAAGGTTCAAAGGTCCTGACAAGACCAAGGAACAGGTTGAAGACTATGAATCTGAAGAATCTGAGCAGGAGAGAGGCAGTCTCCACAACACTATGGGGGACTCTGATTCTGAGGCTAACTACTACCATGAGCCTAACGAAGACAAATTCAAGATGCTGGTGGATAGAATGGATGCTATGGAATTACAGAAATCATCTGGGCTGGATTTTGAGGATTTGAGCTTGATATCTGGGGTGGTCATACCCATTGGGTTCAAAGTTCCTACATTTGTTGTCTATGATGGGGTCTCTTGTCCCAAATTGCATCTGAGGTCTTATGTCAGAAGAATTCAACCCCACACTGCTGATAAAAAGTTGTGGATCCATTTCTTTCAAGAGAGTTTATCTAGAGCTCAGCTAGAGTGGTATTATCAGTTGGAGAGTGTCAACATCAGAGATTGGAATGACCTTGCTGAAGCTTTCTACAAGCAGTATCAATACAATGCTGACTTAGCCCCCACTCGCATGCAGCTTCAAAGCATGTCTATGGGTGCCAAAGAAAGCTTTAAGGAGTATGCTCAGAAGTGGAGAGACTTAGCTGGAAGAGTTCAACCCCCTTTGACTGATAGGGAGTTGGTTGATATGTTCATGTGTACGCTGAATGGTCCGTTTTACAGTCATCTCATTGGAAGCTCATCATCTGGCTTCACTGAGTTGATCATGACAGGAGAGCGAGTAGAGAATGGTATCAAGAGTGGTAAGATCCAAGTGGGCACTTGTTCATCAGGTGCTGCAAAGAAGCCTCCCACTGGGAAGAAAGAATCTAATGATGTGTATGGTCAGCCTGATCGTAACAGAAGGCATCAGTCTGTTAGTGCAGTTCATATTTCAAATCCAACTCCTGCAACAACAGAGCAGCCTCAAGGCAACCAACAGAGGGCTAGAAGACAGTTCACGAAGATCAACATGTCAATGGCTCAGGCATTGCAACACTTGTTGAAGGCTGAACTTATTACCCTGAGGGAGGCTCCTCAGAATCCCAATGTTACCTCTCCCAAGTACAATCCCAATGCACGATGTGCATATCATTCAAACTGTCCAGGACATGATACTAATAACTGCTGGGTCTTGAAGAACAAAATTCAGGATATGATTGATGCTGGAGAAATTGAGTTTGATCCACCAGGTACTCCAAATGTGATTACAGCTCCAATGCCAAATCACGAGAAGACTGTCAACGCCATTGATGAAGATATTGATGAAGATCTGCATGTCTATTCAGTTATGGAGTTGAGCACACCATTGTCTGTTATCAAAAAGAGGTTAGTACAAGCTGGGATCTTTCCAGGTTGTCATGAAGATTGTCTATATTGTACCTATAAGCCGGATAGTTGTTTCATTTTGAGAGATGGGATTCAACGTCTCATGGATAAATATACTATAGTGTTTGAAAGAAGACCAGCATCTGTAGAAAGTATGGTGGATCATCTGACTCAGGGTAAGAAGATTGAAGAGGTTGACATGGTTGACAAAGTACCACTAAGAATCACTTCAAAGGGTCCCATTAAAATCACTCATCAGGGCCCAATCAAGATTACTGCTGAAGGTCCTGTGAAAGTTGTCGCTGAAGCCAGAGTAGCTCCTCTGATCATTACCACTCCTGGTCCTATTCCTTATACATCCGACAAAGCTGTGCCTTGGCACTATGGGTCTGATGTTTACATCCATGGTGTCAAGCAGGAGCCTTTACCTGATATGCCTGTTGACATTGATAATATTGCTGGATCTAGCAAGATCACTCGTAGTGGAAGAGTCTTCTCTCCTCCAGTTGCTTCTAAGAGTGCAGTTACTCCTGCTGTTACTTCCACCACTGATGCTCGGGGCAAGGGTCCTGTTATTGAGCCTGTATCTACTGATGTGCCAGCTGCTGATGACCTCTCTAAGCAAATGGAAGAAGTATTGAAAATCATTCGCAAGAGTGATTATGATATTGTTGATCAGCTGGGGCATACTCCCTCAAAGATTTCTATGCTCTCCCTGTTATTATGTTCTGAGGCTCATGCCAAGTCATTGATCAAGTTTCTAAAGATGGCTCATGTACCCAGTGCAATTTCTGTGGACCAGTTTGAGAATTGTGTTGCTCACCTGACCTATGACAACGGGTTAGGATTTTCTGATGCTGACTTGACCCCTGCCAAGAGGGATCATAACAGGGCCTTGCATATTTCAATTGAATGCAGGGGCACTACCCTGTCTCATGTGCTGATAGACAATGGTTCCTCTCTGAATGTGTTGCCTAAGGAAGTCCTGAACAAGCTGAGTCCTGAAGATACGGTATTGAAGCCCAGTAATATTGTGGTAAAGGTTTTTGATGGTTCTAGAAGAATAGTGCATGGGGAAATTGATCTTCCAATCAGGGTTGGCTCTCAGGTGTTTACTGCTACATTCTATGTGATGGATATTCGTCCTTCGTACTCATGTCTGCTTGGTCGTCCCTGGATCCATGGGGCAGGTGCTGTGACCTCCACATTACATCAAAAGTTGAGATATCCAGTGAATGGAAAAGTTGTTACTGTCTTTGGAGAGGAAGAATACTTTGTCAGCCATGTAAACACTTTCAAGTATCTGGAAGTAGAAGGTGAATACATTGAAACTCCATGTCAGTCATTTGAAGTGGTTCCCTGGGCTGTTAAGGATTGTGTGACTCCTCCTGCTGTGAAGAAGGTTCCTGTGGTCATCAGAAACCCTCCAACAATGGCAATGGCCTCCCTCAATGATGCAAAAGCTGTGGTGGAAGAAGAGTCCCAGAAGGCTGTTCGTCGTGCTCGTGCTGTTCGTATCACCAATCAAGGGGTTATCAATGCTGTGGGAGATCAAGATGAAGACTACAACTTGGAGGCATGGACTTTTCCTACTGTGGGTGCTGGACTCAATAATTGGAAAGCTGAAGATGTTATCCCTATCTCCTTTAGTCAGGAGTAAATACTATTACTGTGTTATGTTTTTAAATTTGTAATTTCTGGAACAATTAAAACTTTCAAGCCATGTGCCTTACCTGGGGCACAATGGTGTGCTTGTTGCGGGTTGTCATTTCATTTGCATACTTCATTCAATAAAATCAGTGGACGTTTCGTTTTCGTAAATATTGTGTTCCTTGTCTTTCTTTTTCTTTTATTTTTGCTTTATCAGCTATGTGTTCTTACACACACCCACGTCACTAAAATGCAGATCCTCATCCACTCTGGATCCAGTTGATAACAGTTCTACTATTGCCAATTACAATTTCGAGAATCCGATCTATCAAACTGAAGACGGAAACGAGGACGATTGTGAAATACCTGTAGAGCTTGCTAGGTTGTTACAACAAGAAGAGAAAGCTATACAGCCACATGAAGAGCCAGTCGAAGTTGTGAATCTGGGAACTGAAGAAAACAGAAAAGAGGTCCAGATAGGGGCTGATTTAGAGGACAGTGTCAAGAGCAGGTTGATTCAGATGCTACGTGACTATGTGGAGATCTTTGCTTGGTCTTATGAAGATATGCCAGGGTTGGATACAGACATTGTGGTTCACCGTTTGCCAGTGAAAGAAGATTGTCGTCCAAAGAAGCAGAAGGTTCGTCGTATGCGTCCTGAAATGTCAGAAAAGATCAAAGCAGAGGTAATGAAACAGTTCAATGCAGGGTTCTTGGCCGTAACTTCTTATCCTCAGTGGGTTGCAAATGTGGTACCAGTTCCTAAGAAAGATGGTAAGGTACGTATGTGTGTAGACTACAGAGATCTGAACAAGGCTAGCCCTAAAGATGACTTTCCACTTCCTCATATTGATATTCTGGTAGACAACACTGCTCAGCATAAGGTATTCTCTTTTATGGATGGTTTCTCTGGTTACAATCAAATCAAGATGGCACCTGAAGATATGGAGAAGACTACATTTGTGACACAGTGGGGCACCTTTTGCTATAAGGTAATGCCATTTGGTTTGAAGAATGCAGGGGCAACATATCAGCGTGCTATGGTGGCTTTGTTTCATGATATGATTCATCATGAGATAGAGGTATATGTGGATGATATGATAGCCAGGTCTCAGAATGAAGAACAACATCTTGATCATCTGCACAAGTTGTTTGAGAGGTTGAAGAAATACAGGTTGAGATTAAATCCAAACAAGTGTACTTTTGGAGTTAGATCTGGAAAGCTCCTGGGTTTCATTGTCAGTGGAAAAGGTATTGAAGTGGATCCTGCAAAAGTGAAAGCTATACGAGAGATGCCAGCTCCCCGTACTGAGAAGGAGGTTAGAGGTTTCTTGGGACGATTGAACTACATTGCAAGATTTATTTCCCAATTAACTACCATCTGTGAGCCAATCTTCAAGTTGTTGAAGAAAGATCAGGTGATGGAATGGAATGATGAGTGCCAGACTGCCTTTGATGAAATCAAGAGATATTTGCTAGAACCTCCAATTTTAATGCCACCAGTTGATGGAAGACCCTTGATTATGTATTTAACAGTATTAGACAACTCAATGGGGTGTGTATTGGGGCAACATGACGAGTCTGGTCGAAAAGAGCAGGCAATATACTACCTTAGCAAAAAGTTTACCGACTGTGAAACAAGATACTCACTGCTCGAGAAAACTTGCTGCGCTTTGGCATGGGCTGCTCGCCGACTAAGACAGTATATGTTGACCCATACTACCTTGTTGATTTCGAAGATGGATCCAATCAAGTACATATTTGAGAAACCTGCTCTCTCCGGAAGAATTGCAAGATGGCAAATGATCTTGACGGAATATGATATACAGTATACTACTCAGAAGGCCATTAAGGGGAGTGTTGTTGCTGATCATTTGGCTCATCAAGCAGTAGATGATTACCAGTCAATGAATTTTGAGTTCCCTGATGAAGACATTATGTCTGTTACCAAAGAACCTGGACAATATGACGGACCTGAACAAGGATCCCGATGGACTATGGTTTTTGATGGTGCCTCCAATGCACATGGTAATGGTGTTGGTGTTGTGATTAGTTCCCCTGAAGGTTGTCATACCCCGATTACTGCCAGACTTTGTTTCTATTGTACCAATAACATGGCTGAGTATGAGGCATGTATCATGGGTATGCAAGTTGCTATTGATATGAAGATTCAGTTCCTTGAGGTGTATGGAGATTCAGCTCTGGTAGTAAGTCAGATTAAAGGAGATTGGGATACAAAGCATGATAATCTCATTCCTTACAGAGAACATGTGTTGTCTTTGATCCCACATTTCAAAGAGATTACTTTTGGACATATTCCACGAAGAGAGAATCAGTTGGCAGACGCATTGGCCACCATGGCATCTATGTTTGAGATTAGCTGGGATGATGAAGCTCCCAAGATTACCATTGATAGATTTGAGAAGCCTGCATACTGCAATGAGATTGACACTGAAGGGGCAGAGGAGAAGCCTTGGTTCTATGAAGTGAAAAACTATCTTGAAGCTCAGGAGTTCCCTGAAGGGGCATCTGTCAAAGATAGGAAGTTCCTGAGAAGGTTTTCTGCTAAGTTCTTTCTGAGTAATGGCATTCTGTATAAGCGTAATCATGATTCAACTATGCTTCGTTGTGTGGATAAGAAGGAAGCTACAGAAATTATGGAAGAGATGCATGATGGGACCTTTGGCACTCATTCTAGTGGTCATACCATGGCAAAGAAGATTTTGAGAGCAGGTTACTATTGGTCTACCATGGAAGCTGATTGCTATCAACACTCCAGAACATGTCACAAATGTCAAATCTATGCTGATAAAGTACATGTACCTCCATCTCCATTGAATGTGTTGACTGCTCCTTGGCCCTTTGCCATGTGGGGCATTGATATGATTGGTGAGATCAAGCCTACTGCTTCTAATGGGCATCGTTTCATCCTGGTTGCTATTGATTACTTCACGAAGTGGGTAGAGGCAGCTTCATTTGCATCTGTGACTAAGAATGTTGTGGCTCGGTTCATTAAGAATAATCTCATATGTAGGTATGGTATCCTTGAAAGGATTATCACTGACAATGGCTCTAATCTGAACAACACTATGATTACTGATCTCTGTACGCAGTTCAAGATTAAGCATCACAACTCTTCTCCGTATCGTCCAAAGACGAATGGGGCAGTTGAAGCTGCTAATAAGAACATTAAGAAGATTGTACAGAAGATGACTGTTACTTACAAGGATTGGCACGAGATGTTACCATTTGCTCTGCATGGTTATCGTACTACAATACGTACTTCAACAGGGGCAACCCCATTCTCCTTAGTCTATGGTATGGAAGCAGTTCTGCCTATTGAAGTTCAGATCCCCTCCTTGAGAATTATGAAGGATGCAGGCTTGGATGAAGATGAGTGGATTCAGACTCGACTTGACCAGATAAATTTGATTGATGAGAAAAGGTTAGCAGCAGTTTGTCATGGCCAGATGTACCAGAAACGGATGATCAAAGATTTTAACAAGAAGGTTAAGCCAAAGGTACATCAGGCTGGTGACTTGGTAATCAAGCGTATCATATTACCACAGGGTGATCCTAGGGGCAAGTGGACTCCAACATATGAGGGACCATTTGTAGTCAAGACAGTGTTCTCAGGAGGTGCCATGATACTGACTACAATGGATGGTGAAGACTTCCCACAACCTGTAAACGCAGACATAGTTAAAAAATACTACGCATAAAAAGAGACCCGCTAGGTTGACAGGCCTAGGCAAAAATAAGGGCATCCCGGCAAACCAAAAGGGTTTGGGCAAAAATTAGGGATATATATATAAAAAGATGTACACCCGGCAAGTCGAAAACCTGAAAAGGCGGCTTGGGCAAAAAAGGGTATCCCGGTGGATTGAAAACCTGAAAGGGCAATCCAGGCAAAAGTTAGGGATTAAAGCGTATGACTATGTCTCGTTTGGATCACTCATGAAATTGCAACCAGTTGCACTACTTACTCAAGCTCAAACAGATGAAGCTCAATCCAATCGTTTCCGTCTCAACAGCAAGAAGATGAGATACTTGAGTGGCAATAGTAGAATTGAAACTCAATAGGATTATTTCCCACATAGCTGATTCTTTTTGTAAAACTTCATGACCAAATTCTCTTACTAGGGTTTATGTCTCCTTGTACAAACTTACCCGTGTATGGGTCACTTTTGATATAAATAAACTCCATCTTTTGAATCCAGATTTACTTTTACCCTATTTACATAAGCGAAACGTCCATTGGTTGTGTTTGAATGTATGTATGCCTTTGAATATGATTGATGTTTACCAGAAATGCATGAAAATGCAGTGATAGTATTTACTAAGGTTTCGCAATAGACTTGAATGCCCTTTAAATCAGTCAATTGACCTAGGGTTGACCTAGGGTTGACCCAGATGAAACCCTAGTTGACTGTCTTCAACTATAGCTCTTGTGCTCTCATCAATGACTTGTCTCCTTCTCCAAATGACTTTCTAAGTCTCTCATAATGTCTAGATACTCTCCATGCCTTCAACTCACAGCTCACAACCCTCCTGTTGATCCTCAGATACCCTCAGCTAGGAGATGGACTCAAGGCTTGATCTGCTGAACTCTTTGCTTTCAAATTCTTTCCTGATGACTTGAATGAGATTGAATGGGGACAATAATGACTTGTTATGCTTATGCTATGCAGATGGTTAGTCTATGTACATGCCTCTATATGCAAATGCTAATGATATTAAAACATAAACCCAAGGAGTAAGGTTGGGCAAATTTTAGGGTGCAACACTAAGGACGAACGAGGGAAGAATTTCAACGAAGCTTCGCCGGTTCATCTTTACAAGACAGTAGGACTAATCCATTTTCACAAAGTCTAATCTCCCCTGGAATTTATATCCATCTCTTTTATCCTCATACGGATATACGGGAAATTACTTTCCAATAAGGGCACGATGAACGAAGACGGGATGTTATACTTATCCTACTATCAAACGAAAACGAAGGTTATCTATACCCTACTATCCCCAACAACGGGAGGTTATCTATACCTTGTTATCCCCAACAACGGGAGGTTATCTATACCTTGTTATCCCCAACAACGAGAGGTTATCTATACCTTGTTATCCCCAGCAGACGGAGGGTTATATATTCTTCAACAACGAATCGGGATTTATTTTCCTTGACCAGCAGTTGTTATACAAGGATATCCAGACACTTCCAGCAGTGTCATAGCATACATACATCATTTACATCATACCATAACATATATGTCTATAGTACATTACCTAAGTGCATCATGTCATACATGCATACATAAAGCATAAACTAATGTTGTTATACAGAATGCTACCTTGTTTTCAGGTTAATTATCCAACAAACAAGCTTATGATCTTTGGGACTGCTTTATTGTAACCTCAGGGTTACTTTATCCTCCTGATGAGCTTCTTATTACTTTGGGACTGCTTTATTGTAACCTCAGGGTTATTTTATCCTCCTGATAGCCTCTCATGACTTCAAGACTGCTTTAGAGCTACTGATTGCTCTATCCTCCTGAAATCATCCTATTACTTCAAGACTGCTTTAGAGCTATTCATTGCTCTATCCTCATGAGGTCATATTACTACTTCAAGACTGCTTTAGAGCTATTCATTGCTCTATCCTCCTGAAGCCATTATTATTTCAAGACTGCTTTAGAGCTATTGATTGCTCTATCCTCCTGAAGACATATCACATTATTATTTCAAGACTGCTTTAGAGCTATTGATTGCTCTATCCTCCTGAAGACATATCACATTATTATTTCAAGACTGCTTTAGAGCCATTCATTGTTCTATCCTCCTGAAATCATATCATTGCTTCAAGACTGCTTTAGGGTTATCACTATTGATTGCTCTATCCTCATGAAGACATGCTGCTACATCATTATTATTCCAGACTCCTGACAGCTTTCATCATACACCCATATTTTGAACTGCTCCCCCCCTAGTGGCATCTTTAAGCCCACTCAATCATATTCAACTAGCCATCTGTACCACTCTAGTGCACTGGTGAGTGCAAATTTTTGGGCTTTTGTGTTCAATCCCCTTCAACCTTCCAGGTTACGACTGGTAAATATACCAATCTAACCCCTCAGGTTTCAGAAAATTGAACAGGGGCAGCTGTTGCACCCCAAAATTTGCCCTCACAATACAAGACTTTGTGTTCTAAGAAGGTTCACAAGGTTCACAAGTTCTCCAACAACTTGCATAACCTTTCATGAAGTTCATAAAGTCCACAAGCTACTTTATGAAGGTTCACAAGGTTCACAAGTCCCATAGTGCTTTCAATACCTTTCATGAGGTTCATGAAGCCCATAGGTTGCTTCTTGAAGGTTCACAAGGTTCACAAACTTCTCAACATCTACAAGACCTTTCATGAGGTTCATGAAGTCCATAGGTTGCTTCTTGAAGGTTCACAAGGTTCACAAAGTTCACAATTGGTCAGAAGAGTTGACAATTCCCTCAGACAATGCACCTCCTAAGCAGTGCATCCAAAACTAGGGTTTTGACTTTAATCAGGCTAAATGGACTTCCAAGACTTCAAGTGAGCTTCATAACATCTTATATGTGTATAAGAACCCCCATGTCAAGTTTCAAGACTTTTCTCAAAAGTTTGCTCAGTCAGATGATCAGATAAGTCAAAAGCAGTCAATGCAGTTAAAAGGTCAAACTGAGGTCAACTGTGGTCAAACCAAAGTCAAACTTCATGATTTTTTTGCCAACATCAAAGAGAGATTTGGTTCCAGGGGTATTTTGGTCATTTTACGCAAATTCAGCTAATTCCTTGAAGACGGGTTGTTATTAAGTTCTGAGGCGTTTATTTACGTGGGTTTGATATCAATTTGGTTTGGAAAGTCTGATCTGTGGAACAGGGTTTAACAAGAGATCATTCTTCTATCTTCCAGTTCATCTTTAGAGGGACAACAGTGAAAACTTCTACTGATTATTGGAGCTTATTCATGTCAAAAGTATTAAGATTGGATCGGATTAATTCAAGGATATTCGACTGATGAATCGTATGTTGAGATGTTTGTGAATTAAATCATGGAGAAGAAATGGAAGATGATTTTAATAAATATGTGAAGTTCATTCATAATATTTTATTATTATTACAATTTGTAAAGAGAATTTGGATAGAAAGTTGAATTTTATTCATAATATTTCATCACGATTTACAAAAGGGAAATAATTTGGATAAAAAATGTATTATTGAATTATTTCATAATGCTTTTTTTTATTACAAGTTACAAAAGAGGTGTATATCCTAAAAAGTCCTAAGCCCTAAAATTTCTAAGTATCCTTCTTGATGTCCTTTGAGCTTCTCCGCAAAGTCTCCGATTCACCTGCACATCAAAACAAAACAAACAGAATAGAAAAAAAAGATGTTAGAAATTGTTTGACACTCTCAGAACATCGTCATCATCGAGTGCCGGGAGTGGCACAACCGAAGCTGCGACCTACCCCGTTACCAATCCATGCCATTAGCGTCAGATCGGGTAACATTATTCTTATCATACGGGACAGCCGAGAGAGAGAGAAATAAATGAAGTTTTTCGAGCCGAAATGATTTGCGCAGATGTGGATTCTGAAGGGACCATCAGCCTATCAAGTAAATATGTGGCTTTTCTCGAAGCGGTTTCACAGCCAAGAGTAATTGGAAATACAAACTAAAGGTGCACAACAGAAACAATCAGAGGCAGCCATCATGTAGGCTCAGTCTAGCAACATCATCGCCTAAATCACCAAACTGTTTGTGAATCCAAATACTCCAGCCCTGAAACGATATAAAGGGGCAGATATTAGTTCAAAAGGACTGAGATTACGCGCCGGAAAAGAACCACACCAATAGCACCAAACTGAATGTCACTGAAATCAAACTGTACCAAATAAAAGCTCATAGGTTTCATAATTAAAATCAAGTTCAGTTCAGAAGAAGCAGAAGTTGGTTAAGCATAAAAGTGAAGGACAAAAGAAGAATCTAAGCATCAATTCCGTCGAGAAAAACACAAACAGAATTACCGATAAAAAAGCATCACCGTAGGCCAACATCTGCAAAGAATCACCATAAGAAAATAGTAGGTGAACATGTGCGGGTCCGAAACCGTATCGGAAAAAGCAGGTTATCCGAGTCTGGAAACGAGCCAATAAATCCACGGCGATGACCAGGATTATATCAGAGAAATCCCAGAAATAAGCAGAATCAAATAATAAATCCAAATCACATTGAATATGGCTCGTCTCAAAATCCTGGAAATCAACAAAACCAATATGTATCAGTAACAGGGTCAAACCGCATCAGAAAAAAACTGGATATCCCCATCAAGAACCAGTATCCCGAATCCACATTAGCAAAACCGAAATCAAAGTAATAGGCCACAGTATCCAAAAATAAATCTGCATCTGCAAATATCCAGGAAAAGCCAATCAAACCAAATCAGAGCTAAGCTGCATCAGGCAACTGGTGTCTCAACACAAACTATCGACCATCAGGGAAGTACACCAGCAACATCAATATCTGCAAAGCAACATCAAGAGGTTTCAATATCAAGCATCACGAAAAACACAAGAACAAGACTACTGCTAAAATGTCACAGAAAGATCCAATTGCTGGAAATCTAAACTAAGCCATCAAGATGGGTCATAAGCACCATAGAAAAACAGACATTTGCAAACTATGTCAAAGAGGCCAAGAATCATCAGCAGCGGGACAGGAATGACCACACTAAACTGAGCATCGAAATGAATCCACAAGTTTAATCACAATACAAAAGCAGGGATTCACGCCACAATCACGCGTGAGATACCAGGCCATCCAATCGGTTCAAACTGCATAAAAACGATGGAAACAACGAAGAAATTCGAAGTTACATCAGCCCTCAACTAATCATCATCGGGCATAAGCGTTCGAGTGGCTGGGAGAGCCACGGCCGGAGCCGTTACTAATTCCCTACCAAACATCGAACTATGTGACATACAGTAATTGTTGTTCAAGCCGAAGGTCGTTACCACTAAGGCATCCAAATCAACTGACTCAGACCCTAAGGTCATCATCGCCAATAACCTTCACTCGGCCGCTCTGACTTAAGTCGAAGCATCAGCATCCATTCACTGAAAAAAGAAGAGGAAAGTGAGTATATGTCCCAAAGCGATGTTCATGACCGAAATGAATGGAAAACCACACATCAACTCAGAAGAAAAAGCAATTATTTGTTCTGGAAAAAACCAGAGATGCATCAGTAAAGAGCATATCAATGACGGCAGCGGGTTGAATCGAAAGAATGAGCCATATCACAACAGCAACAATGCAGTGAATCAAGAGGATAGGGCTCAGCTACGAACATCATAGCCCTAAGCTCGCAGCCATCGAAGATATTCAAAGCCGCATCAGAGGGATCCATGGGCACCACAGTTGAAATTCGGAGAGGCGTATCAAGTTTAAGTAACATATCTGCAACAAAACCAGAAACCCACATCAGTTCAGATTATCTAAATCACATCAAGAAATCAAAGCGAAATCCAAAGTAAGAGAAGCAGATTATCCAAAACGAAATCCAAATTGAAAATCTGGAATTACATCAGAAAAATCCGAGTGAGTTCTGAAAATGGAAAGAATCCCCAATCAAATCGAAAAATATCAGATTCACAAATCCACAAAGAGCAAATCAAAATCGCGATCCAATCTCAGAAAAATAACGCAAATCCAAGGCCCAAAAGAGAGTCAAAAGAGGAATTATAAAAGGGAACGATATCACCTCGTTGAAACCCTAGAAAAAACGGCGAGCAACAACTGCAAGCAAAACCCTAACGAAAAATCGCGAGAACCCTAGAGACAGAACGACGGCGAAACCACCATCGCGAGCAAACCCTAGTGGTCGCGAAAGGGAGAAGATTCACCGGCGCCATTTAAAGCCACGACGAGCAAATCCCATCCGTCGAGGCTCAGTTTATCATCATTGCCTCCGATTGAACCCACCGTAAGCGTTTCGTTCCATTATCATCCTGTTAACCATTTTTCTATTTTTTTTAGTGAGTGGAGAAGGTGATATAACAGAAGCCGAGTGATATCGTGAATGAGACACGGCCGCGAGAGAGAAAGACGAGTAGCAACCGAGAGAGATGAAGGATAAAGCTGAAACGGCGCCGCGGAAGAGGTTTCAGGGTTATGAAACCCTAACAAGCACTTTGTTGCCATTAACATGACCGGGTTGGGTCCGGATGTGATGACCGGCCCAACCCCTTTTTTTTATGTTTTGTTTTCTTTTATAATTAGTTAATTAAGTTTATTAAGTTTTTTTAAAAATTAATTAGAAAATTGTTTTCCTAAAAAGTAATAATAAAAACCTTTTTTTTTTTATAAAATTCAAAACATTTTTTTAATAAATAAAAACTATTTTTTATAAACGCATTAAAATCTTTTTTTAAAAAATATAATAACTAATGTTAAATAATTTTAGGGTTGGAGTTGAAATAATAATTTCACTTTTAAATCAGAGTTCTCAGGGGTCATAAAATAAAAACCACAAAGTAAGGACTACCTACTCTATTATAGTAGGGATAGTCTTACTAAGGAAAGGATAAAGAATAAGAAAGACCTTAAAACATTAGGGTAGGCTACTCCTAGATACTTGCTCGCTTCAAAACTTTTTCACACTTAAACAAATTTCCAACAAAATTTTCAAACAAGTTTTTTTTCACATCCATACACGGATTATTATTAAACTATTCTGAAATTTTTTGCTATTCACACACTACACTTTCAAAACAATTCAAAAGTGAGCTTAAGTACCTAAGAGCCCATGGATAACCATGGATGAAAAGGGTGCTAACACCTTCCCTTTTCATAACCTACCCCCCGGACCCAAAATATTCTCTAAGGTCTTTCCTGTTCTTTTATAACCTTTCCTTATGGATAAAATAAAAGTCGGTGGCGACTCTTGCTATCCGCAACATTGTTTAAAGTCAGTTCTCCCACCGTGTTACAGATATGAATCACCCTCTGGGAAGGATTTAAATCCAAAACCTATTGATAAGCTGATCATTAAGTATTCTTCTCTGTATACTCACTTTAAATATGGTCACTTAAATGATATTAAGCACACACGTTCTGATCTGAACAACCCTGTGTTTTATAAACCAAAACTTCATCAGAACAAAGATGCTTTTAAGGGAAAGAAATTCAAACAAAATTTCAAACCTACTAACCCCAGAGGACCCAAGAAAATATGGGTACCTAAGGACAAAATAATCTTTGTTGCAGATGTCCTTAGCAGCAAAGTTGAGACACCAATCATGGTACCTGGACTCTGGCTGCTCACGACACATGACGGGAAAAAGGTCTATGTTCCAAAGCCTGGAACTTAGATCTGGAGGTGACGTGAAGTTTGGAGGGAACCAGAAGGGCAAAATTATTGGCTCTGGAACTATAGGTAATGGTAACCTTCCTTCCATATCTTATGTTTTACTTGTTGAAGGATTAACACATAATCTATTGTCCATAAGTCAATTAAGTGACAATGGTTATGATATAATCTTCAATCAAAAATGTCGTAAAGCTGTGAGTCAAAAAGATGGTTCAATCCTCTTTAATGGAAAAAGGAAGAAGAACATTTACAAAATTAATCTTTCAGAACTAAAAGTTCAAAATGTAAAATGCCTTCTGTCTGTTAATGATGAGCAATGGGTCTAGCATAGAAGATTGGGTCATATTAGTATGAGACATATATCTCAGATTAATAAACTCAATCTGGTTAGAGGACTTCCTCAGTTGAAGTTCAACTCAGATGCTTTTTGTGAAGCATGTCAGAAAGGAAAATTTTCAAAATCTTCTTTCAAAGCTAAAAATGGTGTTTCTTTCTCTAGACCATTAGAGCTGCTTCACATTGATCTGTTTGGACCAGTGAAAACTGCATCCATCAGAGGCAAGAAGTATGGATTAGTCATAGTTGCTGACTACAGCAGATGGACATGGGTAAAATTCTTAAAACACAAGGATGAGTCACATTCTGTATTCTTTGACTTCTACAAACAAGTCCAAAACGAAAAAGAATTTAAAATTGTTAAAGTCAGAAGTGATCATGGTGGAGAATTTGAAAATAAATATTTTGAAAAATATTTTAAAGAAAATGGCATTGCACATGATTTTTCTTGTCCTAGAACTCCTCAACAGAATGGAGTTGTAGAAAGGAAAAATAGAACATTGCAAAAAATGGCCAGAACCATGATCAATAAGACTAACATGGCAAAACATTTTTGGGCAAAAGCAATTAATACAGTTTGTTATATTCAGAACATAGTGTCTGTAAGACCTCTTCTGGAGAAGACTCCTTATGAATTATGGAGGAATAGAAAGCCTAACATTTCTTATTTCCATCCTTTTGGATGTGTTTGTTTTATTTTGAATACTAAGGAAAATCTGAACAATTTTGATTCTAAAGCTCAGAAGTGTTTCATGCTTGGATATTCTGAACGCTCTAAAGGCTATAGAGTATACAATACTGAGACACAGATTGTAGAGGAATCAATTCATGTTAGATTTGATGATAAGCTTGGCAATCAAAAGCCAAAGCAGCTTGAAATTTCTGCAGATAGAGAAGTCTTTCTCACAAACTCTGAAGAATCAGAGGCAAACAAAGCTCAAGCAAAAGCACCAAAAGCAACGTCAGATGCTACTCCTTTGACTTCTCAGATGGACAGCTTGACAATTTCTGAAGAACCAACTGTTAAAGGATCATCCAGAATCAAAGCCTCTCATCTAGAGGAAATGATAATTGGAAAGAAGGATGACCCTATCAGAACAAGATCCTTTCTCAGATCACCTAGAACGTCATTGTTTGGTTTGGTATCTATCATTGAACCTACCTCTGTGGATGAGGCTCTGCAAGATAATGATTGGATACTTGCTATGCAAGAGTAACTTAACCAATTCACAAGGAATGATGTTTGGGATCAGGTTCCAAGACTAAATGGATTCAATATCATTGGAACAAAATGGGTTTTCAGAAACAAGCTGAATGAGCAAGGAAAAGTTATCAGAAACAAGGCTAGGCTGGTTGCTCAAGGATATAGTCAACAAGAAGGTATAGATTACATAGAGACATATGCTCCTGTGGCAAGGTTAGAATGTATTCATTTGCTTATTTCTTTTGCTGCATATAATAACATCACTCTGTATCAGATGGATGTTAAAAGTGCTTTCTTAAATGGTTTCATAGAAGAGGAAGTTTATGTTCATCAACCCCCTGGTTTTGAAAATGAAAATTTTCCAAAACATGTTTTTAAACTGAAGAAATCACTCTATGGCTTAAAACAAGCTCCCAGAGCTTGGTATGAAAGGCTGAGTAATTTTCTTCTGGAAAATAATTTTATCAGAGGAAAAGTTGATACTACTCTCTTCCATAAATCAATTAAGAAAGACATTTTAATCTGTCAGATTTATGTTGATGACATTATTTTTGGAACAACAAATATTACTCTTGGAAAGGAGTTTTCTCAATCTATGCAGGAAAAATTTGAAATGAGCATGGGAGAACTCAGATTCTTTCTGGGAATTCAAGTGAATCAAACTCCAGAAGGCACCTACATACATCATACAAAGTATGTAAAGGAGCTTCTGAAGAAATTCAACATGACAGAAAGTAAGCTAGCAAAGACTCCAATGCATCCAACAAGCACTCTAGGTAAAGAAGAGGTAAGTAAAAAGGTAGATCAGAAGCTATACAGAGCTGTTAAGAGGATTCTGAGGTATTTGAAAGGTACTACTAACGTGGGTTTGTGTTACAGAAGATCTGATGAATACAGATTAGTTGGATTCTGTGATGCTGATTATGCTGGAGACAGAGTAGAACATAAAAGTACTTCTGGAAGCTGTCAGTTTCTGGGAAGTCATCTGATCTCATGGTTCAGAAGAAGCAACCCACAATAGCATTTTCAACAATAGAAGCAGAATATATTGCTGCTGCTGGTTGTAGCACACAGATGCTCTGGATGAAAAGTCAACTAGAATATTATCTGATACATGAGAGTAACATTTCTATCTTCTGTGATAATACTTCTGCTATTTGCCTATCTAAAAACCCTATTTTACATTCTAAGGCAAAGCGTATAGAAATTAAACATCATATCATCGGAGACTGTGTTCATAAGAGAATTATAAGTCTGAATTTTGTTGATACAGACCATCAACGGGCTGATATCTTCACAAAATCCCTTGCTGAAGATAGGTTTAAATTTATTCTGAAGAATATTAGTATGGATTTTTGTCCAGAATAAAACTATTATTCAGAAGAAAATTTATTCAGATGAAATATGATTAATGTCTATACTCTGAAGTAATTCATCTGATTATTCCTTTTGGTACGTTATTTATTTTTTATGAAACTCTGATCTAACAAGTCTCAGCAGATCTGAGCGTTGATTAACGTTTCTTATTATAAAGAGATTCAGAGGCACATCAACATCAAACACGTGTCACATGAAATCTGAAAAGGTGGAGCATAAATAATGAGACACCGTTTAGAGGTACTGTTTGAATTCTCAATTCCTCGTTTTCCTCCCCACGCTTGTCAGAATCATTTAATGCTCTAAAATCATTATTCTTTTTGATGTGACTTTTTGTTTTAAATTAATTGAATTAAATTTTGAACGTGTGAATGTGTGCCCTAATTTTTGCCCCTATATATTCCACAACACAACACTTCTCACATTTTAAACTCTCTCTCACAGCTATATGAGTTTTTGTTTGCTTCGTTGCTTCATCTTCTCTTCCAAACCCAAATCACAAAGAAGAATTCGTTATCTCTCAAGATCAGAAATGACAACTTCATCTTCAACCTCTCAACAGTTTGAATCTACAATGCATGCAGTTTCATCTTCTAATATGGGTCCTGCCCCGTTCGAAGAACCTGTAAGAACTCTTCTCACACCTGTTGATCAACTGGAAGTTTTATGTGAGTTCTTGGTATATTTTGAAAGTATTGTTGTGAATGGTTTTGATTTGCGTCAAATTGTGTCATCACAAGGATGGACAAAGTACTTTGATAGACTGATAGGTCCAGTTCATCCTTGCTTGGTTAAAGAATTTTGGAACCATGCAACCGTTTACCCCAAATTCATTGTTTCTTCAGTTCTGGGTAAAGAGATTATCATCACTGAAGATCTGATTCGCAAGATGATAAGTTATCAAGAAACAGATGGTGTTACTCATCTTCCAGCAGGTCACATTGAAATGGATGAGGTGTACAGTGAAGTTTTCACTTCTGAGGAAGTTTCAAACAAAATAAAGGATTTAAAGGTTCATTACAAGATCTGGGCAAAGATCTTCTTAGGCTGCATACATCATAGGAAATCCACTAATTCTCTTAACTACATCAACACAAATCAGATGTATTTCATGTATTGTCTGGGTAAAGTCATCAAGGTGGATCTGCCTCACTTACTTTTTACTCATCTGTGGAGTCATGTGAAACAGTCCAGAGAGGAAGTTAGAACAAAGCATCAAAAGATCAGAAACTGGATCCCTATGGAAAGACTGGTCTCAGATATTCTGACTGAAAATGGATTAGTGGCTCATCTAACAGAGGCTGGTCAGACAGAAGAGTTAGCTTCAATTATTGGAAAGCCTCTGAATGGAAAGAGTCTATAGAGGATGAGGATAGTGGAAGAACTTACTTCTGCACCAGTTCAGATCAACATTGACGAAGTAAGCCAGAGGAGAATTCCTTTAGATGATTTTCCTATGTTCACTGCTGAAGAACCAAAGGAAATTCTTCTGAGCTACATTGCTGAATGCTTAGCAGATGGCACCCCCTGCTGTAGCGGTAAAAATCATGAGTGTAAGTTATTGATTAACTTAACTCAAAGAAAACAAGAGTCGCCACCGCACTTTTATTTTATCCAAAAAAGGAAAGGAAAAAGAGCGAACAAAACCAAATAGTTCTAAAATAAGAACAAGAGACAGAGATCGGGGTAAGGGGGTTGGTTACGCAATGGGAAGGTGTTAGCACCCAAAACGTCTATAGTACTCTATAGGAGCCCTTTGAAATATTTACGCTTTTTGGTTTGAAAATGGTTTGTTTGAAAAGAGATTGGGGAGATGAGAAGAGAATTATTTTTTAGATTTTTGTGTTTGGAGAGACTTATCGTCTCATGCCTACGTACCCATAAAGTGCAATATGGAATCAAAACCCCGTAGTTCGTGGTACAAATGACAAAAATTTGTTGGTTTTGATTGATTTTAGATGTAAAGACAAGTCGTCATTTCAAGGAGAAAACTGCGACTATCCACCCACGAGTATTAAGACAACATTTGCGTCACATAAAGATGGAGGATTTGCTTGGATTATCAACAAGACTATCACTCAACATCAACGTGGAAAATGTCAAAGTCTTAATAATATGGGGAATAGGAGATTTATATCTCAACTATAGAAATGAATCATGTCTAAACTTTATGAAAAGTTTTAAAGTGAAAAAAGTGCATAAAGGCACAAAAAGAGTTGATGAGTTTTTGTATTTTTTATGTCTTTTGAAATTGGTCAAAGCATGATTAACATTGATTGACTTTTATTAAGAAAAAAAACAAAGTTTAAAAATCACTTGACGAAAGTCAAGGTTTTATTGCGAAAGCGGTTTTGAAGTTTGAAACCAAGAAGGTTTTGAAAGAGGGAGAAATTTTTGAAAATTTAAGAAGGGGAGGAGATGAAGTGACTATCCTAGAAACCAAAATAAGAGCTAGAGATAAGAAAGATCTAACCGACTTGTAGCACACTCCATAGCAAGCAAAAAAAGAATTCCATCCGATTTAAAGCATAAGCTAATGAGCGAGCCAAATAAAGGCTAAGATCCACAATACTCCAAGCCTAGGAATGAGAGCCTTAATTCTAAGTCCAAAGGTCCATAAAGTCCAAGGTCTAAGAGTAGTCCAAGAGTATAACCACAAAGTTAATAGCACCAAATTTTTTAGATGTTTTATCCTTTATTAGTGTTTTGAACAAAGTATGGTCCAAGTGGACAAAGAGAAAATGACATAAACATAAACAAAGATATGATATGAAATGATAATATGGAAGCATAAAAGTAAGAAATAAGGAGTAAGAAGATAATATAAACAAAATTAAACAAAGATAATGTTAGTGAATTAGTGGTTAGTGGTTAGAACATATGATCAATGATGATTAATTCTTGCACTTTAGACCAAGGTTAATGAAAACTCATTAGAGGATTGATAGAATCAAAGCCTCCTAACAATGATTTTCATAGGTATTGGAGTTAAGACAAGCAACTAAACATACTTGGACTTTTAAACGTAAGTTTGAGCCACGAATGATCATTTTCCGATTAAGGGACACTTTAGCGCTATGTTAAGCAATCGTAATCGGGTTTATGTAGAAACCACGACTATCTGAGGCCGGTCAATAAAATGTTAGTGTTAATACATGTTAGAGAAGTGATATGTAAATCACTCTCCTAAAACATGCCACACAAAAAGAAAAGAGGTAGTGATCTCATCATAATCAAGATTTTTAATTAATTAATCAAAAGTAATCTATCACTATTCCAAAGTACGGAGAATTATCTCAATGATTATTCATCCATAGATTTGAAATAATGAAGATTAAACAACCTTGATAATCAACAATCTATGATCCATAGATTTCATCGATCAAAAATAAAAAGAAGAAGAAAGAAAATAAAAATGAAAAGAAAACACAATTTGAATCTTAAATCGATTAAATTATCATCAATATCAATCACCTCTCTTGGTGGATAAAAATCAACACCCAAAGTCCATTGATATTGATGAAATCCTATCGAAATTCAAGATCCAAAACAACCAACAATTGATCCAAATTAAAATGTTTTCAAATAATTTTTTAAATGCTTTTTTTTCAAAAATATTATTATTATTTTATAAAAATAAACTAATAGCAATAAAAAAAGAAAGAAAAGGCCCACACGGCCAATTTTCTTAAAAGAAAAGATAACAAAAAAAATAAATAAATGAAAAAACAATTTAAAAGGAGAAAGAGAACAGAAACATCATCTTCTTCTTTCTCTCACACAGTAACTCTTCACGCCATTTTTGCAAGCTCAAAGCTTACTCAAATCAAAGCGACGGGATGTGAAAATCACACCGAACAGATCGAAATCAAAAGTTCTTCACAACAGTACCAACAGTTCAAAGAATCACAACAAAAGGTAACGGATCGAAAATGACGGTGAAGCTCAAACTACCTTCAAACTCAGGTAAATGATGAAATCGAAACTCTCTTCTTTCTTCTTCTTCTGAATGAATTCTGGTTCGAAATTGATCTGTGTTTGAGGTTGATTGAAGTTAATTTGGTGGAAGGAAGTATGAGAAGAAAATATGAGTAAAAGGTTTCGTAGTGAGGAATTGAGGAAGAAAATTAGCAGAGATTTTTTGGCTTGAAAAGCTTGAAGAAAAGAGTGAATAAGGCTCTCTATTTATAGGATTTGAGGAGTGAAATCTGAGAAATGAAGTTGAGTTACCGTTTTGCAATTTTCATTGCGTTTTTCTGATGCAAATTGAGCGTGACTTGTTGTGATATTTTTTCATGTCGTTTTGGACTTTTTCTTCTTTCAGCTCACTTAAGTGACGTGGAAAGCTTGTGGGGTCAGCTTGGAGTGCAACATGGCTGAGATTATATTCACATGGCTTGCAATATGGCTTGGATAAGTGATGAATTGTTTCCTCAGCTCAACCTCAATTTCGAGCCATTTTCGCTCTGTTTTCAAGTACGTGACGTGGATTGGCTCTCATGGCTCAATTACGGTTCGGCTTCAATTTCGTTTGCATCAACTTCAGCCTGTTGCTGATCAGTTGAACAATTAGCAAAATTATCCTTTATCTTACACTTCGTATTTCCATGTAGAGCAATTTTCCGCAAAACTTCACGGTGGACATGAACAGGCAAACATGGCATACATAAGCCACTGATCCAATTTATTATTAACATCCTGTGACTGATGGGCTTTTCCACCCAATTCAACCGGCGTGATATGAGCAAGACGTTGCGTAACCTCTACCTTTGCTTCCTGAACAGAACTTGGACAAAACTCGGCAGCATATTTGACCAACTCACTAAGACACCGAGCCCACCTGTTTTTGTCAGGGCTCTCAAATATTATAGATTGGAGTGTTACTTCAGGAGGAATAGTATCAGGTTCTCGTTTGAAATCAAATGGTCGACCCGAGTCCCCGTAGCAGTTGATGAAATGATTCTATTACTTTTCATAGCCAGACCAAGTACATCTGCATTCATCTCAGTATTGTTACCCTTCAAAACAAGCCTGCAAAATGCATCCAACTATGCTAGCAAAAGTTTATTAGACAAGTTTGACGATTCCCCTGCATCTTTTGACGTGTTAAATGCGTCAATATCTGTTGGTGGTCTAACTCCAACCCAAACTTCGGTCCCATGATCCCAAATGCTGCTACCCACACACAATGGTAATCCATTCTGGTAGCCATCAAATCCACCATCTAAATAACATGTTGCTTCCCCTAAATCAGCACCAATTATCATCGTTACAATATGCCACCTTTCATCTGCAATACTAGTTGCACTAATACTCCACTCCTTTACAACAGTAGTTTGTCTATCACCTTTAGTGATCAATCGAAACCCAACTTGTCCAGCCTCAATGCCTTGATTAGCACCAGCAACAAGAATCTCCCAGAAAATCTTCTTCTGAAACTCAGTACCCAAAAGACAGACAGGACCAGACTCAGGTTGAATGATCAATGCAATGGAGAAGCTGACTTTTTGACTTTGACATAGACTAGAATCAATTGGACCACAATGCCTGCCACATGCAGTTGGCTCGTCATCAAGGAGACATATAACACCTGTAACTTCTGTCTTAAGTGCACGACGTTCTAATTGTGAGGCACGTATTCTACGTGCAATGCTTGAGACCCTCTCTCGAGCAAAAGAATCATCTAAAACGGAATCACCTCCAACTGCACGCACTGCTGCTGCCATGGCTGCAGCCTCTCTGCCACTAGCATTAGGAATGGAGGAGAGCAATGAAGCTTCTATCTCCTTCCATTTGCGTTCGGAATCAAGGCTATTTCTAAATCCAAGAAGAGCATAGTATGGCAGCTGCAGGAACTGCTCGAACAGCAGAAGCCAAGGCAGGTCCTGCACCTGAACCGCGCTGGAACTTTTTCAAAGGGGTTCTGAACTAACACCGAAGCAGATTTACCCAGGCCATCACTGAGACTCTCACCAGCCTGTTGAATTCCTTGTTGGGCGTCCTTAGGAAAGGTAGAAATGCCTTGTCCATAACTGATCTCAATTTGTTGAAGTGAACCATCTGACGTAATGGCAGTGAACAAGTAAGACTCATGCATATCAGAGTCATTGTCAGAAAATAAACCAACAATAGGTGAAGAGATTTTCAAATGCTTCTTTGTAATTTCTGCCACAACTTCACCATTAAATTTGATAAAATACTGAGTGTCATAGTCATCAGCAACGCCAAGAATTTCATCATCTTCAGACCAAGCTCCCACACTAAATGTACCAAAATCAGAACCGGTGAAAATTGCATACGATTGCTGATAATCATCCTCTTTACTCAGAATCATAATTCAATTTCCAGCAACAACAGCAACGTACTTGGCCGTAGGTGAAACAAACAACGACACTAATTTCCTAAGTCTCTTTGGTTCATTATACTCGGTCCATTTCTCTTTGAGTTGAGTCACACCTCGAATTGAAAGGAGAGAAAGCAACGTTCCCTTGGAATCTTCATTTGCCTGGTGTTGTTGATTTTGTTGAAGTTGGAGTTGAGGAGGGTAATTGGAAGAATTGTCATCAAACTGACCTGGTTGATTTGCTGATGGAACAGTTAGAGAAACGCCACGGCAGGAACTTAGAAATGTATTTCCAACAGCACTGTTGCATTTGATCAAGGTACTATTTGATGGCAAGTATCCAGATAAATTATTGAAAGACACATTACATGCAGTGAGTGTAGTAACATTTGCCAAACCAATAGGAATCTGTCCAGAAAGTTTGTTGTTATTGAGCAAAAAATGCGTCAGATTTCTCATTTTCCCGATAAACTTTGGAATCTCACCAGTAAGAGAGTTTGAGCTCAGATCAAGAAAATGCAGTTTCTTGCATAAACCAAGCTGGTTCGGGAACTCTCCAGTGAAGAAGTTCTGCGCCAAATTCACCATCTCCAAGTTAGCACAATCACCCCAGCTCCTAGGGAAACTTCCCTCCAAATTCACCCTTGGCGTTAATAATTCAAATGAAATTGTACCGTTTCTGCTTTCATCGGAATTCAAGGTGAGATTCAACACAGATTCTGCTTTCGTCTATTAAAGCCCAGCTTAACATTTCAGTACAGAACTGATCATCTGGCTTCAGCCACAACGCTTTGTGATAATATGTAATTGTTGTAGTGAAATCATCCTGTAAATGGTAAGTATATGCAAGACCAGCATAAATGCTCACACTTGTTGTTGATAATGCAAGTGCTTTCTCATAATATGAAATTGCTTCTCGGTACATCTCCAACTTTCTGCATGCATGAGCAATATTGACTACAGTTGGCTCCCACATTTCACTTAAAGCGGTCGAGATGAGGGCTAACGTTTTCTCGAACCACCACACTGCTTTCTTGTACTCTTTCATATAATAGGCAACAACTCCTAGCTCATTATACACAAGTGGATCCGATGAGCAAATTGACTTCGCCTGCATGAAAAACTGTTCAGCAAGCTCAAGAAAGTGACTAACAACTTGATCCCAAAATGGATCAATCCTGTGAACATTATTCACAAGGATGGATATCATTCTCTCCACTGAAAAGCTGATACTTCCAAGTTTTTGAGTTGTTGTTGGTCCCAAACCACTTGAATTTCCCAGCATGCATTGATGTGAAAGTTGACATAATGCAGAGAGGAGAGATTTCACAGCAGATACATTCATCAAAGCAGAGCTCTCAAAGAGCTGAGAGTTCAAAGAAGAAAGTATATTGAAGTCACTGTATTGAATTGATAACTCCCTTGCAAACTTTGTGACAGGGGTAGAAACCTCCTGAGTGCTCATCTTGCTGTACTTTAAGGCCATTGCCCTCATGTTGACTGATGGGACTATGATATCCAAATTCGGGAGTATGTTATATGCTTCAACAACTGCCACAGAAAGGACCTGAAGCTCCGCCTTCAAATTTTCTGCCGTTCCTTCTTGGCACGCAGTATGGCGAGAATTCAAAACAATAGCATGAGCCAATGCAGGCAAAACAGTTCTAAGCATTGCCCCAATCCTCAAGTTCCTGACCAAGGTCCGGACAAGAAACTTCATCTCCTTTTCACGGCAGGAACGCATCAGATGAACAATAATGCCTTTCTTTCGTGATGTGCTTCCATTGCCTGCTTGCACACTTATCTTTCGTAGTGCAGAGTAAATATCCTTATCAGAAGTGGTGTAGGTATCTTGATAATATATTTTGTTAGAATAATAGAGAACTCAACCAACATCTTCCTCTTTCCTTAGTAAACAAACTAAACTTTACTGCGTAGTAACACTCTTAGCAAGATTCCGAGGCTGGTCGACATTAAATCCCCTCAGTACAGTGAGATGATATGCCAGTAACTGTAATGGAACTACATTAATAACAGGCTGAAGACAGTCCTCAACCAGTGGAACTTCAATTGTCCTACAAGAATTACCAGGGCATACAGAAGCAGCATCCCCTTCTGAACACATAACTTATCAGACGACCTCTACGGGCATGAAGTTGCTGAATAACAGACTGCTGTTTGCTGAAGCAAGCATCACGTGTAGCTATAACAACAATCGGGAGACTTTCATCGACCAATGCCAAAAGACCGTGTTTCATTTAAAGCATTTTTAAGCATTTCAGCTTGAGAGCGAGCTTTACTTTCAGATTCTCTAATTTCTGGCAAGCTTTTCTGATAATCCTCCCTGCCATACATATCCAGAACAAATTCTAACTCCTGATTCTCCTGGTGTAACTTTTCGATCAATGCTTTTGAAGACTTTATTTCCAAAACCTGATCGGCACATTTGTTCGCAAGGCTCTTGAGTTCGCTTGTCTTCCCACTCAATTCTGCTCTTAGTGAATGTGCTTTCTCACGCAATGATACAACTTCAAGAGCAGCATCCTTCCATCGCTTTAATTGTGCTTCCATCATCCCCATTTCTTTAGATAAAGCCGAGGCCATCACACGAAACTCAGCTTTGATATCTTTCCTCCCTGTATCCTGTTTCGCCTCTTCCATCTCAAAGTCTTAATGGCCTGGGAAACATGATGTACAGCAGCTAACTTGGATGAGATTGGATCAACAACCGTCTGAACAACAGGTTCGGAAACTGGACTTACTTCACATACCGAAGACCTAACACCAGAAGACAAACATGGTTCAACCCCTCCTTGGTTGCTCAATTTTGTGTTGCCGGCTGGTATAAGCTCCCCAGAAACAGAATTGGGTGCTTCAGAAACCATCTTTGCAGGACCTTCTGATTCTAAATGCTCACTTATATTCCTGTGTTCACCTGACTTTCCATCAGCAAGAAGATAAAACATTTCATGGGCGACTAGTTCAGAATTACTGTTTTCGCCGTCCAAAGATGATTCATTGGCTTCAGTAACAGATAGTTCACATTCTACAGCTAGAGATTCAGGAGTTAATTTCAACTCCTCGTCATAATTTAAAATCAGCCTCGCAAATTGTTTGTGAGCAATTGCACGTACCTCCAGATGGTCAGAGTCATCAAGGAACTCCAAACATTGTCTAAAGAACCTCACACACCTAGCCCTGTTGTTAGCAGCCATTGAGAGTGAAAGCCTGTGAGCAATTCGATAGAGAAGAATTCCCAAGGAATATACTGCATCACTTCTACCACTACTGATTAGTGACGGCAAGGAGCTTGAAGCATCATCACTACTGTTAGATGAATGGTTTTTCGGAATAACAGAAAGATCAAAAAGTTGTATATCATCTTCACCAGCACCTTTATAAAGCCAATAAGCTCCAGGATCCTGCTTGCAATTATCCTGAAGAAACCTCAAAACAGACAAACCATTTTGTTGGACAACATACGGATGAAATGCAGGGGTTCCATCCTCCGATATCCCTTTAAGGAGAAAAATGTCATCCGTTTTTAAAAGCTCATATCCCTGAACAACACCATTATGATGATAACATATGGCCAACTCTGGTACACTTGCCATAACATTGTCAATCCAAGTTAAAGGTGTGACCTGTCGTTTGACATCCCATAAATGCAAACTCATCCCACATTGAACCCTGTATGTAAATGCGTGTACCATCGAGATATTGGCTAGGATCCTTCGGGCTAGGATCCCTTAACACCGGGGACAAGTCTCCAACAGATTTGGTGTTTTCAACTACACTTTCAAAATTAGGATGAAGCCTCAGATCAATTTTCAGAGCAGCATTTATATCATCTGGTGGAGTTTGTTCATTTCCACCCACTCATAGCGCGAGACTAGGATGGTTTCTTAGAAGCTTGACAGTGTCTCTTGCACAAAACAAGAAAAGGTCATGATCCAGCGGACCTTGTGGATTAGATACTGGGACTCCACGTCCATCAACATCCCCTGTAATCCAGAACTCTTGCCATACCAGAAGGCCGTAATAATCACAATAATGATAAAACTCTGAATTTTTTAATAAAGTTGGGCCAAACTTCTCATAGAACACTGCTCGATAAACTGATGATTCTCCTCAAGGCCACTTGACCTTGAATAATCATCTCTTGAGAAAATAGACCACTGATACAGATACTTGCAAATGAAGTAATTCCCTGATAGTTTGACATTAACTGCACATGAATAGCCACACTCGACTCCAAGTCATTCTTTTGCCATGAATCTCCCTACAAAACCTTAAACACACAGTGAAGCAGAAACACACAAATTAAAAAAATATTTTTGGTGTTTTGGTTAGAGGTTAGTAAACAGAAACAAACATAAAATAAGTAGAAAACACAAGGGACCTAAGAGAATCAAAAAGTATGATCTTGTTTGTGGAATGATATGCAAATGAAATGTGGGATCTTAGGGGTAAAAATTAGGGTATTACAGCTGCCACCAGATTTGATCAAAAGAGAAAATGAACCTGGACCAGACTTCTATGGAGAGAAGCAGAGAAAGAGAAGAAAGGTCTCAGAGGAAGGATCTTCGAAGCCTAAGAGGAAAGCTTCTGGAGAAGCATCTTCTGCAAAGCCAAAACGCTTCAAGAAGCAGAAAGGTAACCTTCTGCAAATTTATGTTCTATTTCAGAACAAGTAACAGAAACACCAACATCTGAACCTCCTCCTCCTTATGACCCAATTCCCACACCTTCTTCTCCTCACACTTCTGAACACATTTCTTCTGAACCTGAACCTATATCATCTCAACCACAAAACTCTGAACCCATATCATCTGAACCACAAATATCTCAACCACTACACTCTGAACCTCAACAACATCAAACTTCTGAACCACAACAACCACAATCATCTGAACACACTACATCTGTACCATCCACAGCTTCCTTCAACATCCTTTAGAAAACTACTTCTGATAAAACCCTATCTTCTATTCCACAAACATCTGAACCAAACCCTTTTGTAAACCAACCATCTGAACATCCCCCATCTGAAAATCAAACACCTGAACCTGTCATTCTTGATCTCCAACCTCTCACGACTATCTTTCCAGTTTCATCTAGATCATCTAAATCTTCTGATTCATCTATTTCCACTGATTCTGATAGATCAGATGTCATCTCTTCTTTTCTCAAACCCCTTATTTCTATCCCATCGGACCCTGAGGATGATACTTTTTCATTTGAACCAACCCCATCTGAACCTAAGGTTGCTAATACCTCATCTGTTCATATTCCTTCTTCACCATATCCACCTGTTATCATTATTACTTCTTTTTCTATACCTTCAACTTCTACTACCATGAAAACATCACCCTTAGAAGCCTATCTGAAACCTAAACCTAGGCTAGATGGTTGTACACTATTTGCTGGTTTTGAAAAAGAAATAAATATGTGGTTATCTTCTGTTAAGAAGGAGTGCCTCACAAGTTTGAATCCTGATGATTCTGAAGCTATCTGGAAGAGATTCAGAAATAGATTCAACTATGTGGCTTCCAATCTTCAAGAGATTCGCTCTGACGATGCAAATGTCAGATTCGCTGAAGTTGTCAGACTCACTCTTCTCAGAGTTAGCAGAACTCCAACTCTGCTTCTGGAAAACACACCTGCAAAGGATGTGTGTCTTCCTTCTGAAGACTTTGCTGCATCTGAGACTGCTGAAGTGTCTAGGCCTGAAGAAGTCATTCCAGAAGGTTATGCTCCTGGTCTTGAAGAAACTCTTGACTATGTTCAACCTTCTGACATGATTGTAAAGAATGCATCTGCTTCTATGGTTATTCACAATGCATCTGCTTCTGCGTCTTCTCCTGAGTCATCTGAAGTGAAGAAAGAAGATGGAGATCCGAATGCTAAGTTTGCTCAGCTAGAGGCTAGCAACTTTGAGATAAGATCTTGGATGGTAAAGCAAGAAAAGACCACTGAAGAAATCAAGACTTTGATGGCGAAGCAAGAAGAGTCAACCTCTGAGATAACGAATCTTCTGAGGATTTTGGCTTCCCGTTCTTCTTCTTAGTTTCTTTGTTGTTTGTGCACTTATGTGTTAATTGTTTGTCTGTTTCTGTTTTGGATTATTTTTATTAATGCATCTCTGAATGTTGTGTTTTTCCAACTGAATCTATCATATGATTTATTGTTTTCCTCTGTTTTTTTTTTTGTTTTGTCTTAAAGTTTTTCTTAATCAGATTCTTTTTGATATGACAAAAAGGGGGAGAATATGGTAATTTTGATAATTCACATAAACAGATACCAAAAGGCAACTCATACATGATAAATTACATCTAATCATATTTTTGAGTGTTTCAGAGCTAATAATTCTCATCTGACAAATTTCTAAAAATTAACTCTGAACAAGAATCTGAGAATCTACAAGTTTGCTCTGACGCTGAAAAGAATACAAGAGCTGAAAGGGAAGTATTTAAGTTTTTCAGAAGTATTCATTTCAGGGAGAGATTAATATTCTCAGGGGGAGAGATATCTTTTTTCTATTTGAACAAAATTTCCCATAGTTTTTGTCATCATCAAAAAGGGGGAGATTGTTAGTGTAACACCCCCTTTCTATACCCCCAAATAAACAATTAAATCATTTAAGCGCTTTAATAAAATTTTATCAGAGTATAACTTAACGCATAGTATAAAAGAGGTACGTCACAATATCCAGGAAAATTCAAAACACATATGACACCTGCTCATAAAGATATGCAACAAAGGGTAAACCAACACAAAGGAACTCAGTTCTCAAAACCCACACATCAATATTTAGAATAAAAGCGGAAACATCTAAACATTGAACCACTTCATTCATATACACGTTGTATACATAAACAGTTCAATTCAAGTCATAAATCATGTTTACAAAATATTCTGGCAAATACATACACAAATGCATCACAAAAGAACCAAAAGAATTCTTATCTACCCGGTGCTACATATCAGAGCCAACTGACCAAAAAGAACGAAGCCCCACTTCGCAAAAGACCTCCAGCAAAACTACTCTGCAATGCCTCATAAAGCACCATAAAACAGCAGAAGGGTGAGAAACATTATCATAACAAACAATGCATATAATATATATATCTATATACACCAGCATAGAATACACATACCACATTCCTCACCTTAACACATCATAATTCAATCATACATTACATTGCAACGCATATATAATTCACCAATCATTCACATATTTCACATAACATACACAATTATGTTCATTACACCAATACATCACATGAAGATAATAATGCACTCATAGAGACCGACTCACGACTCTATGCAGATGCAAATGCGGTACCGACTTATTCAGTAGGTTCAATTGAAGAACCAAATGGAACCATCGCTCGTTACCGAAGTAACTCCCCGTCGGGCCTACGATGTTCACCCATCGCTCACACCCCACATGGGCACACGATGTTTCAGGATTGCTCACATCCCACACGGGCACACAATCTGATTGCTCACACCCCACAAGGGCACACAATCGTTCTGCAGATTCTCCAAGGAATCAATATAAACTATCGCTCACACCCCACAAGGGCACACGATCGTTTCTGCAAATCCTCCTAGGGATCAAAGACAAACCATCGCTCACACCCCATAAGGGCACACGTGGTTTCTGCAGATCCTACGCGGGATCAGACACACAAAATGCAATCATGATGCTTCATAAACAAAACGACTCCATACATTCTTGAAATGCATACATATACACAAATATATAATCATGCATTTTCACCCAATTCAAACAATTGCACAAAATTGCCAAACGGCCACATTTCACACTTCACAATTCACAGTCTAGGATTCACGTCATACGACTACCCACAACATTTCATATCACACACACAAATATGCATAATACGAAAGATTAATCACACTTGAATCGAAGAATCAACATGGAAGTGAAAACACAATAAAATAACACCCTGCTACGCTCGCCACCCTGTTCGCCTAGCGAACTCCTAGCGAGTGTTCGCTACCTGTTCGCCTAGCGAACAACCTCGCGAGAGCAAACAGAAGCCTCTGACTTTGTTCGCTACCACACTCGCTCAGCGAAGGGCTAGCGAGTCGCTCGCTACCCCTTTCGCTACCAGCGAAGAACTCCAAAAACCATTCTACCCAAGTCTGGGACCGTTCGCTACTGGCTCGCCACAGCGAATGCCTAGCGAATGCTCGCGACTTGCTCGCCTAGCGAACGTGCTAGCGAGGGTCTGCGAACTCAGAATCCCCACTGTCGAAAACTCCGAAACTCACCGAAATCTACCTGATTTAATCCCAACTCGTCTCAGCAGCTTAGTCCAACGTCCCTCAACTAAATTCTACCACTTATTCTCATTCTTAACTGTGAAAACTCAGTTTCTAACGATTTACTCAAATTCGACCTAAAACGGAAAAAGAGCAAAACTCTCCCCAATCCAAAATCAAACCAATAGAAACATACATAATCATATTCATCGAAAAAATAATAAGTTTTCACACCCTTACCCGATTAATCGAAGCTTAGAAGTTGATTCTTGACGATTCTAGGTTTTCTCCTCTTCCTCCTCTTTTCTCTTCTCTCTTCTTTTTCTTTCCTTTCTATTTCTTTCTATCTCTTTTCTTTTCTCTATAACTCCACTTATACTCTTTCTATTTTGTTTCTCTCAAACATCTACTAATTAATGATTATCTAAAACACCCTCTAATTAATTCCTAAAACTCTCCGAATAATAAAATAACATAATAAGCACACATAACATATTAATGTTCAAATTCCACAATTAAAGAATAATTCAATTAAAACAAATTAAAAGACTCAACAAAAATGGGAAATTCAGAATCGGGGCGTTACAACTCTCCCCTACTTTGGAAATTTTCGTCCTCGAAAATATTACCTGATCCAAACAATTCCAGATGCGACTTATGCATCTTACTCTCTAATTCCCAAGTCATGTTTCCTTCTGCAGCACCTCCCCATGCTACTTTCACGAGCGCAATATCCTTGCCTCTTAGCCTCTTAATCTCACGATCCAAAATCCTAACCAGTGAAACTTCAACCGTAAGATTATCTCTTACTTCAACCTCGTCCATAGGAGTCACATGTGACGGATCCAGAACATACTTCCGAAGTTGCGAAACATGGAACACGTCATGCAAATTCGAAAGATTCGGAGGCAACGCCACACGATACGCCACAGCACCCACTCGTGCAATAATCTGATACGGACCTATAAAACAAGAAGTCAACTTCTTCGACTTCAAGGCACGACCCACACCCATAACCGGTGTAACTCTCAAAAACACATAGTCGCCCTCTTGAAACTCAAGATCTTTCCTTCTCTTGTCATGATAACTCTTCTGCCTACTCTGAGAAGCTTTCATCTTGTCTCGAATAAACTTCACATTATCCGTCGTTTGTTGTATCATCTCCATCCCAACAACCGATTTCTTACCAGTTTCATGCCAACACAAAAGTGTTCGACATCTCCGACCATATAAAGCCTCAAATGGTGCCATACCAATACTTGAGTGAAAACTGTTATTGTAGGTGAACTCAATCAACGCTAAATAACTATCATGTCCACCACCTTGTTCTAGTACACAAGCACGCAACAAATCCTCCAACGACTGAATCGTTCTCTTTGTTTGACCATCTGTTTGCGGGTGGTAAGCCGAACTCAATCTCAGCTTAGAACCCAAAGCCTTTTGCAAAATCTCCCAAAACCGTGAAGTAAATCTAGGATCTCTATACGATACAATACTCTTAGGGACTCCATGCAACTTCACAATCACACGAACATAAATCTCGGCCAACTTCTCCAAAGGATAACTAATATCAATCGGAATGAAATGAGCAGATTTAGTAAGCCTATCAACAATCACCCAAATAACATTATGACCTCTTTGCGTATTCGGAAATTCCGTAATAAAATCCATTGATATACCATCCCATTTCCACTCTGGAATGTCCAATGGTTGCATCAATCCACTAGGCTTCTGATGTTCCACTTTAGACTTCTGACAAGTCAAACACGCATACACAAACTGACCTACATCTCTCTTCAATCCGGACCACCAAAAGATTTTCTTCAAATCTTGATACATCTTATTTGCTCCCGGATGAATACTCAAGTTACTCCGGTGTCCTTCCTCCAATATCATCCTTTTCAACTCTGCATCGCCGGGAATACAAATACGACCACGAAATCTCAAAACTCCAAAATCATCAACTTTGAAATCTTCGTTCTCACTCGTCATCAAGTCAACAAACTTCAAGTCCAACTTTTTCCTTTCACTTACGGTAGCAAGGAAATCATTCGTAATACGAAGAACACCAAGCCTCACACTTATCGGTGTCATTTCATAAGCCAAAATCAAATCTCTAAAGTCCTCTAAAAGTTCCTATTCTTTCATCATCAATGTAGACATGTGCAACGATTTCCGACTTAAGGCACCGGCCACCACATTTGCCTTACCCGGATGGTAATTCAAACCAAAATCATAGTCTTTCAAAAGCTCTAACCACCTTCTTTGCCTCATATCCAATTCCTTTTGGTCAAATAGATACTTCAAACTCTTGTGATCACTAAAAACTTCAAATCTTGCTCCATAAAGATAATGCCTCCAAATTTTCAAAACAAACACCACGGCCGCTAATTCCAAATCATGCGTAGGGTAATTCTTCTCATGCACTCTCAACTGTCTCGAAGCATAAGCCACAACTTTTCCCTCTTGCATCAACACACCACCCAAACCTGACAAAGAAGCATCACAATAAGCCACAAAAGGTTCCGTAGGATTCGGAAAAATCAAGACTGGCGCTGTTGTCAATCTTCTCTTTAACTCAATGAAACTCTCCTCACAACCAACATCCCAAATGAAAGCCTTTCCTTTACAAGTCAACTGCATTAACGGAAGTGCCAACTTCGAAAATCCTTTAATAAACCTCCGATAATAGCCTGCCAAGCCCAAAAAGCTTCGAATCTCCGTAACTGATTCAGGAGTTTCCCATAGCATTACCGCATCAATCTTGGATGGATCCACACTAATACCACTACCGAAAATAATATGCCCGAGAAAACTCACTTCCGACAACCAAAATTCACACTTTGATAACTTGGCATACAATTTCTTCTCCTTCAAATTTTGTAACACAATCCTTAAATGTTCTTCATGCTCCTCTTGAGACTTAGAGTAAATCAAAATGTCGTCGATGAACACAACCACAAAACGATCCAACTGCTCATGAAAAATACGATTCATGTATTCCATAAACACACCCGGCGCATTAGAAACTCCGAATGGCATCACAGAATATTCGTAATGACCATACCGTGTCTTAAAAGCCGTCTTTGGAATATCCTCCTCCTTAACCCGAATCTGGTGATAACCCGATCTCAAATCAATCTTGCTAAAAACACACGCTCCAACCAATTGGTCCATCAAATCATCAATTCTTGGAAGCAGATACTTATTCTTAATTGTTACCTTATTCAACTACCGATAGTCAATGCATAACCGCATACTCCCATCCTTCTTCTTTACCAACAATACTGGCGCACCCCACGGAGAAACACTTGGTCTTACAAATCTCTTATCCAACAATTCATTCAACTGCTCCTTCAGTTCTACCAACTCTGATGTTGACATACGATATGGTGCCATCGAAATTGGTCTAGTACCAGGAACTAGATCAATAGAAAACTCAACTTCCCTTTCCAGCGGTACATCCGTAATCTCCTCCGGAAATACTTCTGGAAAATCACATACCACTGGAAACACATCAAGCTCCACTTCACTCTCCACAGACAACGATGCAAACAAGCCGAACAACTGAGCTTCGTTTGCTAAAAGCTTCTTCAACTCTTTAGTGGATCGAAAACTTTCACCATCATCATCTTCCAAAGAAGGAAACCTTACTAGCTTGTGATAGCAATCTAAATGAACTCTATTAAATTGCAACCAGTTCATACCCAAGATCACGTCTGAACCTTCCAACGGCAAACACACCAAATCCATTTTGAAGTCTTTACCATACATGGTCAAAGAACAACTTACACACACCAAAGAAGTAGTTACCGACCCCGAAGCGGGAGTCTCAATAACCATGTCTCTACTCATAGAAACCATGCACAAACCCAAACTCTTAGCACACTCAAGAGAAATGAACGAATGAGTCGCTCCGATATCAATAATAGCAACTAAAGGCATATCATTAATAAAGCATGTACCTTTTATCAAGTGATCCGCATTAGTAGTGTCTGAACCTGCTAATGCAAATACTTTTCCATCCGACTGAGCTTGCTTTCGTTTGGTACACTTGGTGCTAATATGACCAACTTCCCCACAAGTAAAACACTTTACCACATTCCTTCTACAACCAGAAGTGACATGTCCAAGTCTTCCACAATTAGCACACTTATCCACAGACTTCCCACATTCAAAAAATTTGTGACCCAACACGACACACTTGTAACATATGACCGCACCAGAACTTCCTCCTCCGAGTCTCCTATCAAAGTTTCCCTTATACTTGTCTTTATCAACAGGCGTCATATAAGGTCCACTCCTTACTTGCTGCTTACCTTTCTTCTCACTCAAACTCTTATAATGAGTAGATCGAGCCCTATTGTCCTCTTCAAAAATCCTACAACATTCGGTCAAGTCCAAAAATCTTCGTATCCTTTGGTATCCCACCGCTTGCTTTATCTCAGGACACAAGCCATTCTCATACTTAATACACTTATAGAACTCTGCCGCAACTGCTGCATAATGTGGATGAAACTGAACTAATTCCACAAACTTAGCCGTGTAGTCCACCACCGACATATTGCCTTGCTTCAGCTCAAGAAATTCCATTTCCTTTTTCCCCTTTTCACTCTCAGGATAATACTTTCTCAAGAATTCGGTGCGAAATAAATCCCAGGTTATTTCCTCATCGTCTACCTCAAGAACTTGTCTCATACCGACCCACCAGTCGTCGGCATCTTCTCTCAACATGTGAGTTCCAAGTCTCACTTTGTTTCCTTCAGCACACCCCATAACTCTAAAGATTCTCTCAACCTCCTTCAGCCAGATCTGAGCACCGTCCGGATCAAACCTCCCCTTGAATACCGGCGGCTGATTCTTTCTAAACTCATCATTAGCGTTCGAATTCGGTGCACCTTGCACCGCCCTAGCCATAGCCTCCAACGCCACAACCATAGCAGTGTCATTACGACCAGCCATATTCTAATGATTCCCAAAAATAACAACAAGGTTAAACAACCGTTCAACCAACGCAACAACAAGACAGACACAATTGACTCAACACTGGCTCTAATACCACTTATTGTAACACCTCTTTTCTATACCCCCAAATAAACAATTAAATCATTTAAGCGCTTTAATAAAATTTCATCAGAGTATAACTTAACGCATGGTATAAAAGAGGTACGTCACAATATCCAGGAAAATTCAAAACACATACGACACCTGCTCATAAAGATATGCAACAAAGGGTAAACCAACACAAAGGAACTCAGTCCTCAAAACCCATACATCAATATTTAGAATAAAAGCGGAAACATCTAAACATTGAACCACTTCATTCATATACACGTTGTATACATAAACAGTTCAATTCAAGTCATAAATCATGTTTACAAAAAATTCCGGCAAATACATACACAGATGCATCACAAAAGAACCAAAAGAATTCCTATCTACCCAGTGCTACATATCAGAGCCAACCGACCAAAAATAACGAAGCCCCGTTTTGCAAAAGACCTCCAGCAAAACTACTCTACAATGCCTCATAGAGCACCATAAAACAGCAGATGGATGAGAAACATTATCATAACAAACAATGCATATAACATATATATCTATATACACCAGCATAGAATACACATACCACATTCCTCACCTTAACACATCACAATTCCATCATACATTACATTGCAACGCATATATAATTCACCAATCATTCACATATTTCACATAGCATACACAATTATGTTCATTACACCAATACATCACATGAAGATAATAATGCACTCATAGAGACCGACTCACGACTCTATGCAGATGCAAATGCGGTACCGACTCATTCAGCAGGTTCAATTGAAGAACCAAATGGAACCATAGCTCGTTACCGAAGTAACTCTCCGTCGGGCCTACGATGTTCACCCATCGCTCACACCCCACATGGGCACACGATGTTTCAGGATTGCTCACATCCCACACGGGCACACAATCCGATTGCTCACACCCCACAAGGCACATAATCGTTCTGCAGATTCTCCACGGAATCAATATAAACTATCGCTCACACCCCACAAGGGCACACGATCGTTTCTGCAAATCCTCCTAGGGATCAAAGAAAAACCTTCGCTCACACCCCACAAGGGCACACGTGGTTTCTGCAGATCCTACGCGGGATCAGACACACAAAATGCAATCATGATGCTTCATAAACAAAACGACTCCATACATTCTTGAAATGCATACATATACACGAATATATAATCATGCATTTTCACCCAATTCAAACAATTGCACAAAATTGCCAAACGGCCACATTTCACACTTCACGATTCACAGTCTAGGATTCACGCCATACGACTACCCACAACATTTCATATCACACACACAAATATGCATAATACGAAGGATTAATCACACTTGAATCGAAGAATCAACATGGAAGTGAAAACAAAATAAAATAACACCCTGCTACGCTCGCTACCCTGTTCGCCTAGCGAACTCCTAGCGAGTGCTCGCTACCTGTTCGCCTAGCGAACAAGCTCACGAGAGCAAACAGAAGCCTCTGACTTGGTTCGCTACCACACTCGCCCAGCGAAGGGCTAGCGAGTCGCTCGCTACCTCTTTCGCTACCAGTGAAGAACTCCAAATACCATTCTACCCAAGTCTGGGACCGTTCGCTACTGGCTCGCCACAGCGAATGCTCGCGACCTGCTCGCCTAGCGAACGTGCTAGCGAGGGTCTGCGAACTCAGAATCCCCATTGTCGAAAACTCTGAAACTCACCGAAATCTACCCGATTCAATCCTAACTCGTCTCAGCAGCTTAGTCCAACGTCCCTCAACTAAATTCTACCACTTATTCTCAGTCTTAACCGTGAAAACTCGGTTTCTAACGATTTACTCAAATTCGACCTAAAACGGAAAATGAGCAAAACTCTCCCCAATCCAAAATCAAACTAATAGAAACATACATAATCATATACATCGAAAGAATAATAAGGTTTCCCACCCTTACCCGATTAATCGAAGCTTAGAAGTTGATTCTTGACGATTCTAGGTTTTCTCCTCTTCCTCCTCTTTTCTCTTCTCTCTTCTTTTTCTTTCCTTTCTATTTCTTTCTATCTCTTTTATTTTCTCTCTAACTCCACTTATACTCTTTGTATTCTGTTTCTCTCAAACATCTACTAATTAAGGATTATCTAAAACACCCTCTAATTAATTCCCAAAACTCTCCGAATAATAAAATAACATAATAAGCACACATAACATATTAATGTTCAAATTCCACAATTAAAGAATAATTCAATTAAAACAAATTAAAAGACTCAACAAAAATGGGAAATTCAGAATCGGGGCGTTACAGTTAGAACTCATATTGGTGTTTAATATATCTCATTGTTTTGATGATAACATTAATGAAATTTTGTATATAAGAAATATATACTCTAATTCTGTTCAAGTGTTTATTTGTTTCAGATATCAAAATTAATATTATTCTGAAAGCAAGAACGCCTCTGAACACTACAGAACGATAAAGCTCTGAGCGTCAGAAGCAATACATCAGAAGACTTTGATATGCTACAGATGACTCTGAGTGAAGCTGAGAAGAATTTGAGTAAAGAAAATACAGTAATGTTGAGAAGACTCTGGAAGTACTTAACGCTGCAAGTACAGAGGCTCTGATAAGCAAGTCTACTCTGATAAAGATATTCACGCTAAAGCACTTTGCTGCAAAACTCTGTTAAGTAACTCTGATCTGAAGAACTAGGAACATCATCAGAGGATCTGATGCAAGACGTTCCAAAGTTGTTGAAGAAGATGCTGTTCAAATAAAGATCAGTTGGCATATTCCTTATCCTTATCCAAACGGCTCTTTCCTCATTCGTGCATGACACAGGAATTCAGACAAAAAAGGATTTGTCTGAACATTCCCCTTCTGAGAAAGGAAAAGTCAATAGAAGACAAAAGCAACAGAATGCACAGTGTTGCACAGTCTTTGAGAAATGGACTTCAAGTACTATAAAAGCAAGTCTCAGCATCACTTCAAAGTTGACGAACATTGACGAATCACTTGACAAATTATTCAACAAGCAAATCATACAAACATTATTCAAAGCTGAATAATTTTTATTTCGTTCTTAAACTTGTGTAAAAATCATAGTTGTGATATAGCTTTTTAGAAGCAACTCTTAAACACATTGTTAGTTTATATTTTGTAAAAGATTCCTTAAGAGACCAAGTGTGGTCAGATTTCTTGAGAAGACTAAGTCTGTGTGTCTTACTGGTTAACACTATAATCAGTTTGATATAGTGGATTAAGTCATTGTCGAGAAAGGCAAATCACCTTGGTAGGATGGACTGGAGTAGTTTGAGTTCAAACGAACCAGGATAAAAATACCTTGTTATTTTTCTATCATCTTAACTATTTTTAAAACCCTTATTCAACCCCCCCCCCCCTCTTCTAAGTGTTTTTCCTACCTTCATTTTTCCTTTAAAATTTCAAAAGCTTGTAAACAATCTTCGGTTAAGAGAAATACCTGATCCTTAGCAAGCAAGTTACTCAAAGGCCTAGCTACCTTTGAGAAGTCTTTAATAAAACACCGATAGAAACCGGCGTGCCCAAGAAAGCTTCGGATTCCCTTCACATTCATCGAAGGAGGCAACTTTGCAATCACTTCAACTTTAGCACGATCAACTTCAAGCCTTTTTGAAGAGACTTTATATCCAAGCACTATCCCCTCGGTCACCATGGAGTGGCATTTCTCCCAATTAAGAACAAGATTTGTTTTCACACATCTTTCCAGAACCGTTTCCAGGTTGTCCAAGCATAGACCAAAAGAACTTCCAAACACGGAGAATTCGTGCATAAAGACTTCCATTGTTTTTTCGATAAGGTCGGAAAAAATAGCTTGCACACATCGTTGGAAAGTCGCCAGTGCATTGCACAACCCAAAAGACATTTTTCGGTATGCGAAAATTCCAAACGAACATGTAAAAGCCATCTTTTGGTGATCGGCCGGGTCAACCGCAATTTGGTTATACCCGAAATAGCCATCTAGAAAATAATAGTATTATTGCCCAGAAAGTCTTTCTAGCATTTGATCCATGAACGGGAGTGGAAATTGATCTTTTCGATTTGCGGTATTCAACCGCCTATAATCAATGCACATTCGCCACCCTGTTGCAACTTTTGTAGGGACCAACTCATTTTTTACATTTTTAATCACAGTCATGCCACCTTTCTTCGGAACCACATGCACGGGACTTACCCATGGGCTATCCGAAATCGGGTAAATCATTCCCACATCCAACAATTTAACAACCTCTTTTCTAACAACTTCCTTCATAGTAGGATTTAAGCGGCGTTGAGGTTGAGCTACCGGCTTAAAGTCTTCTTCCATTAAGATCTTATGCATGCAATAGGAAGGACTAATTCCTTTGAGATCGAAAAGAGTCCAACCAATGGCTTCTTGATTCTTTTTAAAAACATCGATCAAATGGGATTCTTCATTCTTTGACAAAAGATTTCTTATGATAATCGTCTTTGCTTCGGTCTCGTCGAGGAATGCATACTTCAAATTAGAAGGTAGCATTTTCAATTCAATCGGTAATATTTCTTCTTTGACCTCCTTCTTCAATACTTCCTCTTCAACTTCCCATGGATGTAACTCTTTTAAACTATCAAGTTCCCTTAGACATTCATCAAGAGCTTGCTCTTCTTCAACTGTGAAAACTTCAAAAGAGTCATCAAGAGCTAACTCCATAGGAGATATCTCATGAATATGTTTAGAAACTTCTAAATTTGCCTCTTCGATCACATCAATTTGAAAGCTATCGCGACTATCCTTTGAATGCTTCATGGCTTCGAATAGATCAAAAGTGACTTCTTCATTTTGGACCCTCACTTTCATCAAACCGTCGTCAACGTCAATCATCATTCGTGCGGTTTTCATGAACGGTCGGCCAAGAATAAGCGAAGAATCATCATCCTCTTCCATATCAATCACAACAAAATTAACCAGAAAGAAGAATTTATCAACTTTGACCAATACGTCTTGGGCTAACCGATGAGGATGGGTAGTCGACTTATCGGCCAATTGCAAAGTCATCCGGATGGACTTCATTTCAATGTTGCCAAGCCTCTTCACAATGGACAATGGTATTAGATTAATGCTTAACCCCAAATCAATTAACCCTTTTCCGACATAGACATCACCAATTGTAACCGGAAAAGTAACTCGTCTCGGGTCAACCTCTTTTCTCGGAAGTTTTTGTTGAATTATTGCACTACAACTAGCATCTAGAACAATTGTCTCCAGTTCCGTGTACCTCCGCTTTTTAGTAAGTATGTCTTTCATGAATTTCGTATACTTAGGCATTTGCTCTAATGCTTCGGCAAACGGAATGTTCATTTGAAGTTGTTTAAAAATATCCATGAACCGGGCGTAATGCCATTCATTCTCCCTCTTAGATGGAGCATGCGGATACGGAAGGTTTTGGATAAGAGTAGCACCCACTACCTCCTTTCCTTTAGAAACTCTAGAATTCCTCTCTCTTTTCTTTTTTACTCCCTCCACCTTCTCTTCGTCACTCTTATTTTTTTCAACTTCCACACTTTCTTTATCTTCTACTTCACCATTCTTTTTATCCTTTTCAACTTCAACCATTTTTTTATTCTTTTCAACTTCTTCCTCACTCCACTCCCCAACTTCACCATTAATTCTATCATCTATTTTTTCTTCTCATCTTTTTTCTAATTCTCTTTTTTCACTCTCATCTCTTTTTTCACTCTCACTAATCAACTCCCTTCCACTTCTCGTTGTTATCACTTTACAATGCTCTTTTGGATTTATTTGCGTATTCGCCGAAAAAGATGGTTCGAGTTGTTGTTCCTCTAGTTGTTTAGCAAGTTGACCGACTTGAGTTTCGAGATTTTTGATTACCGCATCATTGCTCTTTTGATTGGCCATCAACAATTGCATGAATTGTGTCAATGTCTCTTCTAACTTTGAAGTCACGACCGGCAATTGTTTGAGGTTGATAAGGATTTTGACGGCTAGAATTTCCACCCCTATAACCTTGGTTATGGTGATAGTTACCCCTTGGTTGGAACTCTTGATTCCATTGATAGTGTTGTTGTTGTTGCTTTTGAGGATGTTGTTGATACGGTTGTTGTTGCCTCGATTGGTAATCTCGTTGGTTCGCCATGTAATTCACCTCTTCGAACCCGGGAGGTGGACAAAACCCGGTATCATGTTCACCCTTGCAAAGCTCACAACAAGCTATTTGTTTAGCTTTTGAAGGCTCTTTCAACTCTTTTATTTGTTGAGTTAAGAGTTCAACTTGTTGTGAAATGAGTTTATTTTGGGCAAGAATAACATCGTTTGTCCCAAGTTCAAGCACTCCCAGTTTCTTCAAAGTGTTGCCTCTACTTTGACTTTGGAGGTCATTTAGAGCCATACAGTTAATGATATCCGTAGCTTCGTTGGCGCTTTTAGACAACAAAGAACCACCCGTAGTGGCATCCAATAAAGTCTTACAATTAGGTTGAAGGCCGTTTTTGAAAATGTGGATTTGCGTCAATTCGTCAAAACCATGACCTTTGCACTTTTGAAGCATGGATTTGAATCTTTCCCATGCCTCGTTCAATGATTCGTTGGCTCCTTGAGAAAACACGGAGATAGCCGTTTTGGATTCCATGAACCGGTTGTGGGAGAAAAATCTTTCAATGAACTTCTCTTCCAACACGTTCCAATTCGTCATGACTGCAGGTGTTTGATCCAAGTACCAATCTTTGGCTTTGCCGAGCAAAGCATGAGGAAAAAGTCTTTTGAACAACGGTAGCTCTTGAGCTTGATCAACTCCCTCCGCCAATGTTATCTCGTAAAATTTAGTGAGAAAAGCAAAGGGGTCTTCATGGTCCATTCCGGTGAATGGACTTTCGTATAGCAAATTAAGAGTTCCCGTCTTTATCTCGGCTTGCCTTCCCGTGTGGTTGGCAAACTGAGCAGTGTTTCTCGGACTGTTGACACATGGTGTGGAAACGGGCGGTGGTGGTGGTGGATCCATGATAGGTGTGAAAGGTGGTGGTGGTGTTGTAGAAGAACCTTCTCCTTGTTCTTGTCGTTGTCTAGCTTGTTGCCTCCTCCATCTTGTTCTGTTATTCAGTCTCCTTGCGGTTCTTTCGATCTCGGGATCAAAAAGAATTTGGTCCTCAAGAATCTGCCCTCGCATAAAACGAAAGCTGCACACTAAACCAAACAAATTAACAAGCACAATTCAAAAATTCAGAAGTTAAAAATTCAACAACTATTGCGATGCTCGCAATATCAATTCAAATTCCCCGGCAACAACGCCATTTTGTTAGAACAGTGTTCGAGTATCGGGGTTTGTTATCGTCTCCACAGGGAATCTGTAATATTGTCGCCGTTCGACAGTTGTTAATTTCTTAACTTATAGTAACAAGGGGGTTTTGGTTTTTCGTTACGGTAGCTTGCATAAAAAGAAGTAATAAATTGCGGTAAAAGTTTTGGTTTTACGATTTGAGAAATATCGTCAAAGTTAGGGTTCGACGATCTCTTTGCATGTATATGTTCGATCAACAAAACTCATAAACTCTGTTAGATGATAAACACATTCACAATATCCTCTCAATGTGTTTATTTCTAACACACATTGTGGTTTTTCCCATTTTGATCCATTGTTGATTTCTCGCACAATCTATCAAAATGACAACTTTTAGGTTTTGATATATTAGTGAACAACCACATTCAAGACTATCTCTAGCTCAAGAACATAGATGGATGAAAACCTAGGTAAAGAGTTGGAAAATACCTTTCAATAATAAACCAACACAAAGAGTTAACAATAAAACAAGGTTTTCACCATACATTCATCATCAAAGAGTTTACAAATGAAGATCAACCCATTTACATACAAAGCTTATGATCATCTACATCTAACCTTGACAAAATGAAGGACTTAGCTACTCATTTTCATGGTAGCTTGTGTCGCACCCTAATTTTTGACCTTAAGATCCCACCTCCTTGCGTTTTTGTTATCTTCTACGTGTTTCCTTTTTACTTTTGTACGCGTGTTTATTATGACTAACAAGTGTGTGCAAGTGTCTTAAATTCCAGTGAAGATGACACTCGTATTTCAGTACTTCTAGACATGGCCGGCTGGTTCTTATTTAGGTTGTGCTTGCGGTGATTTCATCGTTTAAGTAATCAGGGGGCAAGTTCAAGGGAATCTTCATGTGGTCCTTACCAAATCTAGATTCCAAAATATGAGAGCCAAGTTTTACCAGTTCATAAGCTGGACTAAGCTCGAATTAATTTATTTAATTTGATCTCATTCAAGACTCACGAATAAATTCGTACAGGTAAGATTGTCACATGTCTTGAAGTAAAGATGCAGGCGACGCGAATTAGAATATCACAAAACCAAATTCTTGGTGGACTCTTTTTTACTATTGCAATGATGAACTTTGTGGATATAACCACTTGATTTCACCTTTGGCACGAAAGAGGGACTCTTTGATTACTAATTGGGCAAGTTGATTCGTAATTGAATACTTTTACACGGTTGTTACAAGCCTTTTCAAATCTCATTTTCATTTGAATACATGAAGATATTACATGATGTCAACAGCCAGTTTACACTATTTTAAGGCACCAAAGCTATTTACATAAGTTTGTACATGGTTATGGGAAAACGATATTGACATAAACCATTGCATTCATGGTCCTGTTATGCTACTAAAACACTAAGAGGACGGGAAATGGGACTTTTCTCATCAGTAACACACCCAATGTTCGGTTGATCATCGTAAGCATGCGTTTTACAGCAAGGAAGCCCTGCTGTTACACCAAACTACGTAAGGGATCCCCCGCATATAGAATCAAAGCCGATATCATATTAGCCCCTTCTTCCACGACGTAAATGCAAGATTACTCTTGTGTAACTCCATAGAAGATTGGTCGTATTGAGTTGTTTCCGAAGTAAATGGCAGAACCACCTCTAGCCTCCGTTTCTAAGACTCCAAGCATATGAGCATGAGCTTGAGAAAGTATCAGTCCATTTCTCAAGGACCAAATCTGCAAAATGAAAGGAGGTTGCAGCAATGTTAGAAAGCATTCATTTATGAAGAGCAGGCCAGTATTAGAGGAGAAGATGTCAGACTTTCCGCGAAAGAAAAAACTCCCCTTTGACCGCAAACCAAGTAGAAAGGGCAACCCATTCAGATTATTGCAACGGAAATCACTCAGCCGGCCTCCGCATCAAAGCTAGCATGCACCACAACCTTCTTCCTTAAATTCAATACGAAACTTAGCACCGACGGCGGAACGCAATGTCCTGGATACCCTGTTACCAACAGAAGGAGTTTAGTTTAACAAACTGCGAGAGTAAGAAATAAGTGAATGGAAAAAGCCACATACCTTAGACATTGAACTATGCTTCTTCCCGCAGCATCTTCAAGGCCGGTCGAGGACTAGGCATTTCGTATTATTCCTTAAGAACCTGGAAAGATTCCATAGAGGTCATAAACTCTCTTCATGAATTAGAAGTTGAAAACAATATCTTAAAGCTCACTGAATACGTATCAGATCCTTGAAATACCCTTGATATGAAGGCCTTGCAGTATCTCTATATTAATTCACAGTTCATTTGCAAAGTACCCATTCATAAGCATTTAAGTCAACTGGCTTCCAGGTTTGAGCATCTAACTCGTGGAGTGCTGATAACAAATGCAAAATCAAAGAGAGACAGATCACAGCCATGTCCAGCCTATATCTTGAATTTTAAGTGCCCCTGCTCTTTATATGTTTTGAACTTCGAGCTATCAAAAACTCATGTTGAACTCAAGGATTGGACTCCAATGCTAAGCTTCATTGAGAAGGTCATCGAATTTCTGGTGGGGAAACTTAGTTCATGGAGATTCCATCAATAAAGCACTTATACTGTTAAAAAAGATTAACAGAAGAAGTAAATCAAGATGTCAACACCATTTCAGTAAAATCTAATTTAAAATTTGGAAACCAAATCATAAGGGTTGTTCAGACCTTTTCTTTTCCACTTCAGACAAGCTAACTGAAGATGACAATCATCAATGCAGCTAAAGAGGGAAGTGTAGCTTACGAAGAGTTTTCTTCGACTTTGTTTGCGCACATAGCATCAGATGCAACTCTGAAACCGTTGGGACATTTCTCTGAGTCGCCACTAGCAAGTAAATATCAGCCTCTATGTGCAGGAGAATATGTTGAGCAAGAGCTTGTTGTCATCAATCTCAAAGGGAATAATTGAGACTCTTTAGGGTGAAGATTGTAGTAAAATGTTCATCCGTTCTTACTCCACGGGACCATACTTGCCATTGTTTCTCTGCATTAAACACCTGCAAAAACAACACAAGAATGAGTGAGGATCTTCACAGTAGCACATCACAGTTCTGTTCCAGAAATGGAAGATCCGTCAGTCATCAACCGATCACGGCAACACGGTGAAACCTGTCCAAAATCCAGAGCAAGCAGAATAAGTTTACGAAGTTATTGATGTTCAAAGAAAAACCAACATAATATGTAAATACGGTCACATAGTGAAGTCAGAAGCTTACGTACCTATGCAAGTTGAAGGCACTGATCTGTAAGTTCTTCCATATTTTAATGGAAAGTTACCAGAGACTACAATCTTATCAAACTCCAGAGTTTCAACTTCATTTAAGCTCGTAACATTAACAGCGACACTGTCAGAATTTCGCCTTATTGCCAACACTTCAGTGTTACAGTGAAGTTTTATAGGAAGTGATTCAGCAATCCTCTGCCAAAGACTTGTATATCCACCTTTAAATCGGAGAATTCTTCCACCCATGGATGTTTTGGTGAATTCATGAATATAGGCATAAGGCATGTCTTGTATGAATCCATATCCTGAAGCAGTATAACCATATGCAACAGATTTAGGAACTGATTTGAGTCTATGATGCTCATGATATTCCAGAGTTAAGTCTTCCGCAACTTCACTGACAGCATGAATCCCAAAACGACCCGAACTCTTCACCTTTTCCTGTGACATCACAAGAAGAATTAGCAGGATTCATCTTTCAATTCTCATCTCATAGGAAGATTAACAACAGAACAAGAAGACTAACTTGGATTTTCAATGTAAGTGACATAACAGATACGTAATCATCAACAACCTTAATGTCTTGGTATTTCCCCGAAGAAGTGTCGATAGCAGCAAGCTTGTGAGAGTCCAATTCTTCTAGTGCAGAACCTCCTCCCTATCACAGCGACAGCCCACGATCTGCTCGAGAAATAAGGAAAATAAACGTCAAAATGAGGTTCGGAATAGGGCATTCAGAAAATAATTTAAGTTAGCTTCAAGAACATATCACCATCATCATTAGCCTTTTATTATAATCGAGCACGTTCAGAACTCCGCTCTCTCATAGACATTGAGGATGATACAGACATGACCACATTTCTAATGAACTTGCTTGTCAGCATGGTTGATGTACCGCTCCACTGGAGACCTATGTGAAGAAATCCATCGTCATAAGCACGCTTGCAGCCTGGGGACACTGTCCATATGAAGTATTGACAGATATATTGGTACAGATTCCGAACATCATTACCTAGCAACTCCTCTGAAGAGAGTCACACCTACGTCTAGTGTCGCTGAAGATTGAAATCACATGCAAAGAAAATGTTCAGAAAGTGCAAGATATACTTAAATTAAGAACAAACGGACAGGTGACCTTCATCAAGTCTCTTTCAAAGCATCAATACAGACACTTAAAGAACAAGCTCACCTAATGAGGACCAACAGCGGTAAACTGAGCTCTCAAGTTTGATACAGCGAATGGACCATGAGAATTCGTCACCATTTGCAACTCTTGCGAGGCCTGCAAGTAAGAGAAGGCGGGAAGAAATATTTTCAGAAGAATACATCCCCACTGAATAACATGAACAAAATAAAGAATAAATTGACTACCTGTGATTATTAATTAAACAACTATCGACTCAGTTCCTACTTCTATACCGGCAGCTGATAAGTGGAAGAATATGGTATTGTCAACCTTTGAGAAACTATCAGAATTGCTAACGAAAGACTTGTTAGATGCAAAGATGAATCTTCATTGCAGTCCTCACGGTTCTGCTAATGCCTCCTAGCCCTAAGTCCTTCGCCACCTGTACCTGCCAGGACACATTTAGAATATAAAAAAACCGTTAGAGGATATTCCTTGAAGGAATAAGAGATTCTATTCAGCATCAAATCAAATGGAATCACATATCAGAGATTGAGATTTCATTTAACAAGCATTAAACAAAATTGGGCAAAAAGGGAAAAGTTTTCAAATATGATTTGTCCCAAATTGGAAAACCCGAATCAATATTCAAGACAGCAATTAACCATTCAATCAAGACACTTCAACTTGAAGCCTATATAAGGGGAGAGACGTGAGATGAAGTGCAAAAAAGAGAGGAATTCGTAACCACCACAAGAGAAACCCTAAAATTTCATAACCTAAAAAAGTGAAGAAGAAGACTTATCCGTTTCAAGTCTCGAAGAAAGTCGTTGACGCCGGCGCCGCTTCAACCATCGATGTCTCGAATCCGCCACCACCGCCATCGAACACTCGTGATTTCTGGGTAAAATTATTCGTCTAGACCTATTTGATGTGTGTTGAGTTTGTTGGTTTACAAGTCCACCATAAAAAATGAAGAAGAAGCTCAGAGCTAATGGATCGAAAGAGAGAGGAATCGAAGCGGAGGGGAGAAAGAAGGAGATCGAGAGAGAAAGAGGGATTTCACATTGGGGCTTAGGGATTCCGCCTCTGTGTGTGTTTTTTTTTCCTGATGTAATAATTATGAGGTTGCAGCACATACACGCACACACCACTAATCACCACTAATCCGCCATTAATCTAACTTAATCAACCTAATTTTTTTAATCTAATTAATTAATATAATAACCATCCATTTTTTTTACTATCAATATTTAATCTAATTAAGTAACCATTAGTTAATCATTTTCTTAATCATCCGTTTTTAATGGATTAATCACTTTTTTGTTTAATCAACTCCTTTTTATTAATTAATCTTTTTTAATTAACCATGTTTATTTCTATTTAATTAACTTATTAATGTTTTTAATTTTATTAATAATTCATTCTCATCACTAAATAACTTTTATTAAACAATGATATATATATATATATATATATATATATATATATATATATATATATATATATATATATATATATATATATATATATATATATATATATATATATATATATATATTAATTTGTTCATATTCTTATAATAGGCAAAACCGTTTCATAATTTAAACAATTCGTAGTCATAACAACTTTCATAAAAAAAAATTATAAACCTTTTCTTTTCTTCATAAGATAAAATAAACTTCTTAGATATTCTAAGAAATCCTTTATTTAAGGTCACCCTCTAGAATTGACTTATCACTTAAAACTTTCATCTAAAACTAAAAACAATCAACATCGTAAAATACAACCTACTCGTACACACTCACATTCACAATTCACTCACATACACTTTAGCGCTTTCATGCGTGTGTATGGTTTTACTTTCCGCAATTTACCTTCCGCAATTTAATATTATCGCATTTATTTTACCGCATTGAATTCCGTCCAAAGGAAAAACCTACACATGATTCAACAATCGTGTGTAGTGCACATCATTTGCATCATCCTCCCACATGATCCTTGATCCCATTCAAGTTGATCTGTTAGGACAAAGCCTAGCCCATAGGAAGGACCGTTGTCTTTTATCTTTTATAACTTAGACGAACACATACAAAACAAAACAAAAATTATTCAAACACATTAGAGAAAGATGCCAAATCATCTTAAACAAGATAGAATCTCTACCCCACATCAATACAATCAATACCGTAGGGACTTTTCCTTAAGAGAGATAGAGGCGTACCTCGTCGATCCATATCCGAGTACTTGATCCCTTCTCTTAAGACGATGCAAAGACTATTCTCCTACAATTTGTGGCGGTTAAATCTCCCTTAAAATGACAACGCATCTCTTCTCCTAAAATCAATCAATCAACTTCCCTAAACCCGTAGGAACTTTGACCATAGTCAAAGAACTCCTCAAACCCTTTAGGGGAACTACAGATACTCTGATTCCACTCTCGTAAGGATATGTAGTCATAAGATGCGACATCTTATCGAGTATACTTAGAAATAAACCCCTAGGTCTTTCAACCCTTAAGCAGATAAACTTTAGCAATAAACAAACATAAAACAAGAGGTTCCTTTAGAGTACTACAGAAACTTAGGATGCTAGCACCTTCCCTAAGTTTAACCGACCCCCGAATCTATAACTCTCTAAACCTTACATTTGCATTGCATTGTGGGAATTTCGATCTTTTATCCCTTCCTTTGGACAAATCAAAGTTCGGTTGCAAAATGAATTAAAGATTCAAACTAATCAATAGTTTGGTATCCAAATTTCACCGTGACATAAATGGCGACTTCACTGGGGATCTCTCTAGTGGGTTTCCCTACCTTGCTTTATTTATTTGTTTATTGCTTTATATCTTCTTATTTGCCTACTTGTTTCTTTGTTCTTTGTTGCTTTTTGGGTTGCTACCTTTGAGTGGTGAGACAAAGTCCTACACCCGGACTTGAGTGAACTTAAGATAGGATGGTGATATATTCGATGAGGCTTATAGAGAGTGAGTCCCGACTAAGTTGACTCGAGAATCCCGCTTAGTTGAGACCTTTTTGAAAATAGTTCGGTTGAACGAGTTTAGTCGTGAAAACTTTTACTACTTTCAATTGGAGTCCATGATACTAAGGACCGTAGTTACCTTTAACCCCACTTTGGCCCTTATTAGGACGTAGTGCGAGGCTATGAGGGAGTAAGTCCCAAAATAGTGCCACGCGATGCTACACTCAAAAAAATTTCTCTTGAGAATATTATTAATCCCCAAGTTAGTTGGGAAATTGATAATATCCGATAGATGGACTAATGACTTTGGGGACTCCTTAGAACCTTGTTCTGCAGGTACAATCAAACTTTAGTCCAAATCCTTTGGGAATGGGTATACCCTTTGGCTCCATGCTCGTTGCAAGCCTAGGACCTTTGTTTGTTTATCTTTGTGTGTCCTTATATGCCTACTTGTGTTTGTTGCATTCATATAGCATCATACTACATTGGACTTCATGGGATTTACCCTTTATTTATGAACATTGTAGGACGTTATGGATAGACGAAATACTCTAAAATATACTTTTAAGAGTCCCAAATTGGATGACCTAAGGGAATTGGGAGCTTTGATTGAAGACCAAGAGAAATTCAAGGGTAAATATGGGAAGTTACTATCTTTGTTGAGACGTAAGGCAAATGAAGATCTCCTTTCCGCTCTATTACAATTTTATGATCCGATGTATCACTGCTTTACTTTTCCAGATTATCAGTTGTTGCCAACTTTGGAAGAATACTCCTTTCTCTTAGGTCTGCCTATTCTAGAAGAATCTCCTTTTCCTTTCTTGGAAAAGGACCCCGAAGAAAGAGACATCGCTAAGGCCCTTTATCTCAAGGTATCTGACGTTAAAGCCAACATGGTTGTTAAAAGTGGGACTTTTGCTTTGACTACATATTTTTTATTCGAGAAGGCTTCATTTTATACTGATTTTACGAACAAGGCTCCATTCGAGGCAATCTTCGCCTTACTAGTCTATGGGGTGTTTCTATTTCCAAGTTTTGAGGGGTTTGTTGACCTTAACACAATTAAGATCTTCATGAAGGACAATCCAGTGCCGACTCTATTGGGTAACACCTACCACTCTATACATCTCCGAAACCTCTGTGGTGGAGGAATGATTACATGTTGTGTGCCTTTGTTATACAAATGGTTCCTTACCCACTTACCCAAGTATGTTTCCTTTTGGCATCTTAATGATAAGCGTTGGTCAAAAAGGATTATGGCTTTGACTCATTCTAACATTGATTGGTATAGTCGTGAGTATGATGGGATTCTAATCATTGATGGATGTAGAGATTTTGCTAATATACTGTTACTCAGCTTTGGTGGAGGGATCAGTTACAATCCGGTTTTAGCTCGCCGACAGTTGGGATATCCGTTGAAGGAACCACCTAAGAGCATACAAGTTGAGAGTGTTTTCTTCGAGGATAATCAAGAGCTCCGAGAAAAGATTGTGGAAGCTTGGAAACATTTGCATAAGAAAGATAGGAATAGTTTGGGAAGGCCCAACTGTGTGTCTTTGGAACCGTATCTTTAGTGGGTAAGGAATAGGGCAATCAAGCTAAGGATGCCTTACTCTCGTCAAGATCCTATACCTCCGAGAAGGGAACCCACTTATGTCTTTATGTCCGAAACTGAGAAGTTAGAGGTTGCTTTAAAGAAGTCGCAACATGAGTTAGAGTCGTGGAAGAACAGGTATCTAGTGTCTGTTGCAGAGATTGATGAACTTCAGAAAGAGAAAGACGAACTCCAGAAGCAGCTACAGTTGAAGGATGAGGAGTTACTCCCCTGCAAGAAGAGGAAAGTCATGGAGGATTTAATTTTCTCCGACCCACAATGCACTATTTGGAAGCTTATTGTAGACAATCTTATCCGTGAGAAGATGCAATTAGAAGAGCAGCTCAAGCGGCAGAATTCGAAACTTCCTTAGTGTCTTTACTAGTTTTTATTTAGCTTTTATTTGGGACTTTTAAAAGCAATTATTTGTATTCCGTTTCAAAAATGAATAAAAAAACATTTTCTTTTACCACAATGTTTATAAATAGTTGGGATCTCATGAAGTCCTACTCATCTTGCATTGCATTCTTTCTTTATTCATTTCAAGAAACTCAATTTTATTTCTCAGGTATTGTAACCATGGATTTCAAAAGAGAAGAATTGGAGTACACTTTCCAGAGTCCTAACATTGAAAGCTTGAGAGGACTAGCATATCTCATCGAGAACCATCACACTTTCGCTACAGAATATGGAGAAGTCTTCCGTTTTCTCGAAATCAAGATGAAAGGAGGGCTGTTGGAGACCCTTGTCCAGTTTTATGATCCGTTGTACCATTGTTTCACTTTTCCGGATTACCAGTTGATGCCGACCCTGGAAGAGTATTCTAATTTCCTGAGGATGCCTGTGATGGCCCGACCTATATTCACCGGCCAGGAGGACGTACCCAATCACCAAGAGATTGCAAACACTACTCATCTCAGCTTAGCAGATGTTCAAGCGCACTTGACCACCAAGGAAGGAGTCCTTAGATTCCCAGTTGATTTCTTGATCGAAAAAGTTCGTTACCATGCTGAAAGGAATGAGGTCCTTATCGTGGAAGCTACCTTTGCTTTATTGGTTTATGGGATCTTCTGGTTCCTAAAGGTTGATGATTTTGTTGACATGGATGCAATTAAACTGTTCATACTCAAGAATCTCGTTCCCACTTTGTTAGCTGACACATATTATGCAATCCACTCGAAGAATGCCGAAGGGGGAGGACATATCGTTTGTTGTACCGCTCTGTTGTATTCATGGTTCATTGCTCGCCTGACTCGGCATCCGTCTATTTGGGAAGAGGTTGAATCACCCCATTGGCCCGAGATAGTTATGGCCCTTACTCACTATGACATTGTGTGGTATGACCCTACCTATGGAGGTATAGGTATGATTCCTAGCATCGGAGGATTTACTAACATACCGCTTATTGGGAGAGAAGGATGCATAAGTTACAACCCTGCTTTGGCTCGCCTCCAATTCGGGCATCCTATGATCGAAGTACCTGACTAGACTCTGTTAGAAGGGATCTTTCTCAAGGAAGGAGAAGATCTGGACCTGAAGACCGTCATAATTTATGCATGGAGATACGTCAACAAGGAAGGAAAAGCTGCTTTAGGATACCCCAACTGTGCTGTCTCTGAAGAATATCTACATTGGGTGTGAGAAAGAGCTCTCGACCTTAAGATGCCATTCCCTTTTCATGAACCCATGGTATTGGCTTTTCATGATCCTAATTGGTTTGATGTGAGTGAAGTAGATCAGTTGAAGGCCGCTTTGGATGAGGCTCGAAAATTGAAAGCCGCTTGGAGGAACAAGTTTTTCACACTCAAGGTAGAGAAAGAGAAGTCCCAGAAGCTGCCAGAAGTAGAACTTGCAAGGAAAAGGAAGGCGCAAGAAGATTTATTTTCCTCTTACACCTCTTCAAGAGTCGTCACCAGTGATGATCTTCCCCCAGCTGCTATGGCCTGGAAGGAATGTGTCGATCGACTCATCAGTAAGAAGGCCGAGTTACAAGAACGCGTCAGTCAGCTAGAAGAAGAGCTTCGCGCACAGAAGGAGCGTAAGGAGTAGATCTCCGAGCTTCTCTTTTGCTTTTGGTTCAATGTAATAAACTCTTAAAAGAGTACTCTGCTTTGTAATGCTTCAAATATCAAATAAAATAAGTTTTTCTCCAATGTTACAATACCGGAAATAATTTGAGTTTCTTGAAGTCTCATATTCATTTGCATTTTGCATAAGCATAGCATCGTTTGCATTCCAGGGTCTCACTCTTGCTTCATCTCCGCAGACAAGCTGAATCACCGATACAACACTCGAGCTAGTCAACGCCAGAAGATGGATCAACTATAACAAGAGAACAGAGTGCTCCGTGATGAAGTTGCAGTTTTGAAAGAAAGTTTAGAGAGGTTGAATGGTTTAGTCGAATCTTTGTCCACTCAAGCCTCGATCAACAACCAAGAAGTTCCGAGGACCGTGATCTCTGAAGTAACGCCAGCACTGATCCCAGTGGTGTCTTCTGTTGCTGAAATGACCTACAGCATGCCTCAAGGTTTCTCGTGGGGGTTGTCTCCCAACTTCTTTTAATCGGTTACCGTCCGTCTGTGTCTGAGATCCCTGTTGTGACCGCTGTTCAAGCTACTCCTGTAGTTTCTGCTGTGATGACTACCGTATCTCCACATGTGAACGTTGTTCCGTATATTCTGGATGAGCCAATTTTACAAGGGTCGCCGACTGAAACTGTGGGTTTGGAAGAGAGGATGGACGGATTTCAAGACCAATTTTCTGAAATACAAAAGATTTGAAAGCCCTTCGTGGGAAGGATTTGTTTGGAAAGAGCGCTTCTGAGTTGTGTTTGGTTCCAAATGTTAAAGTCCCGCCGAAATTCAAGGTCCCTGATTTTGAAAAATACAAGGGGAACACTTGCCTTCAGAGTCATCTTATCATGTATGTCGGGAAGATGTCTGCCCAAACTGACAATGATCAACTACTTATTCACTATTTCCAAGACAGTTTGACAGGCGCTACGCTCAAGTGGTATATGGGGATGGATAGTACGAAGATCCGAACTTTCAATGATCTAGGGGGAGCCTTCGTCAAACAGTATAAGTATAATATGAACATGGCCCCTGACCGTGATCAATTGAGGGCTATGACGCAGAAAGATAAGGATAGTTTCAAGGAATATGCTCAACGTTGGCGCGAGTTGGCCGTGCAAGTCACACCACCATTAGAAGAAAAGGAGATGACCAAGATTTTTCTGAAGACCCTTGGTCCTTTCTTTTATGAGAAGATGGCGGCCAATGCACCCAGTGACTTTACTGAAATGGTTAACATGGGAATGCACTTAGAAGAAGGTGTTCGTGAAGGAAGATTGGCTAAAGAAGAGATTTCTCCTAAGAAGTATGGGAGTGGTTTTGTGAAGAAAAAAGAGCAAGGTGTAAATGCCATTCAAAAGGGACAATTTAGAAAAAGGTATTCGCCATCACACCAAGTTGATGCCGTATCACCAGTGTTTAATGCTCCAGCTTATCAGCCTCAACAAAGTCTACAGTCGTATCAGCAGCCTCAGTCCCCCAGTGCTCAACAGCCATAGCCTCAGCAAAATTCGCAGTATCCTCAGCAAAATCGTTCATTCAACAATTAGGGTCGTGCGTATAGAAAGATAAACTTTGAGCCTATTCCTATGAAATATGCTGATTTGTTTCCAGCTTTTGTCCAGAAGGGTCATATTCAAACAAAAGCTCCACCTATGGTTCCTGCAAATCCTCCTCCTTCTTATAGAGCTGACAAGTTTTTCCCTTACCATCAAGATGCTCCAGGGCACAATATTGAGAGTTGTTTTGGTATGAAAGCAGACGTCCAGAGGCTCATTAAGTGCGGAATCCTGTCCTTCAAAGATTCTGACCCTAATGTGCAAGTTAATCTGTTACCCCCGCATGGTTCACCCTCCGTTAACATGATTCAAGACTGTTTGGCAGATGATGATCAGAAAGTTTCAGTCGAAAAGGCCGAAGAGGTTTGTGTTATAGTACCTCACTTCAAAGAAGTGGAACGTATCGAAATCGTGTATAATAGCAGGAAGCCGGCTGTTACTCCTTTGGCGATCAACGTACCTAGACCCGTACCTTACACTTCTGGTAAGGCTATCCCCTACAGGTATAACGCTACAATGTTGGAGAATGGAAAGGAAGTGCCTTTTCCCACTGTACCTTCGGTGGTTAACATTGCAGATGTCAGCAGAGTAACGAGGAGTGGTCGAGTCTACCCGACTGTACCACCGAAAGAAAAAGAGCTCTCAGTGGAACAAACAGGCTCAAAGGATCCGATTGTGGGGCAACCTGGTGGATCCAATTTATCCAATTCAGATGAATGTCTAAAAGTGATTAAGAGGAGTGAGTATAAGGTTGCAGATCAGCTCCTACAAACCCCATCAAAAATTTCTGTGTTGCAGTTGTTGATGAGTTCTGAGGCTCATAGGGAGGCACTCCAGAAAATATTAGAATAGGCGTATGTTGAACAAGATGTGACCATGGAGCAGTTTGACAATATCATTGGTAGTATCACTTCATGTGACAATCTGGGTTTCAATGAGGATGATCTCCCAGAAGAAGGAAGGAAACATAACATGGCTTTACATATTTCTGTGAACTGCGGAAATGACTCTCTGTCCAATGTATTGGTTGATACTGGATCTTCTCTAAATGTGATGCCTAGAACTACTTTATCTAAGCTGTCTTATCAAGGACCGCCGATGAGGCCAAGTCATGTTATTGTCAAGGCTTTTGATGGGTCGAGGAAAACAGTAATTGGTGAGGTGGATTTGCCGATGACTATTGGATTGCAGACCTTTATGATCATGTTTCAAGTCATGGACATTCGTGCTGCCTATAGCTGTTTGCTAGGGAGACCATGGATACATGAAGCTGGGGCAGTCACTTCCACCCTGCATCAGAAATTAAAATATGTTTTTGAGGGAAAAACGGTTACAGTTTGTGGGGAAAGAGCTCTGGTGGTGAGTCACTTGTCATCATTTTCATATGTCGAAGCCGAGGAAGAAGTTGGCATGCAATTTCAAGCTTTGTCCATTATGGGCGAGGGTGTCTGGAAATCTCAGGCATCCATGACATCATTTAAAGACGCGCAGCGGGTAGTGAACAGTGGTCATCAGACAATGTGGGGAAAGGTGTTATCTTTGCCAGAAAACAGAAATAAAGAAGGTCTCGGTTTCACCAGCATTTCTGCTCAACAAACTACCAGAAGCCCAGGGTTTCCGCTAATTAATGAAGTGTTCCGTAGTGGAGGAGTCATCCATCATCCTCAGATTAATGTTGTGTCAGAGGATGAGCTTGAAGGCTATATATCAGATGGTTCGGCAAGGTCCTCCATTCCTTATGAAGACTATGAGCCCTATATGGAAGACCCAGGCTATGTTTCAGATGAATTTGACTATACCTTTGGAGTTTATGCTGTCACCGAGGAAGATTCAGATGGGGATATTCCAGACTTTGTGACCCCATGTGTTTTGGTTAAGAACTGGAGTGCGGTTGAAGCCCTTGCAGTCGTTCATATATCTAAGTAAAGCATTTGTTTTAAAATTTTCGCTCTGCCCGAGGCGAAACTGCATTATTAGGGCTTACTTTTAAATAATTCCCTTTGCTCTGCCCAAGGCAAAGGTGACTGTGTTGGGCGTGTCTCTTTGGTTTTACTATCATCAATAAATTACTTTCATTTTCATTTGCGTTTCTATATTTATTCACGATGTTGGAAAATAATAAGTAGCATCTTGCGTACACACACTTTCCACTTTACAAAAACTTATTAAAAATCACGTCACTTGCGCAGATTGCTACATAAATTACATCCTGGGAATAATGATCCACTATCTTCTCCGAATTTTGAGTTTCCTGTGTATGAAGCTGAGGACAAAGAAGATGATATCCCAGAAGAGATTTCCAGACTACTTGAGAAAGAAGAGAAAGCTATCCAACCTCATCAGGAGCCAGTGGAAGTAATCAATTTGGGATAAGAAGAAATCCGTAGAGAAGTGAAAATTGGAGCTCTGCTCAAACCTGATGTGAAGAAACAACTGATTGATTTGTTTGGAGAGTTTGTTGATGTGTTTGCTTGGTCATATCAAGATATGCCTGGATTGGACATTGCTATAGTTGAACACCATCTACCTTTGAAACTGGAGTGCCCACCAGTAAAACAGAAGCTTAGAAGAACTCGACCTGACATGGCTCTAAATATTAAGGAAGAGGTACAAAAACAGATTGATGCGGGTTTCCTTGTCACTGCCGAGTATCCGCTATGGTTGGCTAATATTGTGCCCGTTCCGAAGAAGGATGGTAAGGTTTTCATGTGTGTAGATTACAGGGATTTGAATAAAGCCAGTCCGAAAGATGATTTCCCGTTACCTCACATTGATATTTTGATTGACAGTACCGCAAGATATGAGGTTTTCTCCTTTATGGATGGTTTTTCAGGTTACAATCAGATTAGAATGGCTCCCGAGGACAGAGAGAAGACGTCATTCATCATGCCCTGGGGCACCTTTTGTTACAGAGTTATGCCGTTTGGATTAAAGAATGCAGGGGCAACATATCAGAGAGCTATGACTACTTTATTCCATGATATGATGCACAAAGAGATTGAGGTCTATGTGGATGATATGATAGCTAAGTCAAAGACTAAGGATGATCATGTTAAACACCTAGCCAAGTTGTTCGGTCATTTGAGGGAATACAAGCTCCGTTTGAACCCCAACAAATGCACATTTGGAGTACGATCAGGGAAACTATTGGGTTTTATTGTCAGTCAAAGAGGGATTGAAGTGGACCCCGACAAAGTGAAAGCTATCCGGGAAATGCCAGCTCCCACCACCGAGAAACAAGTCAGAGGATTTTTGGGACGTTTAAATTATATCTCCAGGTTTATATTCAACATGACTGCTACATGTAAACCTATTTTCAAGCTTCTGAGGAAAGAACAAGGGTATGTTTGGACTGAAGATTGTCAAAAGGCTTTTGATAGTATCGAAGAGTATTTGCTTGAACCACCTATCCTGATACCTCCGGTTGAAGGACGACCTTTGATTATGTATTTGATTGTTTTAGAAGATTCGATGGGTTGTGTACTCGGTCAGCGAGACGAAACAGGAAAGCAAGATCATGTCACTTATTACTTGAGCAAGAAATTTACTGACTGCGAAACAAGGTACACTATGTTAGAGAAGACTTGTTGTGCTTTGGCGTGGGCCGCCAAGCGTTTGCGCCAGTATATGTTGAATCACACTACTTGGTTAGTTTCGAAGATGGATCCTATCAAGTATATTTTTGAGAAGCCCACTTTGACTGGGAGAATTGCTAGATGGCAGATGTTGTTATCCGAATATGATATCGAGTACCATACTCAGAAAGCTGTCAGAGGAAGCATTTTGGCTGATCATTTGGCTCACCAGCCTATTTTGGATTATCAACCCACAAACGATGACTTTCTCGATGAGGATGTTATGTTTTTAAAGATGAAAGATTGTGAAGAACCAGTGCATGGTGAAGGACCAGAACCCAGATCTCAATGGGGCTTAGTTTTTGATGGAGCTGTCAACGCTCATGGAAAAGGGATAGGCGTTGTTATTGTGACTCCTCGAGGGACCCACTTCCCATTTACTTCCAGATTAACATTCCAGTGTACTAATAATAAGGCTGAGTACGAGGCATGCATCATGGGTCTTGAGGAAGCAATCGATTTGAGAATTAAGAATTTGGATGTGTTTGGTGATTCTGCAGTGGTAATCAACCAAATCACTGGAGAGTGGATAACTCAACATGATAATTTGGTCCCATACAGAGATTATGCTAGAAGACTGTTACCGTTCTTTGATAGGGTCGAATTTCATCATATTCCTCGTGATGAGAACAGAATGGCAGATGCATTGGCAACTTTGGCCTCAATGATTGTGGTGAACTTTTGGAACGAGTGTCCTCGGATTTAAGTAAAATGTCTTGACAGGCCTGCCTACATCTTTGCCGTCTAAGAAGTAGAAGATGGAAAACCCTGGTACCATGACATTGAAGTATTCCTTATAACTCAAGAGTATCCTTTGGGAGCTTCCAACAAGGATAAGAAAACTTTGAGAAAGTTGGTTGGAAATTTTCTTTTGAGTAATAATGTGTTGTACAAGCGGAATTTTGACATGATCTTGCTAAGGTGTGTCGACAAACAAGAGGCAGATATGTTAATGACAAAAATTCACGAAGGATCTTTTGGTACTCATGCCAAGAGACATGCTATGGCTAAGAAACTTTTAAGGGCTGGCTATTATTGGATCACAATGGAATCAGATTGCTACAAGTTTGCTAGAAAATGTCACAAGTGTCAAATTTACGCAGATAAGATCCATGTGCCTCCGACCTTGCTGAATGTTATATCATCCCCGTGGCCATTCTCTATGTGGGGAATTGATATGATTGGTATGATAGAGCCGAAAGCATCTAATGGACACCGGTTCATCTTGGTAGCCATCGACTATTTCACCAAGTGGGTCGAGGCGGCTTCCTATACTAATGTAACTCGATATGTGGTTGTCAAATTTATCAAGAATCAGCTTATCTTCCGATATAGTGTGCCAAACAGGATTATTACAGATAACGGGTCCAATTTGAATAACAAAATGATGAAAGAACTATGCGAAGAATTCAAGATAGAGCATCATAATTCTTCTCCTTATAGACCAAAGATGAATGGGGCTGTTGAAGCCGCCAACAAGAATATCAAGAAGATCATTCAGAAAATGGTTGTTACTTACAAAGATTGGCACGAAATTCTCCTGTTCGCCTTGCATGGGTATCGTACGATGGTACGCACATCGACTGGGGCAACTCCATTTTCACTTGTCTACGGTACGGAAGCAGTGCTCCCGATAGAAGTAGAGATTCCTTCTATGAGGATTTTGATGGATGCAAAGTTATCAGAAGCTGAATGGTGCCAGAACAGATATGATCAGTTGAACTTAATCGAAGAAAAGAGGATGGCTACGCTATGCCATGGGCAGTTGTATCAGCAGAAGATGAAGAAGGCATTTGACAAGAAAGTTCGACCCCGTGTATTCAAAGAAGGTGACCCCGTGCTCAAGAAGATTTAGTCCTTCCTCACCGATGTCAGAGGAAAATGGGCCCCGAACTATGACGGGCCGTACGTAGTAAGAAAGGTTCTATCAGGAGGTGCATTGATGTTAGCAACAATAGACGGAGAAGAAATCACTCGCCCTGTGAACACGGACGCTGTCAAGAAGTATTTCGCTTAAGGGGGTTCTCATAACTTAGGGGGAACAAGTTGTTGTTCCCTTGATGTAATCTCTATTATTTTCCAACACTGTAAAATTGGGGTCACGCCTTTCTGTTGACCACCATTCAATAAAGTTTCTCATTTATCAAAATCTTTTTTTTCTCGATAGCAAAATCCAAATTGATTTAAACTTTTTCACTACTTCGTGTTTTACTCGGTATATGAATAACAAAGGGATGACCATGGACGTTTATTTCATCCATGGAAGAACGTCAATCACATATGTTTCCGCAAGCAAAGGATATTTATTTTATCCAGAGACGAGGCCTGTTTATGTTCAAAGATTTCTTTACAGGTGGTACGAGGTCTATGGAGATTTGGCTTGAGTACCTTTCTGTCTGAGACGTTCATTTCACTTCTCCTAGTCCGCCAGCATCCGCATGGCATATAAGTAGACAGCATGACATGTGCATTTTTTTCCGCATTCTTTGCGTTTGTTTTCTTCTATCGCTTTGGCTGTAGTTATCCCTAGGTGTTTGGGTGTGTCTTATCCCTCCAAATAGATTTGTCGACCATAGGCCGAAAGAGCACGATGTTTTATTTTCCCCATGAAGTTCCACCCTCATGGAAGATGGTTATTTTAGTACAACTCCATTTGAGTTCATACCTCAGTGGTCGAGTCTTGCTTGACAGCTTCTCTTCAGTTACTCCCTGAATTGAACTTCGGCCTTTGGAAATCACAGTATGGACAATCTCCAATTGACAGACATGGATTAAGTGTGCATTTATTTTGCACTCTTTGTTCCTCAGGAAGAATATTCATCAGCAGACATTCCTCCGACAATAGCATCATAGGATTTTCTTGAACATCTACATTCGGACTATGAACGATCTCTTTATTTGAGCAACTCGTTTTGACTAAAATCTTATTCAAAACGACAAATGATAGTTCCTACGAGACAGTTCATTCACCCTCATTAGGGTCCTTCAACATCATCAATTTGTCAAATGACATCACTTCATAAATTCATCAGAGAAGCTTACCGAAGACGTTACAAGACGCTTCTTTTTTTTTCATTTAAGAATATTCACTACAAAGATTTCACATATTTTTGCAACTACAACAAGAAATATTCCGCAGGAATGCATTCCCCAGTGAATTCATCACACAAATTTATTTCATCAAGCGACATCTCCCCAGAAAAGTCGAAGAAGTTTATCATATCAATCTCTTCATCTAAGGGGACATACATTACAATTCAACCGGACTACATCTCTTCCGAAGATCCCCGTTGAAGTTTTACAATCTACAATACATTATGGCTCACGGCCAAGAAATTTTACAATCTACAATACATTATGGCTCACAACCAAGAAATTCTACAATCTACAATACATTATGGCTCACAGCCAAGAAATTCTACAATCTACGATAACATTATGGCTTACAGCCGAAGTTCTACGATCACATCTACATTGACAAATCCCATCCACAACATACAATCTACAAATTATATCTACAGAGCTTTACAACTTACATCGACATCTACAGTCTACAATGACAATTACAAACTACAATTACATCTGCAACAACTACTACTACAAACTACAATGATTCTACAATCTACAAATTTTTCAACATTTCAAGTAGAGACTGAGACCAGCTCATGGTTCCCATATCATGACGCTCAGGGAGGTCCTACATCAAAGACTGAGACCAGCTCATGGTTCCCACATCATGACGCTCGGGGAGGTCCTACATCAAAGACTGAGACCAGCTCATGGTTCCCATATCATGACGCTCGAGGAGGTTCTACATCAAAGACTGAAACCAGCTCATGGTTCCCATATCATGACGCTCGGGGAGGTTCTACATCAAAAACTGAGACCAGCTCATGGTTCCCATATCATGACGCTCAGGGAGGTTCTACATCAAAAACTAAGACCAGCTCATGGTTCCCATATCATGACGCTCGGGGAGGTTCTACATCAAAAACTGAGACCAGCTCATGGTTCCCATACCATGACGCTCGGGGAGGTTATACACTTTACTATTCCCAGTTGAATTTCAAAAAAGGATATACAAAAAAAGAGAAAATAATACGTAATAAAATCGAATTATCGACTCGATCAAAGAAAAATTCATTTGGACTATTACTGACCACTATATTATGGTAGTAAGTCTATCCTTCGACTACAAGTTTCTCTCCTATTGTCTAAATCTCCATGTCCCTTGGCGTACGTGTAACCATTATACTTTTAGATATTTCCCATTGGTGGTTGTTTCTTGTCCCCGTGGAGTCTCCTTTTGTCGAGCCAGTTCTTCCCGCGTGTCGTGTCTAGTCATTCCCCAGTGACACCCTTTCCTCACAGGACTGTCTGTCTTGTATTTTTATATCATCGCATATCATGTGCATTCGGTGGCTTCTTAGGGCCAAAAATTCATGCAATGTTTGTATTTAAGTCCCTCCTATCTCGTCGAGATGAAGATTTCAATCTCCATATCTCCGTATAGAAGTAACTTAAATAGGGGCATCTGTCGCACCCTAATTTTTGACCTTAAGATCCCACCTCCTTGCGTTTTCGTTATCTTCTACGTGTTTCCTTTTTACTTTTGTACGCGTGTTTATTATGACTAACAAGTGTGTGCAAGTGTCTTAAATTCTAGTGAATATGACACTCGTATTTCAGTACTTCCAGACATGACCGGCTGGTTCTTATTCAGGTTGTGCTTGCGGTGATTTCATCGTTTAAGCAATCAGGGGGCAAGTTCAAGGGAATCTTCATGTGGTCCTTACCAAATCTAGATTCCAAAATATGAGAGCCAAGTTTTACCAGTTCATAAGCTGGACTAAGCTCGAATTAATTTATTTAATTTGATCTCATTCAAGACTCACGAATAAATTTGTACAGGTAAGATTGTCACATGTCTTGAAGTAAAGATGTAGGCGACGCGAATTAGAATATCACAAAACCAAATTCTTGGTGGACTCTTTTTGACTATTGCAATGATGAACTTTGTGGGTATAACCACTTGATTTCACCTTTGGCACGAAAGAGGGACTCTTTGATTACTAATTGGGCAAGTTGATTCGTAATTGAATACTTTTGCACGGTTGTTACAGGCCTTTTCAAATCTCATTTTCATTTGAATACATGAAGATATTACATGATGTCAACAACCAGTTTACACTGTTTTAAGGCACCAAAGCTATTTACATAAGTTTGTACATGGTTATGGGAAAACGATATTGACATAAACCATTGCATTCATGGTCCTGTTATGCTACTAAAACACTAAGAGGACGGGAAATGGGACTTTTCTCATCAGTAACACACCCAATGTTTGGTTGATCATTGTAAGCATGCGTTTTACAGCAAGGAAGCCCTGCTGTTACACCAGACTATGTAAGGGATCCCCCACATATAGAATCAAAGCCGAGATCATATTAGCCCCTTCTTCCATGCCGTAAACGCAAAATTACTCTTGTGTAACTCCATAGAAGATTGGTCGTATTGAGTTGTTTCCGAACTAAATGGAAGAACCACCTCTAGCCTTCGTTTCTAAGACTTCAAGCATATGAGCATGAGCTTGAGAAAGTATCAGTCCATTTCTCAAGGACCAAATCTGCAAAATGAAAAGAGGTTGCAGCAATGTCAGAAAGCATTCATTTATGAAGAGCAGGCCAGTATTAGAGGAGAAGATGTCAGACTTGCCGCGAAAGAAAAAACTCCCCTTTGACCGCAAACCAAGTAGAAAGGGCAACCCATTCAGATTATTGCAACGACAACCACTCAGCCGGCCTCCGCATCAAAGCTAGCATGCGCCACAACCTTCTTCCTTAAATTCAATACGAAACTTAGCACCGACGGCGACACGAAATGTGCTGGATACCCTGTTACCAACAGAAGGAGTTTAGTTTAACAAACTGCGAGAGTAGGAAATAAGTGAATGGAATAAGCCACATACCTTAGACATTGAACTATGCGTCTTCCCGCAGCATCTTCAAGGTCGGTCGAGGACTAGGCGTTTCGTATTATTCCTCAAGAACCTGGAAAGATTCCATAGAGGTCACAAACTCTCTTCATGAATTAGAAGTTGAAAACAATATCTTAAAGCTCATTGAATACGTATCAGATCCTTGCAATACCCTTGATATGAAGGCCTTGCAGTATCTCTATATTAATTCACAGTTTGTTTACAAAGTACCCATTCATAAGCATTTAAGTCAACTGGCTTCCAGATTTAAGCATCTAACTCGTGGAGTGCTGATAACGAATGAAAAATCAAAGAGAGACAGATCACAGCCATGTCCAGCCTATATCTTGAATTTTAAGTGCCCCTGCTCTTTATATGTTTTGAGCTTCGAGCTATCAAAAACTCATGTTGAACTCAAGGATTGGACTCCAATGCTAAGCTTCATTGAGAAGGTCATCGAATTTCTGGTGGGGAAACTTAGTTCATGGAGATTCCACCAATAAAGCACTTATACTGTTAAAAAAGATTAACAGAAGAAGTAAATCAAGATGTCAACACCATTTCAGTAGAATCTAATTTAAAATTTGGAAACCAAATCATAAGGGTTGTTTAGACCTTTTCTTTTCCACTTCAGACAAGCTAACTGAAGATGACAATCATCAATGCAGCTAAAGAGGGAAGTGTAGCTTACAGAGAGTTTTCTTCGACTTTGTTTACGCACATAGCATCAGATGCAACTCTGAAACTGTTGGGACATTTCGCTGAGTCACCACTAGCAAGTAAATATCAGCCTCTATGTGCAGGAGAATATGTTGAGCAAGAGCTTGCTGTAATCAATCTTAAAGGGAATAATTGAGACTCTTTAGGGTGAAGATTGTAGTAAAATGTTCATCCGTTCTTACTCCACGGGACCATACTTGGCCATTGTTTCTCCGTATTAAACACCTGCAAAAACAACACAAGAATGAGTGAGGATTTTCACAACAGCACATCACAGTTCTGTTCCAGAAATGGAAGATCCGTCAGTTATCAACCGATCACGGCATCACGGTGAAACCTGTCCAAAATCCAGAGCAAGCAGAATAAGTTTACGAAGTTATTGATGTTCAAAGCAAAACCAACATAATATGTAAATACGGTCACATAGTGAAGTTAGAAGCTTACGTACCTATGCAAGTTGAAGGCACTGATCTGTAAGTTCTTCCATATTTTAATGGAAAGTTACCAGAGACTACAATCTTATCAAACTCCAGAGTTTCAACATCATTTAAGCTCATAACATTAACAGCGACACTGTCAGAATTTCGCCTTATTGCCAACACTTCAGTGTTACAGTGAAGTTTTATAGGAAGTGATTCAGCAATCCTCTACCAAGGACTTGTATATCCACCTTTAAATCGGAGAATTCTTCCAGCCATGGATGTTTTGGTGAATTCATGAATATAGGCATAAGGCATGTCTTGTATGAATCCCTATCCTGAAGCAGTATAACCATATGCAACAGATTTAGGAACTGATTTGAGTCCATGATGCTCAAGATATTCCGGAGTTAAGTCTGTCGCAACTTCACTGACAGCATGAATCCCAAAACGACCCGAACTCTTCACCTTTTCCTGTGAATATCACAAGAAGAATTAGCAGGATTCATCTTTCAATTCTCATCTCATAGGAAGATTAACAACAAAACAAGAAGACTAACTTGGATTTTCAATGTAAGTGACATAACAGATACGTAATCATCAGCAACCTTAATGTCTTGGTATTTCCCCGAAGAAGTGTCGATAATAGCAAGCTTGTGGGAGTCCAATTATTATAGTGCAGAACCTCCTCCCTATCACAGCGACAACCCACGACCTGCTCGAGAAATAAGGAAAATAAACGTCAAAATAAGGTTCGGAATAGGGCATTCAGAAAATAATTTAAGTTAGCTTCAAGAACATATCACCATCATCATTAGCCTTTTATTATAATCGAGCACGTTCAGAACTCCGCTCTCTCATAGACATTGAGGATGATACAGACATGGCCATGTTACTAATGAGCTTGCTTGTCAGCATGGTTGATGTACCGCTCCACTGGAGACCTATGTGAAGAAATCCATCGTCATAAGCACGTTTGCAGCCTGGGGACACTGTCCATATGAAGTATTGACAGATATATTGGTACAACATCCGAATATCATTACCTAGCAACTCCTCTGAAGGGAGTCACACCTATGTCTGGTGTCGCTGAAGATTGAAATCACATGCAAAGAAAATGTTTAGAAAATGCAAGATATACTTAAATTAAGAACAAGCGGACAGGTGACCTTCATCAAGTCTCTTTCAAAGCATCAATACAGACACTTAAAGAACAAACTCACCTAATGAGGACCAACAGCGGTAAACTGAGCTCTCAAGTTTGATATGGCGAATGGACCATGAGAATTCGTTACCATTTGCAAGTAAGAGAAGGCACGAAGAAATATTTTCAGAAGAATACATCCCCACTGAATAACATGAACAAAATAAAGAATAAATTGACTACCTGTGATTATCAATTGAACAACTATCGACTCAGTTCCTACTTCCATACCGGCAGCTGATGAGCGGAAGAATATGGTATTGTCAACCTTTGAGAAACTATCAGAATTGTTAACGAAAGACTTATTAGATGCAAAGATGAATCTTCATTGCAGTCCTCACGGTTCTGCTAATGCCTCCTAGCCCTAAGTCCTTCGCCACCTGTACCTGCCAGGTCACATTTAGAATATAAAAAAACCGTTAGAGGATATTCCTTGAAGGAATAAGAGATTCTATTCAGCATCAAATCAAATGGAATCACATATCAGAGATTGAGATTTCATTTAACAAGCATTAAACGAAATTGGGCAAAAAGGGGAAAGTTTTCAAATATGATTTGTCCCAAATTGGAAAACCCGAATCAGTATTCAAGACAGCAATTAACCATTCCATCAATACACTTCAACTTGAAGCCTATATAAGGGGAGAGACGTGAGACGAAGTGCAAAAAAGAGAGGAATTCGTAACCACCACAAGAGAAACCCTAAAATTTCATAACCTAAAAAAGTGAAGAAGAAGACTTATCTGTTTCAAGTCTCGAAGAAAGTCGTTGACGCCGGCGCCGCTTCAACCATCGTTGTCTCGAATCCGCCACCATCGCCACCGAACACTCGTGATTTCTGGGTAAAATTATTCGTCTAGACCCATTTGATGTGTGTTGAGTTTGTTGGTTTACAGGTCCACCATAAAAAATGAAGAAGAAGCTCAGAGCTAATGGATCGAAAGAGAGAGGAATCGAAGCGGAGGGGAGAAAGAAGGAGATCGAGAGAGAAAGAGGGATTTCACATTGGGGCTTAGGGATTCCGCCTCTGTGTGTTTTTTTTTGTTTTTTCTGATGAAATAATTATGAAGCTGCAACACATACACGCACACACTACTAATCACCACCAATCACCACTAATCTGCCATTAATCTAACTTAATCAACCTAATTTATTTAATCTAATTAATTAATATAATAATCATCCATTTTTTTTACTATCAATATTTAATCTAATTAAGTAACCATTAGTTAATCATTTTCTTAATCATCCGTTTTAATGGATTAATCACTTTTTTGTTTAATCAACTCCTTTTTATTAATTAATCTTTTTTAGTTAACCATGTTTATTTCTATTTAATTAACTTATTAATGTTTTTAATTTTATTAATAATTCATTCTCATCACTAAATAACTTTTATTAAACAATGATTATATATATATATATATATATATATATATATATATATATATATATATATATATATATATATATATATATATATATATATATATATTAATTTGCTCATATTCTTATAATAGGCAAAACCGTTTCATAATTTAAACAATTCGTAGTCATAACAACTTTCATAAAAAAAAATTATAAACCTTTTCTTTTCTTCATAAGATAAAATAAACTTCTTAGATATTCTAAGAAATCCTTTATTTAAGGTCACCCTCTGGAATTGACTTATCACTTAAAACTTTCATCTAAAACTAAAAACAATCAACATCGTAAAATACAACCTACTCGTGCACACTCACATTCACAATTCACTCACCTACACCTTAGTGCTTTCATGCGTGTGTATGGTTTTACTTTCCGCAATTTACCTTCCGCAATTTAATATTATCGCATTTATTTTACCGCGTTGCATTCCGTCCAAAGAAAAAACCTACACATGATTCAACAATCGTGTGTAGTGCACATCATTTGCATCATCCTCCCACATGATCCTTGATCCCATTCAAGTTGATCTGTTAGGACAAAGCCTACCGCATAGGAAGGACCGTTGTCTTTTATCTTTTACAACTTAGACGAATACATACAAAATAAAACAACAATTATTCAAACACATTAGAGAAAGATCCCAAATCATCTTAAGCGAGATAGAATCTCCATCCCACATCAATACAATCAATACCGTAGGGACTTTGCCTTAAGAGAGATAGAGGCATACCTCGTCGATCCATATCCGAGTACTTGAGCCCTTCTCTTAAGACGATGCAAAGACTATTCTCCTATAATTTGTGGCGGTTAAATCTCCCTTAAAATGACAACGCATCTCTTCTCCTAAAATCAATCAATCAACTTCCCTAAACCCGTAGGAACTTTGACCATAGTCAAAGAACTCCTCAAACCCTTTAGGGGAACTACAAATACTCTGATTCCACTCCCGTAAGGATACGTAGGCATAAGATGCGACATCTTATCGAGTATACTTAGAAATAAACCCCTAGGTCTTTCAACCCTTAAGCAGATAAACTTTAGCAACAAACAAACATAAAACAAGAGGTTCCTGTAGAGTACTACAGAAACTTAGGATGCTAGCACCTTCCCTAAGTTTAACCGACCCCCGAACCTATAACTCTCTAAACCTTGCATTTGCATTGCATTGTGAAAATTTCGATCTTTTATCCCTTCCTTTGGACAAATCAAAGTTCGGTTGCAAAATGAATTAAAGATTCAAACTAATCAATAGTTTGGTATCCAAATTTCACCGTGACAGCTTGCACAAGAAGTTTCGGAAGAAGGCTGATCAACATCCAAGTCGAAGAATCGAGTTTGGATGGGAATCCACCTTCTTTTTGGAAGATCTTGTTAAGAGATGAAAAATAGTGAGATATTGGGTTTCTAGGTCACAAATATCTCTCTTGGAGCAAAACAAAAGAAAGTGGTTGAAAAGAAGATGAAAAATATATTTTACAAAAAGTAGCTCTTGCTACTTATAGAAAGAAAAATTGTTGTCCTGTCTTACTCGCTAGCCGAGCAGAATGGTTCGCCTAGCGAGCCCTTCACTACTTCATTCTCTTCAGCGAGCTAGGGCCTTTTTGATTCTGGAAGCCCTTGCTACCTGCTCGCTGAGTGCTCGCCTAGCGAGTAGTTCGCTACCTGCCTCGCTCTGGCAAAATATGATCAATTTGATTTTGTCCAAGTCTGGGAGTGTTCGCTAGCAGCTCGCTATGAGCTCGCCTAGTGAACAACTCGCTACCTCTCTCGCCAGAGATTCGCCTAGCAAGCTTGCTTTTGCTTGCCTTCTTTCTTGATTCCTTTGTCATCTTTCTTGTGTCTTCCAATTCTACTCTTTCACGCCTGATTTCTGCACATAAACACACAAATTAAAGGTACCAAGCTCATTTCACAAAATATTGCAACTTAAACAAAAGCAAGGGCGATTTTGAAACTTTCTGGACAAAACGGAGTGAAAGATGCGCACATCTGATAGCTCAAATAAGCAAAATTAGGCATCTAACAGACATCCATATCAGCTTTATGATTGATTCATATAAAATACTATGATTAGAATATGTATATACGCTTAACCCTTTTTACATGCATTCAACTAATTTTCCAAATGTAAGTGAACATAGTTATTCATCTCTACTATCATGTATCCTCAAAATACCATATTGATACCACTCATGCTACCCATGCTACTAATCAACACAATACAATAAAAGATACTAGTGAATATCAACTTACAAGACTATGTCAAAAGTTTTCTCACTGATAGATGAATATCTAAGATCTAGGATTTGAAAAGGTTTTATCAAGACCCACAAATAAGAAATCAAAGACAATATCAATATTGAATCAAAACTAGTTCACAATACATGGATTAGATGAAATACATAAGGTATCAAAAGATTACATCCAAATCCAACAAGAGCTCGAAGCTCTTACCTTATCCCTTTTAGGGTTTGTGTTTCTCTCTCTAGAATATACTTGGAATGAAGAGAGATAAAATTATATTATGAAAATATAAGGGTTATAAAAGTTCTACAAAAAGTTATGCTCTAAAAAGCAAGAAAAAAATATATATAGTAAAACAAATATTTGTCTTGTTCTTCTAGCGAACGCCTTCTTCGCTCAGCGAAAACCATTTTTGGGCACTTCATGTTCCTCAGAAACAGTTAAACCGTCATTGGGAAATATCTGAGTTCGCAGTGCGAACACTTCTTCTCACATCGAACCTCTTCGCTACAGATTCGACCAGTGAACTTAGGGTCCTTTTTCTACTGCTTCTAATCTGGGATGGTTCGCTAGAGCTTCCCCAGGACCTCGCACAACGAGCATTGGCTTTCACCTCGCTGGTGCTCGTACAACGAACATGCTTATTCCTCTTTATTTCTTTGGCTTCCTTGTCTAATCATTTGCGTCTTAATCATTGATATTTTATGCTTATATCTTGCACAATAACACACACATAAAGGAATCCAAAGGTATTTGTAATATGTTGAAGAATCACACAAGAACAATAAATAAATCCATTAAAACATGAGAGTTGAGTTGAAAAATGTCAAGAAAGATGGTTCAATTTAAGTCAAAATTTGCACTTAACAGTGCCCAAACAATATCTGTCGCAACATTTTTGTGTCATCTCTTCTTCTAATTCAGTAAACATAATTTGCACTATTCATCAACTTAAACAAGTGTAGTATCTCAATTCTTAGACCTTTGATCTCGTTTTGTAATTTACTGTTATGTTTATATATTTGTGTGATCCGGGTAACATTCATTAGATCCCGCTCTTGCAATAAATGCAATGTGTGTCTGTGAGAAACATGACGTTTTGTCAAATAAACAACATATTATCTTTCTTCTGAAATTAGACGACCAACAAACGAATAACTTTGTAATCTATCAGGCAAACTGTGGTTGTGAAGTCCATATTTTACATCAATCTTCTATTCCGAACCATCTTTAGACGGTTTTAATATGATTTTAAATGGACATCCGTATTTTTTTAGTCGCACTTTGTGTTGTAACATCAACTTCCTTGTATTTTTCACCTTTATCATAACCAAATATTAATTTATTGATTCTTTCTCTTTTTCCGTTTCCGCATCTAAACGAGTGTAATGTTAATATTTACTTTACTTCTAATTTCAACTTTTTTAATCCATCTTATCACTTTTTCTCGTGTATCAAATTTTTCTGCAGTTGAAAATATTTTCGTATATCAACTCATATCTGATTGTTATTAGATATCTATAAATGAATCTCTATAACAGTAAAACATAAAAATAATAAAATTAAGTCAAATTATTTTTTGAAAAAAAATGTATACCATATAACTTATAAGTAAGTTATTGGTGAACAAACTCATGACTATCATAATACTTATAAACAAGTTAAGATTATAGAATTAAATAACTTTTATGTAAGTATTATGATGCACTTCTAATATATAAAAGAACTTGGTTGCAAGAACTAGGTTGCAGGTAATTTCAATGAAGACAAATTATATATCATAATACTTTAGCCAAATTTATCCGGTCTACAAAGGTTTCAATTTCAAAAGAATTAATTATAATAATAAAAATTAAATAAATAAATTATTTGATAAATAAAAGATAAAATTAAAATATTTAAAAGAATAAAGAGGGTGAGGAGATAATATTAGAGATATAAGATAAAATTCCCATTGTGCGGTTTAGGGGTCTTTGCACATTAAATAAGGTTGGTTTTGAACTTAAGAGATCATAAAAAAAATTATTTTATATATATATATATATATATATATATATATATATATATATATATATATATATATATATATATATATATATATATATATATATATATATATATATATATATATATATATATATATATATATATATATATATATATATATATATATATATATATATATATATATATATATATATATATATATATATATATATATATATATATATATATATATATATATATATATATATATATATATATATATATATATATATATATATATATATATATATACAAATTTGTTGATTTTTATAGATCGTAAATAACTTATCTATATCTTTTTTAAGCTAACTTAGACTTCACTAAACTATAAATGTCATTTTCATTTTTTGGGATAATAATGCTGCCAATATTATCTCATACACACACGAATCACGAATCTCCTAGTAGTATATTGTTCGGTTCAGGGGTGTTTGCACGTTAAATAAGGTCGGTTATATATATATATATATATATATATATATATATATATATATATATATATATATATATATATATATATATATATATATATATATATATATATATATATATATATATATATATATATATATATATATATATATATATATATATATATATATATATATATATATATATATATATATATATATATATATATATATATATATATATATATATATATATATATATATATATATATATATATTTATTTATTTAAATGTAAGTTTTTTTAACTTATTCTATATCATAGATTTTGAATTAAATCTAATATAATAATTAATTAGTATTTTTATTTAATTAATTATTAAATTAAATTAAATTTAAAAACTATAATTTGAAATATAATTTAAAGTAAGTTAAAAGAACATATTCTTGGAGTATATATATATATATATATATATATATATATATATATATATATATATATATATATATATATATATATATATATATATATATATATATATATATATATATATATATATATATATATATATATATATATATATATATATATATATATATATATATATATATATATATATATATATATATATATATATATATATATATATATATATATATATATATATATATATATATATATATATATATATTTTTTTTTTTTTTTTGTTCAGTTGGGTCAGAAGGCTCAATAACCGTGATCTAAAAATGCCCTAATTTATTAAAGTTATTTGCAGAACATGAAAGTTATCCTAGGCTAGAGCGTATGGGTCCGGATCTAGGATCCATCTAATGGATATCTACATTTCACAGTTGAAGATCCGCAAACTACTATAATCTTCATACTATATAAAGATGAAGCACGTCATTTCCAACTACAATTCAAATTTAAAAATCATTAAGTCATTTTACTCACATACTGACTTAAACTTTAGAATACTAACATAGCATGTCATATCCATTCTCACTATATTGGAAACTCAAGTCCACCGTTCCAATCCACAACCTTTGATCCTCAATCAATTTTTGTTCTCAAGCAAAACATTGTAACTGTCTGTGTGAAATGACATTTGATTCCCATGTTTTCCAATTTTGAATATTTTTCTATAGATTCATAGAATCAAAATTCTTCAACCTAGCAATTCAGATTCCTTGAAATCGAGCGCCATATTTTTATCCTTGATCTACTCCGACCATAGATCAAATCAAATATCCAGAACGACATAAGCCTGTCGTGTGTATTATGCTAGGGTCTACAACTTCACCTCAAAAGTTTTGTCGATCATACTAGCGAAATAAGAACAATCCACTTCTGAAGTAGATGATCGGCGCTCTTTTGGAGTGTGAGGTCCTAACCGAGCTAAGAAGGCAGGTGCATGCGATACCCCTCGAACCCTACAAAGAATCTCAACATCAAGAGCATCCCTTGCGACATCTCCTCCCTGCAAGCGAGGAAAACCCAACTGAGAAGACTGGGTAGGCCATTTTTCACCCTGAGTGAGGCACGAGCACTGACCGACACCAGAGCATTCGAAGGGCTAGCGGCCGCCTACACAGTCAGAATTCCCTTTTTTATTTAGTGAATTATCTTCTTTTACTTCATTGAATCTGTATAAGATAATTATCAATAAGTCTAGAATTACTGATAAAAATAACAGACAATGGGAGACAAAGGCACCGTAAGCTCGCCGAAGATAACATTCCTCTCCTCCTTGGTGTCGATGCCTATCAACAAGCGGGTTTCAATAATCAGATTCAAGCATTTCTTTGAGGTTTCATCCAGAGGAACAATTCTCTTGGCGTAACCCAACTTTTTGACTAATATGATCATTTATTTCTTCACATAAAGCTCCTCTTGGAAAAGTCATTTTTCTTATAAACATATGTTTCATTCCGTCTCAAAAAGCGGGATTGGTTCCAAAAATAATGAAACAAATCCATACACCTATTCTCTGTCCTGGTACCTACGATATGTATTGCCGCATGAGCCTCCTCGTTGAAATGCGTAACCAAAAAGTTGATCAAGCACTGTGTAACTAGACTCTTTATGTATATTCTTTGGAATGGGAGACGACTACCAAATTTTATTTCGACTATAGGATTACGGAAAAGTGGTCATATTTCGCCCTATATCTTTGTTATTTGTATGGATTTCTGATCATTGTTATCTGTATGGATTTCTGATCATAGAAAGTAATTAGGGAAGCCAATAAAGGCCAATGGAAACCTATCATGTCATCTCGTAATGGACCCCCTCTATCACATTTATCATATTGGCAAAATAAATTGTTAAACAAGGTTGGTTATTTGACTCTGATTAGGTATGTCCTGAACTTTATCCCAAATTATTATATGCAAGTGGCTAGGCTACCTTAGCCAACTTGTGATTTTATTGATAGGATGACTACAATTTTTGTGTGCAAATGTGATTTAAACTCTAGTGTGCATCTAGTTTGCTAGAATAAAATACATCAGTGAAAAAATGTTCCTTAATATGAAAAAGAAACCTGGATTAATTAATTGGAATGTAATTATGAAATCTCTTTATGCTCTTTAAGATGAATTTGAATTTAGATAGGTGTTGGCTATAAATTTTGACGTCTGAATTGGATTAAAAGGAAGTAATAGAGTTTCTGAAGAAATCAATTGACTTCGACTAGAACTACCTTTTTTTGGAGTGTGAATCGAAGGCGTCCCTTTGCAAGGAGGAACTATTTTTTGGACTTAGAAATATTTCCTAATAATTGGGAAATGTGATTCGACAGAGGTACTACTGAAGGCATTTCGACAAGAATTTTTGAATTCAAATAAAGGAGGGAATGTTCGTTCTTATCCATTTCTCAAAGAAGACACGTGGAGTGCTTCTAAGAGTCGAAAATATGCAGAGCACCACTTATCTCAATTTAGTTTGCTAGCCGTTAATGCCAGTTATTTTTTATTAGTATAAATAACAAGTATTAGTGTTAGAATTTGTGTGTGTTCAATTATGTACAAATTCCTCAATATACACAAAGTACCCGCGTGTAGAGAAACGAGTTCATGAGAATGTATGTTGATGCAACACCATTTTTACATTTCAATGCAATTCAATAAGTCTTTTCATTAAGAATTTATCTTTTCTTACGCAAGTTACTTTCTACAATTTTTACCAGTCTTTCGACTTTAATCCTTTGTGTTCAATTCTATTTACATTTTTTAAACAAGTTATTTTTATCGTGAACTCTGTCAAAGTGTTCATTGTTTTTTCAAACTTTGTTTAAGATCAATTAGCACATGTCCTAGGATTTGTACGGTCGATCATGCGAGTAAAAAAAACTCTTTTTTTGATTTGGAAGACCAGTGGTTGTTCACCAATTTTCACGGCGAACAAATTGGCACGCCCAGTGGGATAGTGCTAACTGATCATAAAATTTGCTTCGAAATTTTTGAAAATTCATTAGTTATGCGGTCAACTTTCTCTTTGAAAACTTCGTTGTATGTTATTAAGAAGTGGTAAAGTAGCCACCGTTAATGAAGATAGAACAAGGAGAAGATATAAGAGGAGAATGACGGAAAACTCTAACCAACAAAATATTCCTCAAGATACGCCTAGTAACAATGTAGAACCACCCATAGGATCTTCGACAGGAGGACCAACGGTTTCAGCACCTGTCTATGAAGCAATATCATCTATGGGAAGTTCAATACCTACCCATTTGATTGCCCATACACAACCCATTCTGGCTTATATTGGGCCAAGGGATCCTCCACAGACTCCACCACCATTAGGGGCTTCAGCATTCATGAGCGTCACTCCTCCTGGATTTGCAATACCCCTGCCTCGAGACCCACCCTATGGAATGCCAACTTTGATGATGGTAAACTTACAAAACACCCCTCCATTATATACAGAGCCCTTAATGACTTCGCCATTACAGGGATCAGGCTCTGGGGTAAATATGGGCCTAAATAGTCAAACTTTAGGATTAAAGTATTCCGTCCAAATACCAAATTTGACAACCAGTTCTGCATCATACTTAAGACAACAGATGGACGAGAGTAACCTTCAAATGGTCCAAATGATGTCCTAAACTATGGGGAAAATCTTTCAGCCTCTTATTCATAATACTATCCAAACTAATCAATAATTAGCAACATAAATGACGCTTCTTGTAGAATTCTTTGGTGTACCAAACCCCCCTCGACAACCACCAAGGGGGTATACGATAGAGAACCAAGGGTTAGTTTTTGACGATGATACCACCATTAACCAAATTAAAAAAAAACTGGGAAATATACCCTAGGAAAATCAAGACAACCAGGGAAGGATCGAACGACCTAGAGTCGAACTCCCTAGGAATCAACTACAAATGCCTATAGAAGAAGAACCAAGGGTAGTTTTGGTAAATAGGAACTAGGATGTTGAAAATGTTGTAAAACAAGTTTAACGTAACAACGTAGTAACAGATAATAATTTGGATGCCATGGTCGAAAGAATCATGGCACATAATGGAGTAAGTATTGGCCTTGACGACCAAATTGTATATCACCATTATCTAAATGCATCCTTCAGTCAGATTTATCCCCAAGAACAAAGGTTACTAAGTTTTCTAGGGATACTACTGAGTCCACTGTCAAACATGTGGCTAGGTATTTGATAGAAGCCGGAGAAATTTCGAATGATGAGAACCTTAGGGTAAAATATTTCCCAATTTCTCTTACAAATAACACTTTCACTTGGTTCACAACACTACCTGCAAATTCGATTCATAATTGGACTTAATTAGAGCGTTTGTTTCATGAGCAGTTCTACATAGGATAGACAAAGATCAGTTTGAAGGAATTGGCTAGTATAAAACGAAAGTTTACTAATCCAATAGACATTATTTGAATAGGTTTTGATTCCTTAAGACAAGGTGTTTCACATAAGTTTCAGAACATGAGTTAGTCGAAATGGCTGTTGAGGGCCTGAACTATTCCATTAGGAAGAAACTAGATACTCAATACCTGAGGGATATGGCCCATTTGGCCTATAGGTTTCAATAATTAGAACGCTTGAAAGAACAAAAGGCTAGAGAAAATAAGAATAAGAGAATAGCCTATGTCGAATTCAATAAAGAGGACAAATGCCTTACATTGAGCCTGTAAGTTTCGACGAGAATGAAGCAGATATTACTGAATTGAAACAAGGATCACCCTATTCTTGCAAGGTTTTAGCACCTTCGAATGGAAAGAACTCTACCAAACCAGAAAAGAATGATAGATTTCCTAAGAAAACTTACACATTTGATGTCACAAAATATGACGAAACCTTTGATTTGTTAGTTAAGGATGGGCAAATGATAGTACCACCTGGTGCTAAAATGCCTCATTTAGAGCAAAGAAAGAAAATAGGGTTTTGTAAATACCATAATTTCTTGGGTCATAAAACCTCTTAATGTTTTCTTTTCGGGGATCTTGTTCAGAAGGCTATCTTGGAGGGAAGACTCAAGTTCAGGGAGAAGCCCAAGAACCAGATGAAAGTTGACACTGACCCTCTACAAGTTGCTGACGTTCATGGAGCCAAATTAAGTCAACATATCAAAGTCACTGAGGACTTCATCAATAAGGCTGTTTTGGTCCAGGTTATTGAAGATCTCAACTTGGAGTTCATGAAAGATTTTGTTCACGAAGCTACTGGAGGCTTCATCAAAGAAACTACTGATAGTTTTGGATGCAGGGTTACTGGTGGCTTCACTGAAGGAGCTACTGAGGACTCCAACCTAATAATGATAACGAAGGAAACTACTGACGATTTCGCTCGAATGGACAAGGCCGCTGATGGCCTTCAAATGAAATTCCATAAAATGGATATTGTTGATGATGTCAATATGGATATCAACATGGTCGAGATCTCACAAGAGATCCCCATGGAAGTAGACGAGGAGCGTTGACAGAAAGAATATAACAAAGTTGCTTACCCAAAGCATGAGGAGACCCTTATAGATTTTTATAGATTTTCTCCACATTTGCCAAAGGAAAAATTTTGAAGTTACAATGTGCCCTAGGTGCAATGTTGTGTTTGACAGAAAGGCAACACGCAACATAGAGCCTCTTACGGGCAACGATGTTTCGACCCAAGAAGATCTTCTTCAAGGCAGGATGAAACCAAACAAAGGGTGCCAGGAGTTAATGCCTCTACCTTCAAACCAAAGGCTGAGGCTTCGAAGGGAAGTTGGATGAAACCAGTCGAAGGCAAGCATCATGGACAACAGAAATGGAAAAATTTTGATGTGGATAGGGGCTCATTAATGGCTTACCGCATGGAGTTTCAGGCTTCGAAGAAGACAACCTACGTCTCAAAAAACTATAAAGGAAAAAAATCCAATGACTAGATCCCAGTGGAGAAGGGAGCAACGTAGAAGGAAGGCCTAAAGAGAGCTTGGGGCAAAGGATGAATCTAGTACTAACCTGCCTCTCATAAAGGAGAAAAAGGAGGAACCAAAGCCTGTCGAGAAGCTACCCATGGGGAGGAAGTTGTTTCCCACCCAGGAAGAGAAGGCCAAGGAGAAATGTGATTGGGCAATTGATGAAGATGAAATGCTAACTGACAATTTTGACTCTGAGTCAGAGGCCTCATTGGATATCATAGTGAATGTGGTATCGGTTTTGCCTAGAGAATTCGACCAGATAATAGAGGTCAAAGAGTTGAACGATTATACAGAAGCTGAGATGGTAGCACACAAGCCAATGTGCTACTATGTAATAAATAACGACTGTGTAGAAGAACAAAATGTGTTTTTCGAGCGGCCAAATGGGGCGATGAAAACTTTTTCAAATCTTTTGACACAGTCTTGTAAGTTGATATTCACTATTATCACTTTTATTTTATTATGTTGATTAGTAGCATGAGTAGGATATATATGGTATTGTGAGGATGCGTGATAATAGAGATGAAGAACCATATTCACTTACATTTGACAAATTAGTTGAATGCATGTAAAAAGGGTTAAACGTATATACGTATTCTAATCATGGCGTTTTGTATGAATCAATCATGGATCTCATATGGGTGTCATATTTGTTTACCTATTTATCTTTGATTTGAACCGTTATAGAAATATACTCTTTAGATCAAGATCTAGGATGATCATCTGTTAGGTTCTAGACATAGATTTAGGCTTCAGATTTGCTTGAGTATTAGTTATTAATACTTTGTGTTGTTCAGTTGCGCGAGACATCACCAATGAGACAATACGATTGTTCTATCGATGTTGCGTTAGATATAACCTCTGTTGTGGGTGATACGTGAGGATATTAGACGAATGATTGATTTGTGTTTAATTGGTTAGAAGAATGCATGTGCTATCAATTGATGAGATCCAATCCCAACAAGGCTTTGTTTATATTAAAGTCTTTACTTTATATTTTCCGTCTTTATATTTTATGCCTTTATTTATGGTACCGTTGATATTTCAAAAAAATTTCAAACCAAGCTTAGAAATGTAGAGATCGTTGAACAACATTCTTTCCGTCACGCCGATCCATGTGGAAATGAATAAATCCCAAAGTGAATCCTTCCAAAACTAAATATTTGCTTGTTGCCGCTTTACTGAAATTCGAATAACATGGCGTCATTGTCGGGGATTGGTGTTTAGATATTGAAGTGCATTGCAATAGTTTCTATATTTTTGAACTTTGTACAATTGTTTATATTATATATATACTTATTTCCTTTTACGTTTTCTTAAGTGTTGCTTAGAGATGAATGATGAGAACCTCTTCTAGATTGGTCGCTATTTATATAAAAGGATCCAATAAAGATTCTCCCAGGTTTGGATGGTGTGGTAGGATGATGAGTGTGTGAAGGCAAGCAAGGTAAATTGTATCACTTTATAGAATATTAGAATGATTTAAAAAATTTGTGCTTTGTGCAAATGTGTGTTCTTGTTTCTTGTTGCAACTTTGTTTGAATCCTTGTTTCACTTAGGTCCAAAAGCCACAAATTATGAGAAACCTCCATTGTTTACTATATTCTAGGATGACTTATAAACCTTGTTTAATTTGTTTGATACATGCTTTATCTTTTGATTATTATGATTTTGTGGAAGCATTCGAAATGATCAAGACATTTGTTTATATTGAGCGCAACCTTATCCAAAAGTAACTTATCTATGAGTGGAGAGAATTTGTTTTTGAGCCTAAATAGTTTAGATCTCATTTTAGTGATGATGTTGGTTTATGTACATAATTTGAAAGTTTTGTTCATCATTGAATTTTTTGAATTCTAAATAAATTTCTTGAACCTTTAAACATTGTTTTAAATTGATTTCCTTCCCATAGAAATCAAGGAGTATTCACTTGAGGTTTGGTTAAGTTCAAGTTGGGGAGAATGAAAAGGAAAATGGTAGGTTGCTAAAAATTTTAAAAAATTTCAAGCAAGCATTGAAAAGAAAAAGTGTGAATATGAATGTGAAAAACAAAAGAAAAAGAATGCTTGTTTGAAAAAGAAAAATAGAGAATGAAATAATTGTGCAAAAGGAAGTTTGAGAAGGTTTGCAACAGAGAAAATAAAATGGTGAAAAGAAGTTGGGATGTGTAAATAACTTGTATAGTGAATGTTTCTTTTGCATTGACAATTTTGATTTAATAGCCTAAAGAAATTTACCTTTGTTGTGAACCCGACCAAGCTACAATCTTAAAAGCCCTTAGTGATCTTTTTGGTTCCATGTTTTCATTTTAATTAGTAGATGAATGTATGAATTGGATTGTTATTAACATTGTTTATCAGGTGAGTGAAATTACCCCGCGGTTGCAAACACATTAATTTCTTCATCCATATTTTGAAGAAGAGTGTTAGAGTGATTCAAGTATGAGAATTCAGTTGTTATTTGAAACATTACATAATATTTGTTTAAGAGCTAAATTCTTTGTCATTGTTCGATTCTATTGAGTGGTGAACATTGCTTGTTCGCGTTCTCTTACTTGACTAAATCCTCTTATTTGAGAAAATCTTTCTTGTTTGAATTTGAACCGTTAATCCTTTCTTGGTTGAATCTTATGCTTGAGCAAATCCTTTTGTGTGAGAAAATATATTTTGTTTTCATGAGGGGCATACTTTGCTTGAGGACAAGAAAAAATCTAGTTGGGGAGAGTTTGTTAAGTGAAAATTTTGACTTAAATTGAACCATCTTTCTTGGCATTTTTCAACTCAATTCTCGTGTTTTAATAGATTTGCTTCTTGTTCTTGTGTGATTCTTCGATTATATTACAAATACCTTTGGATTCGTTGATGTGTGTGTTATTATACAAAATATAGGTATAAAACATCAATAATTAAGACACAAAGGATTAGACAAGGAAGTCAAGGAAATGAAAAAGAATCAGCATGTTCGCCGAGCGAACAACAATGAGCAGCCAACGAACATTCGCTGAGTGAAGTTGCAGCAAAGCCCCAGCGAACCAGCCCAGATTAGAGGCAGTAGTAAAAGGACGCAAAGTTCGCTGGGCGAAGTTGAAGCGAAGAGGTTCGTTGTGCGGAGAAGTGCTCGCACGACGAAATCAGATATTTTCCAATGGCGGTTTAATTGTTCCTGAGGCACTTTAAGTGCCCAAAAGTAGTCTTCGCATGGCGAAGCATGTGTTCGCTGGGCGAACAAGACATATTTTAGTTTACTATATATGTACTTTTTCTCACTTTTTAGAGAGAACTTTTTGTAGAACTTTCATAACTTGTACTTTATCAGATCAAAACTTTATCTCTCTTCATTTCTTTGCATATTCTAGAGAAAGAAACACAAACCCTTAGGGGGAGAAGGTAAGATCTTCAATCTCTTGTTGGGTATTGGATGTAATATTTTGATACCTTATGTATTTCATCTATTATATATATTGTGAACTAGTTTTGATTCAATATTAATGTTATCTTTGATTTCTTATTTGTGGGTCTTGACAAATTTTTTTTCAAATCTTTGATCTAAGATACTCATCTATCAATGAGCAAACTTTTGACATAGTCTTGTAAGTTGATATTCACTAGTATCACTTTTATTTTATTGTGTTGATTAGTAAGCATGAGTAGGATCAATATGGTATTGTGAGGATGTGTGATAATAGAGATGAAGTACTATGTTCACTTGCATTTGGAAAATTAGTTGAATGCATGTAAAAAGGGTTAAATATGTATATATTCTGGTCATGGCGTTTTATATGAATCAATCATGGATCTTATATGGGTGTCATATTTGTTTACTTGTTTATCTTTGACTTGAACCGTTATAGAAATATACTCTTCAGATCTAGATCTATGATAATTATTTGTTAGGTTCTAGACTCTAGACATAGATTTAGGATTAACATTTTCTTAAGTATCAGTTCTTAATGCTTTGTGTTGTTGAGTTGTATGATACATCACCAATGAGACAATACGGTTGTTCTCTTGATGTTGCGTTAGACATAACCTCTATTGTGGGTGATACGTGAGGACATTAGACGAATGGTTGATTTGTGTTTAATTGGTTAGAAGAATGCATGTGTTATGAATTGATGAGATCCAATCTCAACAAGGCTCTGTTTATATTAAAGTCTTTACTTTATATTTTTCACCTTTATTTTATGCCTTTATTTATGGTACCGTTGATCTTTCAACAAATTTTCACAACAAGCTTAGAAATGTAGAGACCGTTGAATGACATTCTTTCTCTTGCACTGATCCCTGTGGAGACGATATAAATCTTGGAGGGAATCCTTCCAAAACTAAATTTTTGTTTCTTATCGCTTTACTACTGTTCGTATAGTGCCTGATCTGTTAACTTGGAAAGGAAATTTAGATAGTATTTATACTTCCCGTGATGGTTAGAAGTGGCTCAATACGACTGACAGTAACTTTTGGATGTGTGTGTGGCATATTCATGCTCTTGAGAAGGTGCAGTTCTTCCGTTGGACGAATTTACATAAGTCCTTACTTCGAGATCGATGTTGTGTCATCGTGGTATGTTCTAGACAGATCTCTACCATAAATGCAATCAGGATGCTGAGATGACTCTACACTACCTGAGAGATTGTGAATTTGCTACTCGCTTTTGGAAATTTATTGGCTTCTTGAACCCACTATTTTTCCAAGGGGATAATTTATATGATTGGATTAGACATGACATCGATGATGGTTCTATATTTTTGGTTGCTTGCTGGTGGTTGTGGCACACTAGGAACAATTTGTGTTTTCATAATGAATTGGTATCTTCCTATACTTTGAAACTGATCACAATGAATTATGCTAATTTGTTAGCTAAATATTTTCTCAAGTATTGTCTCATCCAATGAGAATGATCATGTGGAATGAACACAATGTAGCAATATGATTTTGAATGTTGATTGTAATAGCCTCAGTAGTCCTAGCGTCTCTATTTTTGGTGGATTGATTCGAAATGCTAATGGTGTTTCGGTTCACGGTTTTGCGGGTAATATTAGTTACTCTAACATCCTTCATGGTGAGTGATTGCGCTATATCATGATTTACGTATGGCTTGGGAATTTGACATTGAAGACTAGATGTGTTATTTTGACTATAACTCTACAATCAAACTTATCACAAAGTCGGTTAATGTTTGACATCACTATGTCGCGATTCTCCACAACATTAAATAGCTCCTCCTTAAGAAATGATGAGTTCAAATATTTCATACTCTTAAAGAAAAGAATGTTTATGTTAAAGTTGGTAATGATGTGGCATATCCGTCTTTTGCAGAGTCAGTTATAGAAATCATCACCTCACTTACTAACTGACATTAGTAGAACTTTATTTTCTAAACTATTTTTCTTCCTTTTACCACTGTACCAAAAGAAAAATATTCAAATTCAAATATTTCAAATATTTTCAATAAAAAAAAGTAAGATTCTGTTTGAATTTAAAGTAATGAGATAAATTTCAAAAATTAAATAAAGTAGAGAATCAAATTTACAATTAAATTATTTTATTAAACACATTAACAAAAACTAAATATATAATAATAATAATAATAATAATAATAATAATAATAATAATAATAATAATATTTAACTTTAAATTTAGTTTATGTAATGAAAAAATTAATTAAAAAAACTAATTATAAAAATACTAATTAATTACTTTGTTAACTCATCTAACGTAAACTTCTATACAATACAATATATAAAGAGAATACTTTGTTTTGGTGTGACTTATTTTTCTATCATTTTTATCCTTACTTTATTATATAATTTATTTAATAACTTTTTATCATTAACTTTCACATAACTTTTTATTATTAACTTTCACATATCGTATTTTAAAAAAAAATTATTTAAACAAAAAATATCATTTATATTTCCATTCATGTGCATTAAAAAAGCGGACAAACGCTAGTAATTATATAATAATTATACATAGAAATTCGAATAAACACAAGTTCAAATAAATAATATGTGAAATTTTAATCATTAAATATTAAATACAAAAGAGTCATGCTAAATACTATTTTCGAACTGGCAAAAAATTTAAAATATAAAATTTAATATGTATTCAGTTCGTTGAATAGACATAATATTTTTTTTAAAGTTAATTATTTTTGTTTTTAATGTATTGAATGCACATAATTAAATTTTTTTTTTAATTTTTTAAAAATGCTCGACTTACTTTTTAAATTTCTTAACGAATTAATATTTAAATTTGTATTACATAGAATTTTACAAATTAATCAAATAAAATAATTTTGAATCAAAATATAAAATAAATATAATATTTTTTTACCAAAAAATAAAATATTAGCTAAATGAACTATCCTACCAATTACATTATTAATTAAATAATTATATTGAAAACACACTTCTTTGTACATTGCTTCTCACCAAAACTTCAGTTTTCCATAAAACAGAATCATATCTACACCACAAATTATTCTGATTAGATTCATCAAGAAATTCAAAGTTATCATGTTCATTCTTTTTCTTTTAGAAAAAGTTAAATGATAACATATTTTATTTCATTTCTTTTTTAAAAAATTAAAACTTTAACCATTTTATTCCAATTTTCAAAATTCAATTCATCTACTAGATAAAAAGATTCTCCAAACACATAAAGAATAAAATAAAACCACAAAAAAAAATTAATTTAATTATCACTCTACTAAATTTGTTTTTTCTTCATGTCACTCTATTATAAATAGGTTCATATCTCACACTTTCTTTTAATCCTTACAAAAAGCCAGAGATTCCTCTGTAGCTATCTTTCAACAAAACTGTGTTCTTCTTCTTCCTTCAAAGCTTTTCATTATCATCATGTCTTCACTTTCAGATCTCATCAATTTTAACCTTTCAGATTCCACAGAAAAAATCATTGCTGAATACATATGGTGAGTTTTTAAGCTTCTTCGTTCTTCTCAAAACAGAGTTTTTTTTCCTCCTGAAACAGAGTACTCTGTTTTTGTGCTATGTTAACCTTATCGAAACAGAGGATACTCTGTTTTTTTTCCTTCTGAAACAGAGTACTCTGTTTTTTATGTTAGGTTATTTATGTAATATAAAAATCTTTTTTATAAATAGTAATTAACTAAAAAAAAATGGAACCCTTTTGTGTATATATTATTCAATCTGATTCTAGTATATTATAAATTAAAAAAGTTGATTCTTTTAGGACTATTGTTTTAGATAAAAATTAATTTTTTTTATGTGAATGTAAACAGGGTTGGTGGATCTGGCATAGACATTAGAAGCAAAGCCAGGGTAATTTATTTATTTTTTGTTTATTTATAGTTTATTATTAATCATTATATAAAATTTTATTATATTTATCATACTAATTTTTAATTTATTTTGTGTGGTTTTTAATAGACTCTTCCTGGCCCAGTGAGTGACCCTGCAAAACTTCCTAAGTGGAACTATGATGGGTCTAGCACAAATCAAGCACCAGGAAAAGATAGTGAAGTTATTTTATAGTATGATTAATTAAATTCACTAATTAATTAATTAATCACTTTTTAAAAAAAGTTATTTTTCCAAGAAACTTATGAGAGTTTCTTTGTTTTTTGTATTTTTGTGTTTATTTGATGAAAAAGTCCACAAGCTATTTTCAAGGACCCATTCAGAAGAGGGAATAATATTCTTGTAAGTTGTTCATTTTTATTTTTGTGAAATAATTGAGTTATTACTTATAAATTGATTAAAAAAATGGGTTCAAGTTTATTTAATTATATTAAAAAAATTAACTTTGTGGAAAAAATATTTAGGTGATTTGTGATGTTTACACCCCAGCTGGAGAACCATTACCAACAAATAAGAGATACAATGCTGCCAAAATTTTCAGTCACCCTGATGTTGCTGCTGAAGTACCATGGTATGTGTGTCTTCTTTCTAGAGTCCCATTTTTGTCACATTTACACTGTCAAAATATAAAACATATTTATGAAAAATATATTTATAAAAATATTCCAAAAATAACAATTACAAAAACTTTAATGTGTATTTTTTTTATTGATTATATGAACAGGTATGGTATTGAACAAGAGTATACTTTATTACAGAAAGACATCAATTGGCCACTAGGTTGGCCTATTGGTGGATATCCAGGAAAACAGGCATGAAAAAAAAATTTCTTTAATTTTTCTTCAATATTTTTCCATATTGAAGCTTATTTTTTGTAATTATTAATTATTTGTATATTAATAGGGTCCATATTATTGTGGAATTGGTGCTGATAAAGCTTATGGACGTGACATTGTTGATGCACATTACAAAGCATGTCTTTTTGCTGGCATTAACATTAGTGGCATCAATGGAGAGGTTATGCCTGGGCAGGTATGTGATGATTTGTTATACATTTGCATATAATATAATATAATATTGAATGATAATTTATTTTATGTTATGTTTTATTATTATTATTTTATTGATTTTTATTTAAAATTAAATATTTTTAATTATTTGTAAAAATTTATTTTAGTGGGAATTTCAAGTTGGACCTTCTGTTGGTATCTCTGCTGGAGATGAGATATGGGCTGCTCGTTATATTCTAGAGGTAATTTAATTTACATTTTTTTATTGATTTATTATTTTTATTTTTTTGAAAGGTTATATATGATTAAGATAATTTGTGAAAGTCAATAAAAATATTTATATTGATGAAATTTTTGTATTTTATATTACAGAGGATCACAGAGATTGCTGGAGTTGTTGTTTCATTTGACCCAAAGCCTATTCCGGTTAGAATATATATATTTTAATTATTATTTTTTACACTTGTTGAAAATTTTTCCTTTTTCAAGAAAATTTTTGTTTCTATGTTAACCTTTTATTTTATTACATTGATATTATTATTAGGGTGATTGGAATGGAGCTGGGGCTCATGCAAACTTCAGGTATAATATCATGCCCTAAAACTTGGAGTTTCTATTTACATTTGAAAAAACATACTATTTGGCGATTTTTCGAGTTAACTAGCGGTTTTACTTGTTATTTTGTATTGTCAATTTTAGCACCAAATCAATGAGAGAAAATGGAGGCTATGAGGTGATCAAGAAGGCCATTGAAAAACTCGGATTGAGGCACAAGGAACACATTGCAGCTTATGGAGAAGGAAATGAGAGACGTCTTACTGGAAAACATGAAACCGCCGATATCAACACCTTCTCTTGGGTAAGTCGAAATAAAAAAACCCTAACTAAAAATATTTATACACATACATGAAACCGTCGATATCAACACCATCTTCTAAATAAATCGAAATAAAAACCCTAACTTTAAAATCTACTCGCATTATGTTTTTAGTTGTCAATTTTAGGGAATTTTTGTACCCTAACTTGAAGATTTTCTGTGTAGGGTGTGGCAAACCGTGGAAGCTCAATTAGGGTTGGAAGAGACACAGAAAAAGATGGAAAAGGTTACTTTGAGGATAGAAGGCCAGCATCTAACATGGATCCCTATGTGGTCACTTCCATGATTGCTGAAACCACCATTCTCTGGAAGAAGCCATGAAGTTCCAACCACCATGTCTTTGGATTTACACCACTACATATAATGAGTCCAATGCCATTTATCTAGTTTATATATTATTATTGTTATTATTATAATATCTATTATTATGCAAAAGTGTTACTTCATTAGAAGTAATTTTCAAGTGGTCTTTAAGCAAAAGAGTATATGGTCCATATATGTATTTGGATTACAATAATTTTATCATCAATAATATGTGGTGCTTCTTCATTTTTCTCTTTGAGTTTATGGATCAATAATGCAATGTTTATTGTTTTGTACTCAATGTGTTGTTCTTTTAGGGAAAGCTGGACCATTAAAATGCTCTTCAATTTATGGTATACAAATATTTAAAGGATAATTAAAATTCTCTATGAGGAAATTATTCTTTTTTAGATAAAGACGGAACATGAACTCGATTTTAAATAATAATAAAAAATTATATATATATTTTTATACTTTATTTGTATTTATATTAAAATTTGAATTTTTGAATTTTTATTTGTATTTCATTAAAATTTGAAATTTTGAATTTTAGAACATTAGAGATATTTATGTTGGAGAGTCCGAGAGGGTTAGAGCAACATTAAGTCTAATGATTTAAGATTATAAGAATGAAGATATTACATCTTTATGTAAAATATTAACACATCAAGTAAACGTGCATGTTTTCTTTTTTATATATATTTTTTATAAATCTACCGTTCTTTTCATTCACATGAATTTTAACTATTCACACTTGAATTTAATGATCTTCTTATAAGTGTGAGTTAATTTTTTTCCTAATAGGATTCTACATAGGATATACTTCTTGTTTTTCTATCAAGTCGAACTAGTAATATTACTTATTGAGGAGTTTGGAAAAGAACAATAAAATTAATCTTCTAAGACCACAAGGAAGTCGTCACATTTATAAAACTTTAAGGCATAAAATATATAGGTTTGTTGGGATTAGCATCTATTAGGTTTAAATTTGAGTGGTTAAAATTTTGTAGCTGCTCCTGAATAAATAAATATTGAATGAATAAGAGATATAACCTATATAATTGATATTTTATTATTTTGAGTGTAGATGTGATGTTTTTTCTCTTGTGATTTTAGAGTATTGATTTTGTTGTTACTTTTAATTTTTTTTTTTTGACCTTTTAAGTAAATTGTATAACAACATCTATGGTTCGATTTGATAGAGGAGCACGGACTTTATTAAAAGTAGGAACTCACATTTGTGAAAAAAATTATTAAATTTAAGTTGAATGAGTAAAGTTTACATTACTATAAATAATTTTTCTTTTATAAGAGAAATTGCATTAATGCGAGCATAAGGGTACAAAAGGGAAAACTAAGAAAATAGAAGAAATTCAACTATACTAGTGAATACATACTAAGAGACTCAAAAGCTAACCCTTTGTATCAAATACGATAGATCCTTTGGATCTCGTTTCGAACCAGTCACATGATAGAGATTTAGCCAACAATACAATATCGTTCAAACTTTTATGTTCTCCCTTAAAGAGGATGTCGTTTCTAACTAATCAAATAGACTAAATAACTGAGAGCCAAAACATGAGATGGAAATTCTTCTTGATCCTTCCTTTCATGAGGGTTCCAAAGGCCTTCAAATGATCTAAAATCACAACACAAAGGTACGTCTGACAATGACCGATCCATTCCAAAATAAGCTACCACACATGAGTTGCCGTGAGACATAGAAGAAAGAGGTGCAAATGAGTTTCTAGAGGTTCCATACAAAGTGGACACACAAGGTTATGTGAATCACTATGGACCCCTTATTTAGCAAGTTTGTCCCCATTTTTTAGCCTATTAAGAAGAAGTCTCCAAGAAAAGACTTGAATGTTGCCAGAAACATTTGATTTTCACAAAAGCTTCAGAGCACTTGGCAATTCGAAATCCACTTGGGAACCTACAATAGATAAATTTTCCATCCAAGAATAAGTAGACTTAACCGAATAACCCATAGCTCCACGCAATCATACAAATGCATAAGCTAAGACATGGTTATGATTAACACTAATTACAATATTTTGAAGATCCTCCCAATCACTCTTTGAGGTACCCGATAGATGATCATAATTAATCTTCACTTTCCAGATTTAAACACCATCGATCCAATGTCCTGAGCCACCGTCTTTTGGTGTAGAATCGTGCATAAAAATAAAAAAAACCAGGGACCAGCAGTTTCAGAGAATCTGAACTGAGCCATCTATGTCTCCAGAAGTCGATTTCTAAACCATTTCCCAATTTACAGGATATCCTATTTTCAAACCAATTTGAATCCACCCCCTAAATACCCAATGAAGGCCTTAGGTCTCTCCACCAAATCAATTATTTCATCTTGTTAACAGAGCAAGAAGAATCAATGATTAATCCTTTGACATTACCATATTTAAAGGATAAAAGTGAGTACCAAACTGTATGATCTGAGATAGTTTTCTATGCCAATTTACTTAGCAGTGCCATGTTGAAGGATTCATAATGCATAACCCCTAAATCCCCTTCCATTTTTAATTTACTGATTGTAGACCAAGAGACCCAACCTAGATCTTTTTAATATTAGCTATTGAAATCTCTCCTTGAAATGATTGAAGGAAAGATATTTGATTCCTTCAACATGATTAATTAGAGTGTCTTCTGATTTTAAGGCCACAATACCATTGCACCTGAACTAAGACTTCATGAAGGATTGGAAAAACTTAAAGTTTTGGTCGCCTTTCCTAAGACATATATTTAACGCCCGTTTTACTTCAATTAAATTCAATTATGACTTTGCTATGTCTCGTTGCATCGTAGTCGTAGTTGAGTATGTGTTTGGAGCGAAGAAAGGAATTGAATCGGTCGAATTGTCGGAAAAATTCTGGTTTTGTCAGAAAACTTCGAAAATTCATATCTCTTGATCCGTAAGTCGGATTTGACCCCCGTTCGAAGCGTTGGAAAGCTAAAAGGATGTTCTATCTGGAAAAAAAATGAAATTTTGATGCTATGACGACCGTCATAGGAGTGTGACGACTGTCACACGAGCGAAAACTGCAGTTATGCAGAATTTGAACGTGTTCTGGTGGAATGAGATTTTGTAGCAAAAATATATTCCCGTAGACTCTTTTACCCTCAATTACATCATTTTTTGGGAAAGGAAAGACGGAAAAGAGAAGTTACGAATTAAGAGAAGTGGAGAGCGAAGAATCATCCATCGGCGAATTCGGGAGATTTCTGCAGAAAGATCACCGTAGAGCAGACGCGGAATCGGAAAGCGTGGAATTGGCCTCAATTCTAAGGTAAGGGTGGGGTTCAATTCTATAACTGGGAGTATGATCGAATTCATGTGGGGAATCGAGTCATAGGTATAGTTTTCGTTAATCGATAAATATTAAGGAAAATGTTTCCCTAATGGGACAAGATTTCTATGTAGGAATGAATGTGTTATGTAGTTATTAGTGCGATGCTCTAAGGTTTTCCTTATGGGCAAATACGTAGAACGAATATGCTATACGATTATTTGTACAACGCTCTAATGGTTTTCCCTAATGGGCCAAAAAGGGCGGTTACCTGGTTGTGATTGATTTGTAATTAATTGTGTGAGAAAACGCCGTAATGTTGTTATTACGATAATATGCTGAATTCTTAATTGTTGATACGATGTTGTAATGTTCCTTTACATGAATAGTTGAGATGATGAACATATGATGCATATGAAATAGCAATGTTCTGTTATGGACGTTTTGTTGTAGGCTTGATGCCTTGTTGCATAGTTGGTGATGTTGTGGTCCATAATAGAGGTATTTCATGGCATAGCATATTAGCGATGACCTGTATTGGCGGCCCTTAGTGGCAAATTTTGCGATGGCCTGTATTGGCGGCCTTGATGGCAAATTGGTACCACATGCATATGCACAGTTGAGTCGCATTATTGAGTCACATGAAGTTGCATAATTATGTTAGTTGTATATTAATGTTGTTTTACGTGAGATATGGATTGTTGCAGTTGTAGTCGATGATGTTTATTATTTCGAAACTTATAATGTTGTGATGAGTTTCTGGCATGTTTTCTATCATGCTCTATGTTATATTATGGATATCTCACCCTTTTCTGTTGTATGTTACCTCCTCTGGTGGTAATTTGCAGGTAGCCAGGTATAGAGCGTAGTTCCCATTAAGGTGTCGTTGGTCGCTCTGATACGTAGCACTCTTGGGAGGATGGACGATTGCTATTATTATTTTAGTCGATGTTATTGTTGATTGAACTTGTTACGATGTTTTATTAAATTGTTTTAAGAGAACATGTTGTATACTTTATCGAACTTCCACCGGAAGCAATGACGATTTGTTTTATGATTAAATGGTTAAGTAATACATTGATGATTGTTCATCCAATTTCGTGCTACGTATGAGATTTGCAGTTTGTTGCATAATGAATGTTGTCTGTCAGGTTGAAGTGTAACATCTCTGATGTGAAGAATTTTTCCCGTGTGACGACCGTCAGAGGTTCATGACAATCGTCATGCAGTCAAAGTTTGCGCTGCTGCGCTTTGTTTGTTATATGAGTTGTTGTTTTTCCTGTTATCCGCAAGTGTTAGAGTTGGGGTGTTACATTAGTGGTATCAGAGCAGGTCGGTCCGTCCGGCCAAGTTGTTTAGTGTCGTCGCGTCAGTCGTCGTGCCTAGCACTAGAGTCTCGTTAATTGTGAAATCTGACTGTTGGTTGTTGCAGCTTAAGTGAAATGGCTGGGAGGAATGATGCTGCAATTGCTGCTGCTCTGCAAGCTTTAGCTAATGCTATGGAACATCAGCCGAATCCTGCTGGAGATGTTGGGTCTCGCAGTTTGGCAACGTTTCAACGGGAGAATCCGCCTACCTTCAAGGGTAAGCATGATCCTGATGGTGCATTGGAGTGGTTAAAGGAAATGGAGCGAATCTTTCATGTGATGGATTGTACTCTAGCACAGAAGGTCCGTTATGGGACTCATATGCTAGCGGTAGAAGCTGATGACTGGTGGCTAGAGGCCCGTCTAGTGTTGGAAGCTGCAGGTGAAGAAGTTACTTGGACTGTATTCCGTAGGGAATTTCTGAAGAAGTATTACCCGGAAGATGTCCGTGGTAAGAAAGAGATTGAATTTCTTGAACTGAATCAAGGAGACAAATCTGTTACTGAGTATGCGGTGAAGTTTAAGGAGTTGGCTAAGTTTTATCCGCACTACAGCGCAGAGACTGCTGAATTCTCTAAATGTATCAAGTTTGAGAACGGATTGAAGTCTGAAATCAAGAAAGCAATCGGGTATCAAAAGATCCGTGTCTTTGATTCATTGGTCGAAAGCTGTAGGATTTATGAAGAAGATAGCAACGCTCATTACAAGTTGATGAGTGAGAGGAGAGGCAAATCACAGTAGAGTCGTGGTAAACCTTATGACCCTCCAGCTGGCAAAGGGAAACAGAAAGTAACTGACGGCAAGAAAACTAGTAGGGTAGATGCTCCTGCTGGTATTGTTTGCTATAAGTGTGGAAAGCCAGGTCACAAGAGTAATGTGTATGCTGCTAGATCATTGAGATGTCACCGTTGCAGAGAGTTGGGACACGCTATTGCTGAGTGCAAACGCAAGGGAATAGTTTGTTTCAACTGTGGTGAGGAGGGGCACATCAGTGGCAAGTGTCAGAAGCCTAAGAAGGAACAGACTGGCGGAAGAGTGTTCGCGCTATCTGGGACTCAGACATCCAGTGATGACAAATTGATTGAAGGTACTTGTTTCATTAATAGTATTCCTTTACTTGCTATTATTGACACTGGTGCGTCTCATTGCTTTATTGCTGTGGATTGTGTCGAACGTTTGGGTCTTATGCTGTCACACATGAGTGGAGAGATGGTAGTTGAGACTTCAGCTAAGGGATCGGTAACTACATCTCTTGTGTGTTTGAAATGTCCTTTGTCAATGTTTAATAGATATTTCCTGGTTGACTTAGTCTGTTTGCCACTAAGTGGGATAGACATAATTTTGGGCATGAACTGGTTAGAGTATAACTGCGTTCACATTAATTGCTTTAATAAGTCGGTGAGATTCTCTACTCCTGAGGAGGAAGGGGCGCGTTTGGTAACTACCAAACAGATGAAGCAGATGTTGCTAGAAGATGCTCAGGTGTTTGCGTTGGTGGCATCATTATCCATTGAGAATCAAGCGATAATCGATGAATTGGAAGTTGTTTGTGATTTCCCTGAGGTGTTTCTAGATGAAATTCCTGAAGTTCCTCCGGAACGGGAAATTGAATTTTCTATTTATCTTGTACCTGGTACCAGACCTGTGTCTATGGCACCGTACAGGATGTCTGCATCTGAATTGGCGGAGTTGAAGAAACAGTTGGAAGACTTACTTGAGAAGAAGTTCGTTAGACCAAGTGTATCACCGTGGGGAGCTTCGGTATTGTTAGTGAAGAAGAAGGATGACAGTATGAGGTTGTGTATTGACTACTGGCAACTGAACAAAGTTACGTTTAAAAACAAATACCCGCTTCCGAGGATTGATGACTTGATGGATCAATTGGTTGGAGTGCGAGTGTTTAGTAAAATTGAATTGAGGCCGGGGTATCACCAGATTAAGGTAAAAGATGACGATGTTCAGAAAACTGCGTTCAAAACCAGGTATGGACACTATGAGTTTACGGTAATGCCTTTTGGCATTACTAATGCGCCGGGAGTTTTCATGGAATACATGAATCGTATCTTCCATGAGTATCTAGATCGGTTTGTGGTAGTATTCATTGATGATATCCTAATTTATTCGAAGTCGAAGAAGGAGCATGTTGAGCACTTGAGATTAGTGCTGCAAGTGTTGAAAGAAAGGAAGTTGTTTGCGAAACTGTCGAAATGTGACTTTTGGTTGGAGGAAGTTAGCTTTTTGGGTCATGTTATATCAGGTGATGGAATTGTCGTAGATCCATCTAAGGTTGATGCCGTGTTGAAATGGGAAACTCCAAAGTCAGCAACGGAGATTAGAAGCTTTTTGGGACTTGCTGGTTATTATAGAAGGTTTATTGAAGGTTTTTCTAAGTTGGCCCTTCCGTTAACTAAGTTGACTTGTAAAGGGAAGACTTTTGTATGGGATGCTCAATGCGAAGCAAGTTTTACAGAGTTAAAGAAGAGGTTGACGTCTGCTCCGGTGTTGATCTTGCCTAACGCAGAAGAACCGTTTGTTGTATACTGTGATGCTTCTAAGTTTGGTTTAGGAGGAGTACTCATGCAGAATAATAAAGTAGTTGCTTATGCCTCAAGACAGCTGAGAATCCATGAGAAGAATTATCCTACGCACGATTTAGAACTTGCTGCCGTTGTTTTCGTGCTGAAGATTTGGAGACATTATCTGTATGGCTCAAGATTCGAAGTGTTCAGTGACCATAAGAGTTTGAAGTACTTGTTTGACCAAAAAGAACTGAACATGAGGCAACGAAGGTGGCTAGAGTTGTTAAAGGATTATGATTTTGGGTTACATTACCATCCGGGAAAAGCTAACGTTGTAGCTGATGCCTTAAGCCGCAAGACTTTGCATATGTCAGCAATGATGGCTAAAGAATTAGAGTTGATTGAGCAATTCAGAGATCTGAGTTTAGTTTGTGAAGTAACACCGAATAGTGTAAAGTTGGGCATGTTAAAGATTAATAATGACTTTCTAGACAACATTAGAGAAGCTCAGAAATTGGATGTAAAATTGGTGGATTTAATGCCTGGAGTAGATCATGCGGAAGATAATGATTATCAGTTGGATGTGCAAGGAGTGTTGAGATTTCGTGGTCATATTTGCATTCCTAATAATACAGATATGAAGAAATCAATTCTGGAAGAGAGTCACAGAAGTAAGTTGAGTATTCATCCAGGAGCGACGAAAATGTATAATGATTTGAAGAATCTGTTTTGGTGGCCTGGTATGAAGCGTGATGTAGCACGTTTTGTGTATGCATGTTTGACTTGTCAGAAGTCGAAAGTTGAGCATCAAAAACCTGCTGGGTTGATGCAACCGTTAGAAATTCCAGAATGGAAATGGGACAGCATTTCGATGGACTTTGTAACGGGTTTGCCGAACACTTTGAGAGGATGTGATTCTATTTGGGTGATTGTTGATAGACTTACAAAGTCAGCTCACTTTATTCCTATTAACATCACTTTTCCAGTATCGAAGTTGGCAGAGATTTATGTTAGAGTGGTTGTTAAGTTGCATGGTGTTCCGTTGTGTATTGTGTCGGATAGAGATCTGCGGTTTACTTCTGAGTTTTGGAAGAGTCTGCAAGAGGCTTTGGGTTCTAAGTTGAGGTTAAGTTCGGCATACCATCCTCAGACAGATGGTCAGACTGAACGGACCATTCAGTCTTTAGAAGATTTGTTGAGAGCGTGTGTCCTTGAGGAAGGTGGTTCGTGGGATACATACCTTCCGTTGATAGAGTTTACTTATAATAACAGTTATCACTCTAGTATCGGAATGACACCGTTCAAAGCTTTGTATGGTCGGCGGTGTGGGACTCCGTTGTGTTGGTATGAATCGGGAGAGAGTGTGGTACTCGGACCGGAGATTGTTCGAGAGACTACCGAGAAGGTGAAGTTAATTCGAGAAAAGATGAAAGCTTCACAGAGTAGGCAAAAAAGTTATCATGATAAGCGCAGGAAGGATTTAGAATTCGAAGCAGGAGATCATGTATTTTTGAGAGTCACGCCTGTGACCGGTGTTGGTAGAGCTTTGAAATCTAAGAAGCTTACTCCTCGTTTCATTGGTCCGTACCAGATATTGGACAGGGTTGGGAAGGTGGCATATCGAGTGGCGTTACCGCCAAATTTGTCGAATTTACACGATGTATTTCATGTGTCACAGCTCCGCAAGTATATTTCAGATCCGTCGCATGTCATTCCCATGGACGATGTGCAAGTACGTGAGAATATTACTGTGGAGATGAAGCCTGTGAGAGTTGATGATCTGGAAGTGAAGACGTTACGAGGTAAAGAGATTGCTTTGGTGAAAGTAGTCTGGTTGGGAGCTGCTGGCGAAAGCTTGACGTGGGAACTAGAGAGCAAGATGCGGGAGTCTTATCCTGAGCTGTTTGATTAAGGTAATTTCGAGGACGAAATTCTTGTAAGTAGGGGAGAGTTGTAACGCCCGTTTTACTTCGATTAAATTCAATTATGACTTTTCTATGTCTCGTTGCGTCGTAGTCGTAGTTGAGTATGTGTTTGGAGCGAAGAAAGGAATTGAATCGGTCGAATTGTCGGAAAAATTCTGGTTTTGTCAGAAAACTTCGAAAATTCATATCTCTTGATCCGTAAGTCGGATTTGACCCCCGTTCGAAGCGTTGGAAAGCTAAAAGGATGTTCTATCTGGAAAAAAAATGAAATTTTGCTGCTATGACTACCGTCATAGGAGTGTGACGACCGTCACACGAGCGAAAACTGCAGTAATGCAGAATTTGAACGTGTTCTGGTGGAATGAGATTTTGTGGCAAAAGTATATTCCCGTAGACTCTTTTACCCTTAAATACATCATTTTTTGGGAAAGGAAAGACGGAAAAGAGAAGTTACACATTGAGAGAACTGGAGAGTGAAGAATCATCCATCGGCGAATTCGGAAGATTTCTGCAGAAAGATCACCGTAGAGCAGACGCGGAATCGGAAAGCGTGGAATTGGCCTCAATTCTAAGGTAAGGGTGGGGTTCAATTCTATAACTGGGAGTATGATCGAATTCATGTGGGGAATCGAGTCATAGGTATAATTTTCGTTAATCGATAAATATTAAGGAAAAGGTTTCCCTAATGGGACAAAATTTCTATGTAGGAATGAATGTGTTATGTAGTTATTAGTGCGATGCTCTAAGGTTTTCCTTATGGGCAAATACGTAGAACGAATATGCTATACGGTTATTCGTACAACGCTCTAATGGTTTTCCCTAATGGGCCAAAAAGGGCGGTTACCTGGTTGTGATTGATTTGTAATTAATTGTGTGAGAAAACGTCGTAATGTTGTTATTACGATAATATGCTGAATTCTTAATTGTTGATACGATGTTGTAATGTTCCTTTACATGAATAGTTGGGATGATGAACATATGATGCATATGAAATAGCAATGTTCTGTTATGGACATTTTGTTGTAGGCTTGATGCCTTGTTGCATAGTTGGTGATGTTGTGGTCCATAATAGAGGTATTTCATGGCATAGCATATTAGCGATGGCCTGTATTGGCGACCCTTAGTGGCAAATTCTGCGATGGCCTGTATTGGCGGCCTTGATGGCAAATTGGTACCACATGCATATGCACAGTTGAGTCGCATTGTTGAGTCACATGAAGTTGCATAATTATGTTAGTTGTATATTAATGTTGTTTTACGTGAGATATAGATTGTTGCAGTTGTAGTCGATGATGTTTATGATTTCGAAACTTATAATGCTGTGATGAGTTTCTGAAATGTTTTCTATCATGCTCTATGTTATATTATGGATATCTCACCCTTTTCCGTTGTATGTTACCTCCTCTGGTGGTAATTTGCAGGTAGCCAGGTATAGAGCATAGTTCCCATTAAGGTGTCGTTGGTTGCTCTGATACGTAGCACTCTTGGGGGGATGGACGATTGCTATTATTATTTTAGTCGATGTTATTGTTGATTGAACTTGTTACGATGTTTTATTAAATTGTTTTAAGAGAACATGTTGTATACTTTATCGAACTTCCACCGGAAGCAATGACGAGTTGTTTTATGATTAAATGGTTAAGTAATACATTGGTGATTGTTCATCCAATTTCGTGCTACGTATGAGATTTGCAGTTTGTTGCATAATGAATGTTGTCTGTCAGGTTGAAGTGTAACATCTCTGATGTGAAGAATTTTTCCCGTGTGACGACCGTCACAGGTTCATGACGACCGTCATGCAGTCAAAGTTTGCGCTGCTGCGCTTTGTTTGTTATATGAGTTTTTGTTTTTCCTGTTATCCGCAAGTGTTAGAGTTGGGGTGTTACATTAGTGGTATCAGAGCAGGTCGGTCCGTCCGGCCAAGTTGTCTAGTGTCGTCGCGTCAGTCGTCGTGCCTAGCACTAGAGTCTCGTTAATTGTGAAATCTGACTGTTGGTTGTTGCAGCTTAAGTGAAATGGCTGGGAGGAATGATGCTGCAATTGCTGCTGCTCTGCAAGCTTTAGCTAATGCTATGGAACATCAGCCAAATCCTGCTGGAGATGCTGGGTCTTGCAGTTTGGCAACGTTTCAACGGGAGAATCCGCCTACCTTCAAGGGTAAGCATGATCCTGATGGTGCATTGGAGTGGTTAAAGGAAATGGATCGAATCTTTCGTGTGATGGATTGTACTCCAGCACAGAAGGTCCGTTATGGGACTCATATGCTAGCGGTAGAAGCTGATGACTGGTGGCTAGAGACCCGTCCAGTGTTGGAAGCTGCAGGTGTAGAAGTTACTTGGACTGTATTCCGTAGGGAATTTCTGAAGAAGTATTACCCGGAAGATGTCTGTGGTAAGAAAGAGATTGAATTTCTTGAACTGAAGCAAGGAGACAAATCTGTTACTGAGTATGCGGCGAAGTTTAAGGAGTTGGCTAAGTTTTATCCGCACTACAGCGCAGAGACTGCTGAATTCTCTAAATGTATCAAGTTTGAGAACGGATTGAAGTCTGAAATCAAGAAAGCAATCGGGTATCAGAAGATCCGTGTCTTTGATTCATTGGTCGAAAGCTGTAGGATTTATGAAGAAGATAGCAACGCTCATTACAAGTTGATGAGTGAGAGGAGAGGCAAATCACAGCAGAGTCGTGGTAAACCTTATGACCCTCCAGCTGGCAAAGGGAAACAGAAAGTAACTGACGGCAAGAAAACTAGTAGGGTAGATGCTCCTGCTGGTATTGTTTGCTATAAGTGTGGAAAGTCAGGTCACAAGAGTAATGTGTGTGCTGCTAGATCATTGAGATGTCACCGTTGCGGAGAGTTGGGACACACTATTGCTGAGTGCAAACGCAAGGGAATAGTTTGTTTCAACTGTGGTGAGGAGGGGCACATCAGTGGCAAGTGTCAGAAGCCTAAGAAGGAACAGACTGGCGGAAGAGTGTTCGCGCTATCTGGGACTCAGACATCCAGTGATGACAAATTGATTGAAGGTACTTGTTTCATTAATAGTATTCCTTTAATTGCTATTAATGACACTGGTGCGTCTCATTGCTTTATTGCTGCGGATTGTGTCGAACGTTTGGGTCTTATGCTGTCACACATGAGTGGAGAGATGGTAGTTGAGACTCCAGCTAAGGGATCGGTAACTACATCTCTTGTGTGTTTGAAATGTCCTCTGTCAATGTTTGATAGAGATTTCCAGTTTGACTTAGTCTGTTTGCCACTAAGTGGGATAGACATAATTTTGGGCATGAACTGGTTAGAGTATAACTGTGTTCACATTAATTGCTTTAATAAGTCGGTGAGATTCTATACTCCTGAGAAGGAAGGAGCGCGTTTGGTAACTACCAAACAGATGAAGCAGATGTTGCTAGAAGATGCTTAGGTGTTTGCATTGGTGGCATCATTATCCATTGAGAATCAAGCGATAATCGATGAATTGGAAGTTGTTTGTGATTTCCCTGAGGTGTTTCCAGATGAAATTCCTGAAGTTCCTCCGGAACGAGATATTGAATTTTCAATTGATCTTGTACCCGGTACCAGACCTGTGTCTATGGCACCGTACAGGATGTCTGCATCTGAATTGGCGGAGTTGAAGAAACAGTTGGAAGACTTACTTGAGAAGAAGTTCGTTAGACCAAGTGTATCACCGTGGGGAGCTCCGGTATTGTTAGTGAAGAAGAAGGATGGCAGTATGAGGTTGTGTATTGACTACCGGCAACTGAACAAAGTTACGATTAAGAATAAATACCCGCTTCCGAGGATTGATGACTTGATGGATCAATTGGTTGGAGCGCGAGTGTTTAGTAAAATTGATTTGAGGTCGGGGTATCACCAGATTAAGGTAAAAGATGACGATGTTCAGAAAACTGCGTTCAGAACCAGGTATGGACACTATGAGTTTACGGTAATGCCTTTTGGCGTTACTAATGCGCCGAGAGTTTTCATGGAATACATGAACTGTATCTTCCATGAGTATCTAGATCGGTTTGTGGTAGTATTCATTGATGATATCCTAATTTATTCGAAGTCGAAGAAGGAGCATGTTGAGCACTTGAGATTAGTGCTGCAAGTGTTGAAAGAAAGGAAGTTGCTTGCGAAACTGTCGAAATGTGACTTTTGGTTGGAGGAAGTTAGCTTTTTGGGTCATGTTATATCAGGTGACGGAATTGCCGTAGATCCATCTAAGGTTGATGCCGTGTTGAAATGGGAAACTCCAAAGTCGGCAACGGAGATTAGAAGCTTTTTGGGACTTGCTGGTTATTATAGAAGGTTTATTGAAGGTTTTTCTAAGTTGGCCCTTCCGTTAACTAAGTTGACTTGTAAAGGGAAGACTTTTGTATGGGATGCTCAATACGAAGCAAGTTTTATAGAGTTAAAGAAGAGGTTGACGTCTGCTCCGGTGTTGATCTTGCCTAACACAGAAGAACCGTTTGTTGTATACTGTGATGCTTCTAAGTTTGGTTTAGGAGGAGTACTCATGCAGAATAATAAAGTAGTTGCTTATGCCTTAAGACAGCTGAGAATCCATGAGAAGAATTATCCTACGCACGATTTAGAACTTGCTGCCGTTGTTTTCGTGCTGAAGATTTGGAGACATTATCTGTATGGCTCAAGATTCGAAGTGTTCAGTGACCGTAAGAGTTTGAAGTACTTGTTTGACCAAAAAGAACTGAACATGAGGCAACGAAGGTGGCTAGAGTTGTTAAAGGATTATGATTTTGGGTTACATTACCATCCAGGAAAAGCTAATGTTGTAGCTGATGCCTTAAGCCGCAAGACTTTGCATATGTCAGCAATGATGGCTAAAGAATTAGAGTTGATTGAGCAATTCAGAGATCTGAGTTTAGTTTGTGAAGTAACACCGAATAGTGTAAAGTTGGGCATGTTAAAGATTAATAATGACTTTCTGGACAGCATTAGAGAAGCTCAAAAATTGGATGTGAAATTGGTGGATTTAATGCCTGGAGTAGATCATGCGGAAGATAATGATTATCAATTGGATGCGCAAGAAGTGTTGAGATTTCGTGGTCGTATTTGCATTCCTAATAATACAGATATGAAGAAAGCAATTCTGGAAGAGAGTCACAGAAGTAAGTTGAGTATTCATCCAGGAGCGACGAAAATGTATAATGATTTGAAGAATCTGTTTTGGTGGCCTGGTATGAAGCGTGATGTAGCACGTTTTGTGTATGCATGTTTGACTTGTCAGAAGTAGAAAGTTGAGCATCAAAAACCTGTTGGGTTGATGCAACCGTTAGAAATTCCAGAATGGAAATGGGACAACATTTCGATGGACTTTGTAACGGGTTTGCCGAACACTTTGAGAGGATGTGATTCTATTTGGGTGATTGTTGATAGACTTACAAAGTCAGCTCACTTTATTCCTATTAACATCACTTTTCCAGTATCGAAGTTGGCAGAGATTTATGTTAGAGTGGTTGTTAAGTTGCATGGTGTTCCGTTGTGTATTGTGTCGGATAGAGATCCGCGATTTACTTCTGATTTTTGGAAGAGTCTGCAAGAGGCTTTGGGTTCTAAGTTGAGGTTGAGTTCGGCATACCATCCTCAGACAGATGGTTAGACTGAATAGACCATTCAGTCTTTAGAAGATTTGCTGAGAGCGTGTGTCCTTGAGGAATGTGGTTCGTGGGATGCATACCTTCCATTGATAGAGTTTACTTATAATAACAGTTATCACTCTAGTATCGGAATGGCACCGTTCGAAGCTTTGTATGGTCGACGGTGTAGGACTCCGTTGTGTTGGTATGAATCAGGAGAGAGTGTGGTACTCGGACTGGAGATTGTTCGAGAGACTACCGAGAAGGTGAAGTTAATTCGAGAAAAGATGAAAGCTTCACAGAGTAGGCAGAAAAGTTATCATGATAAGCGCAGGAAGGATTTAGAATTCGAAGCAGGAGATTATGTATTTTTGAGAGTCACGCCTGTGACCGATGTTGGTAGAGCTTTGAAATCTAAGAAGCATACTCCTCGTTTCATTGGTCTGTACCAGATATCGGACAAGGTTGGGAAGGTGGCATATCGAGTGGCGTTACCGCCAAATTTGTCGAATTTAGACGATGTATTTCATGTGTCACAGCTCCGCAAGTATATTTCAGATCCGTCGCATGTCATTCCCATGGACGATGTGCAAGTACGTGAGAATCTTACTGTGGAGACGAAGCTTGTGAGAATTGATGATCGGGAAGTGAAGACGTTACGAGGTAAAGAGATTGCTTTAGTGAAAGTAGTCTGGTTGGGAGCTGCTGGCGAAAGCTTGACGTGGGAACTAGAGAGCAAGATGCGGGAGTCTTATCCCGAGCTGTTTGATTAAGGTAATTTCGAGGACGAAATTCTTGTAAGTAGGGGAGAGTTGTAACGCCTGTTTTACTTCGATTAAATTCAATTATGAATTTGCTATGTCGCGTTGCATCGTAGTCGTAGTTAAGTATGTGTTTGGAGCGAAGAAAGGAATTGAATCGGTCGAATTGTCGGAAAAATTCTGGTTTTGTCAGAAAACTTTGAAAATTCATATCTCTTGATCCGTAAGTCGGATTTGACCCCCGTTCGAAGAGTTGGAAAGCTAAAAGGATGTTATATCTGGAAAAAAAATGAAATTTTGCTGCTATGACGACCGTCATAGGAGTGTGACGATCGTCACATGAGCGAAAACTGCAGTTATGCAGAATTTGAACGTGTTCTGGTGGAATGAGATTTTGTAGCAAAAATATATTCCCGTAGACTCTTTTACCCTCAATTACATCATTTTTTGGGAAAGGAAAGACGGAAAAGAGAAGTTACGCATTGAGAGAAGTGGAGAGCGAAGAATCATCCATCGGCGAATTCAGAAGATTTCTGCAGAAAGATCACCGTAGAGCAGACGCGGAATGGGAATGCGTGGAATTGGCCTCAATTCTAAGGTAAGAGTGGGGTTCAATTCTATAACTGGGAGTATGATTGAATTCATGTGGGGAATCGAGTCATAGGTATAGTTTTCGTTAATCGATAAATATTAAGGAAAAAGTTTCCCTAATGGGACAAGATTTCTATGTAGGAATGAATGTGTTATGTAGTTATTAGTGCGATGCTCTAAGGTTTTCCTTATGGGCAAATACGTAGAACAAATATGCTATACGGTTATTCGTACAACGCTCTAATGGTTTTCCCTAATGGGCCAAAAAGGGCGGTTACCTGGTTGTGAGTGATTTGTAATTAATTGTGTGAGAAAACGCCATAATGTTGTTATTACGATAATATGCTGAATTCTTAATTGTTGATACGATGTTGTAATGTTCCTTTACATGAATAGTTGGGATGATAAACATATGATGCATATGAAATAGCAATGTTCTGTTATGGACGTTTTGTTGTAGGCTTGATGCCTTGTTGCATAGTTGGTGATGTTGTGGTCCATAATAGAGGTATTTCATGGCATAGCATATTAGCGATAGCCTGTATTGGCGGCCCTTAGTGGCAAATTCTGCGATGGCCTGTATTGGCGGCCTTGATGGCAAATTGGTACCACATGCATATGCACAGTTGAGTCGCATTGTTGAGTCACATGAAGTTGCATAATTATGTTAGTTGTATATTAATGTTGTTTTACGTGAGATATGGATTGTTGCAGTTGTAGTCGATGATGTTTATGATTTCGAAACTTATAATGCTGTGATGAGTTTCTGGCATGTTTTCTATCATGCTCTATGTTATATTATGGATATCTCACCCTTTTCCGTTGTATGTTACCTCCTCTGGTGGTAATTTGCAGGTAGCCAGGTATAGAGCGTAGTTCCCATTAAGGTGTCGTTGGTCGCTCTGATACGTAGCACTCTTGGGGGGATGGACGATTGCTGTTATTATTTTAGTCGATGTTATTGTTGATTGAAATTGTTACGATGTTTTATTAAATTGTTTTAAGAGAACATGTTGTATACTTTATCGAACTTCCACCGGAAGCAATGACGAGTTATTTTATGATTAAGTGGTTAAGTAATACATTGGTGATTGTTCATCCAATTTCGTGCTACGTATGAGATTTGCAGTTTGTTGCATAATGAATGTTGTCTGTCAGGTTGAAGTGTAACATCTCTGATGTGAAGAATTTTTCCCGTGTGACAACCGTCACAGGTTCATGACGACCGTCATGCAGTCAAAGTTTGCGCTGATGCGCTTTGTTTGTTATATGAGTTGTTGTTTTTCCTGTTATCCGCAAGTGTTAGAGTTGGGGTGTTACATTAGTGGTATCAGAGCAGGTCGGTCCGTCCGGCCAAGTTGTCTAGTGTCGTCGCGTCAGTCGTCGTGCCTAGCACTAGAGTCTCGTTAATTGTGAAATCTGACTGTTGGTTGTTGCAGCTTAAGTGAAATGGCTGGGAGGAATGATGCTGCAATTGCTGCTACTCTGCAAGCTTTAGCTAATGCTATGGAACATCAGCCGAATCCTGCTGGAGATGCTGGGTCTCGCAGTTTGGCAACGTTTCAACGGGAGAATCCGCCTACCTTCAAGGGTAAGCATGATCTTGATGGTGCATTGGAGTGGTTAAAGGAAATGGAGCGAATCTTTCGTGTGATGGATTGTACTCCAGCACAGAAGGTCCGTTATGGGACTCATATGCTAGCGGTAGAAGCTGATGACTGGTGGATAGAGACCCGTCCAGTGTTGGAGTGCTAACCTTGCAGGTCCACCCCAGTGTCACCGTGTTGGAGATCAACACCATGGGTTCAAGATTCTTCACTACATACTTTAACTATTTCTAGTTCTAGTACCGAACAGTGGCAGTATCTGTGGGAAACGACTTGTGATTCTTACATTTTCCATGATCTCATGTTTGCCCTTTGATTCTCCAATATGAGACCTTATCAGGTCATCGAGTCGAGAACACTAGAAATAAAAAAGATAAGATCAATCACATTTGATTAAATCAAATAACTTCCCAATTTTGATTCCTTGAATCATAGGACTTGTGATTCCAGTAAAAATTTCACAAATGAATCATCCTAGATCCAAACTAGATTTGTATCACAATACCCAAAGAATGGAGGTAACTACCTCTAAGATCGTACCAAAGATTCCTGATCAACCTTCTGTTTACCATGAAAATTGGTAAACAACCGCTAGTCTCTAAAAATGGTTTACTTTACAGGAACAACCAGTGAATCCTAGGACATGTGCTTTTGTTCAAACTATATTTGAAAGTCTATGAACAGTTCGACAATGCCCATGATTGAAGAATGTTGTTTGAAGTTTAAAATAAAATTGTAGAATTTGTAAAGGAATTTCAATAAAGAACTTCAAAGTAAATTGCATTGAAAAAGTAATTGATAAATTGTAAATAACTTCAATTGAAATGAAAATACGGTGTTTCAGACGTACATTATCAACGAACTGTTTTCACAACACACTTAGATACTTTGAGTAATTTGTGAGTAATTTTACAATGATTGAACACACCCAGAAATCCTACATACTAAGACTCCTATTTATACTATGTCGAAAATAACCGATATCAACAGTCTTTTCTCTAGAAAGTGACATGTTTCGCTTGCATGTCTTCAATTCGTCATAGTTATACATGCGTTACCTTTGAAAATCGGATAAGGATAAAAGACATTTATCATCCTTATTCAAAATTCAAAAACCTTCATCGAACGCAACCTCAGTATTGCTTCCCTCGAAGTTGTAGTCTAAGCTTTAGAAATATTTCTAAGTCTTAACCCAATGTATCCTTCTTACAAAGGATCTCTTTGACTAAGATCTTCAATGATACTCCCGTCGAATCCAAAACAACTTTAAAATATTTCATTTGCTTATCATACTCCATCAAACCTTGGCGTTGAAACTTCCAGCTAACAAATTGCCCCCATAAATGTCATTTTCGACTAAAATGATGAAAAAAAAGGCATTTTTTGAAAGTCTCTTTCGATGTCATAAACTTTTATGTCTGCTATGACGTCATAGTCATCATGACACTTTTCTCAAACATCTTCTCAAAATAATACAAGAATCTTTATTTTAATCATCACGCACCTTGTTCCTAGGAGATCGTGGGCTAGCTCAACTGCCACCGTCCCATCGCTTGTTCTCCGACTGGCACGTGTCTGTCATACCCCAAAATTTTCCTACCTTTCTTGGTTTTCTCTCTGTAAGACCATCTGGCCTCTGGCCATGATCTTCTGATTTAGGTCATAGAATCTTGTGCGCGTATTCATCATGATGAACCAATTGGTGCATGTGCATTGAATTCAAGTGGAGATGGTAGTCATTCTCACAGTTCAGTGTTTCAAGACGGGGTCAATAGAGTCTGATGCAAAAGGCCTTATGGTTTTATACAGATCGTTTTCCTAAAGATTTCTCAAAAGCCTCAATATATACCTCAAGGAAGATTATGGCTTTCTTCCCATTGGCGTTGAGCATGGTCATTGGAAGTCTGGTTAAGGTTTTCATGGCAAGTTGTATCACAAGTTGTATCATTATTTTCAAAGGATTTCTCAGGGCATGGCTCGTGTATCGAGTTTCATCATCGTCTAAACCTTTGATTGTGTAAACAACAAATGTTAAGCAAGACTTTGTTATTATTCATGGAGTTGGATCATCATTTAAGTTCTTTTGATCTTAAGGAAAGAGTTTGGACTTTCTTGTTGGTAGTTTGTGATTAATATATTTTGAAGCGTTCAAAGTCAAGATCGGGCTGTGGTTTCCTATGGTTCATGGTATCTCAATTTTAGTTGCAATGTAATGTTTCAAAAGGTTTTAGGCGCATTATACTTTAAAAGAGTTTGGCCATTAGTAGGAGCTTCATGGTTTCATCAAGGTGTTCAAATCAATTCCAAATTCAAAAATTAAGTTCATATTATACAAGATTCATTCAAAATTTCAATACGTTTTTCCACATTTAAAAATTCAAGTCGGACTTCACATGCTAAGCTCAAGTCCGTTTCACTATAAAATTTCATTTCAACCTACAAGATATAAAGTGTACAAGAGTTAAAGTTCTTCACCAAGTACACTAATTGAAAGTTCACGTTTATTCCAAAAAAAAGATTCAGAGCATATAAAATGCAAATTGAAACACACCCATGCCTAAATTGATCCCAGAAATTCAAACACAAGTTTCATTCCAAATTCTATGTTCAAGTTTTAAGAAAGGATTCAGATTGGATAAATTTGGTTTGAAAGACCGGTTAGAATTGTATATGTCTCCTTCTCTGGTCAACTCGGAAGTAATGCAAGAATATCCATTTCATAGGAAGCCATTTCCAATTAATTCCTTTACCAGGGAAGGGAATGACATTAAGTTATATTTTTGATGAAAACTTTATAAGATGTACAAAGGTTTGCGCCTAGTCAAAAGATTTTAGATCTCCATAACGCATGACACACCTCAAAACCAAGAAGTTGTTATCTTTTTAAATACTGGAACGTTGCTCCAAATTTAAAGGATAGTGAACTCATTAGAAATATCTCTTTACCGTAAAAGGAAGATTTCTCACAAATCCAACAAATCCCGCCACAACACTATTGTAAGAGGAGGAAATTCTTTGACTGGGTTTCTGGATTAACTTTTGAGGGGGGATTCAGACATGAGAGTATGACAAACACAAGCCTAGCTCTTCTATAAAATGAAAGTAACCGAGGAATCTCGCGTGAAGTTTAGCATCAAGACATTTAGAATATCGGAGCTTTACATTGAAGTTCCTGAAACTACAACCGTTGGTTCACAGAAGAGGACAATCAATCGGAGACGACAATAGAACATTTGAGTAGACAGACTTATCTTGCTATGAGAATCTTGATACCCTTAGTTTCATGTTGGAGCTTAGTTTAATACTAGCTTCTCAACACAATACCTCCAAACCCACCAGGTCTCCAAAAATTCTTGCATTAACTATTAGAATATATTATTAGCAAGAATAGAATATGATATATTATTAATCAATTTATATCTTTAGTAATATCATTATGTAAATTAAATAGGCTTGTCTGTTTTAGAATCAATATGATTCAAACACTGCTGTATATATACACCACTGAGATATGAAACAAGACAGGGAATTTTATTATTCTTTTATGGTATCAGAGCAGGTTTAGATTCCAGAAATAACATTAGCAAATTTGCATATATTTCCATGAAATCTAGTGAAAAATAACCATGATTCTATTTTTTCTTCCACTGACACCATAGTTGACAAGATAACATCATATTCTAAAGAAATAGATGCTTTGCCGGCTAATAACGAAGCATTAGCTGTGGTTTCACTAAGTCAAAAAATCAAGCGTTCTGAGTGTGCATATAGTCGAACTTGGAGACCGTTCTCTATGACTGAGATAAAAGCACTTATTCATGCAGTTGAAGAACTCAATACTGGAAGGTGGTAGGATGATAAAGTTCAGATCATAGAGCTTATGTTGACTTGAAGGATAAATTGAAAACACTAGGATAGGAGAGCCAGTACCTCAGGAGTTGGACAAGGTTTTAGGAGTACATGCTTACAACATGGGAAACATCAAAGTGAAACTTCTGAAGAAAAGCTGCTGAGCAGGCCAAAGTGGATAGGTGCAAGGAAAACTCAAAGAATCCAAACATTAATGACGATAAGAAGATGAAAAGGGATCAAATATATTTGAATACAAGAATCAAAAGCGCTCATTCCAAACATGATTAAACAGGATAAAATAAAGCCAATTTTCATCACCATGTCAGTAACGGTTTTGGCAAGAATCAAAAGCAGTTATTAAGCTTCCAAACACAATCAAACAATCTTTACCAAACATGTCCAAGGCATCAAATCACACCTTTCCAAAAACATCCACAGACATGTCGATGTAAAAACGAAAGGAATTAATTATGTTTCTAAAACAAGCGCATTCAATTGTTGGTGTAAGCCCTAGAGGCCAATACTTTTTGGTACTTGTATCGGATTATTCGTTTAATAATAAAAGGTATTTCTTTATTATGTTTGTCTTTCAGAATAATAAAGTCCCTAGAATAGTTAGTCTGTTTAATGAAATGTTAAGTGTGACTTAATCATGAGATCCCATTAAACATAAAGACATTATTCTTAAAATATCTGTAGTCAAGCTTTATTGCAAAGTGGGATAACATTAAAAGCATTGAGACTATTATGAAGATAGACTGATGATCACATCTCATGGATCATGGATAAAGAGTTATCAAGTCTTGACATAGGTATAAATATTAGGAGTAATATTTATACCGGATTGACCCGCTATGAGAATACTACATAGTATGTTATGCAAAGTGTCATAAGTTATTCTCATGGTGATAATGGTGTATTACCGCCCTTCGACCTGAAACCACTATGGACCCTAGATGTAGAGTCGGGTGCTTTATTGCTGATCAAACATTATCCGTAACTGGATGATCATAAAGACAGTTGATGGGCACTCCACGAAGCATGCTGAGGGACATGAGTGTCCTAGATGGAATTTGCCAATCCTGCATAACAGGAGAAATGTCTAAGGGCCCAATATTGAACTGGACAAGGATGACACAGTGTATGCCTTGTGTTCAATATAGACATAGGGGCAAAAGGGTAATTGTACAAACATATATTATCACGAAAAAGGTTTTGTCAGATCACATGACATTTTCGTGACTTGGGTAGCAGTGATGTGTTGCTAGATACCGCTTACTGTTTATTATGTTAAATATATAATTTAATATAATTACCAACGTTACGAAATCCTACAGGGTCACACACATAAGGACAGTTTGATGAGAGATAGAGAAATCAAAAAGGAACACCGTAAGGTACGGTGCACTTAAGTGAAAAATAGAAATTCGGATAATATAATAATAATTATTGTTATTTTATAATGGTTATAAAATAATAATAAAATAAATATATTTATTATAATAATAGTTATTATAATAATATATAATATTATTATGGATCATGTGAATTGGGTTTTAGCCCGCAGCCCACAAGAGAGTCTATAAAAGGAACCCTTGTGATGAAGCTTTCACTTGATGCATTTTCGTTTTTGATTCTCTTTTCTCACTCAAATAATTCCGTTCGTAAGCAGCTAGCACTGTGACCGGAAGCTGTTCGTGTGGACTGAGTAGAGGCGTTGCACTTCATCAACGCTTGTGATCGCTGCATCAAAGATCTGAATCGCCACAAAGAGGTAACGATTCTATCACTGACCATGCTCATTCGTAAGGATCACTAAAGGAAAATTTTTGTTTTCCGCTGCGTTTAGATCGCAATTTTCCTTCAGTGGTATCAGAGCCACTTACGAAACCATGGATCTGATAGCTGTTAAATTTCCGTCTTTTCTGTATTTGATTCGATTAAAACACAGAATGAATTTAACAATAAACGATTAATTAAATTTGGCATCTGTTGTGTACGATTTGGATGATTGATGTTGATTATGCTTCAGAAACCGACATTAGTATGGTGAAGTTGTGCGATACATTGATCATCCATAGGTTACACAATTAGATCGATCACTTTTATATAAGATATAAGAAATTCTGATGCAAAGATGGTATATGGGATATACTGTTTTGATTTCATCCATTCAATCACATAAGGATTGTAATTCTTTTTGAAAGATCATCATTTTCATTCGCTTCGGAATCCGACGTTAGTATGGTGAAGCAATGACATGTTGATCTATCATATTGAGTTATCAATCGAGTTGTGTTTGACGGCATGAAATTGTTGCATTAGGATTAATGGCAGTACAAGTGTTGTATTGCCGCAGACTTTTCCGGTTGGGGTTGTAAATGCACAAAAGTTGTGCAGGAAACGACGTGAAATACAATGAAGTGTTCATAAAAATTTTCGCTGACCGGGCAGCGGAACCCCCGGCTAAGTCTGCAAAGTGTGATCAATCAGTCGAAATTTAATTTAGTTTATTTAATTATCGGAATTTTAAACTAATAATAAAAGTGTGTTTATTATTATTTATTTGTGGTGATCAGTTATGGCCTTAGTTTTTCCTTTATTATTGTTTTGGGATTTTTGAATACGGCCTGCGTGTCGTGCCTCTCTCTCAATCTCTTTATGTAACTTCTTTTCTCATCTCACTCCCTCGTATGTAAAACGAGTTTTCTTATATGTAATGTAATATTATGTTATGAAAAAAAAAAGGAAGTATTCAATATTAAAGGAGGATAACCTTGGAGATCATGCTTGGAGAAGCTTAGATCGTTATTAGGTTAGCTTAGGTTCTCTCATTGGCTTGAGAGAACAATTGCGTTAGGGGCCATAATTGTATCTTTTTTATATGTATGTTGATGCATGTAATTGTATGTTGATGCATGTGAGAGACGTTTTGCATGTGAAGCCGGTGAGATCAAACTAATAACAAATTCCCTCAAAATTAAATATTAAGTTTATGCTTTCCGATTTTTAGCACTCATCAAGACTAGTATCGAGCATTGTAGGTTTCGCCTACGCGAGGTGCATGTTCTATATTAGTAAGGTGTGATGGGATAATTGTAATATCCAATTGCTAAAACAATGGGTCAAACTTAACTAAACAAATTATAATAAGATTATATATGTTTAGAAGCAAGAATTGGGAATGATTCATGTGATGGATCAGAATAAGGAGTTATTCACCCAATTGAAAATATTCGAGAGTTGTATGAGATACAATTGGAAGGAGTTCCTACCTAAATAACTTAGTTTTGTGTAATCAGCCTAACGCTGACTTAAAACAAAGTGAAACATGGATCTCGACCCACTAGAAAGTCTTCCAACGGGATTTTCCGAATCAAATGATGAGGGTCATTTGTTTTGAATAAAATAGTGGGAGCATATTTGATTAAAGGCCTAATTAAATATGTTGTTTTAATGATACTTATATTTTCATATTTCTCTTGTAGATTACCATGACAACAAACACATCAAACAATATTTTGCGATCCATCCTAGATAAGGAAAAATTGTCTGGGACAAATTTCCTGGATTGGCACCGTAATCTGAGGATTGTCCTCAAGCACGATAAGAAGCTGTATGTCTTGGAGACACCAGTTCCTGAGGAGGAACCTCCTAGTTCTGCACCAAAGGCAGAAAGAGATGCTTATAAGAAGCATTTCGATGATGCCAATGAAACCGCTTGCCTCATGCTTGCTACCATGAACTCTGAGTTGCAAAAGCAACACGAGAACATGTCTGCGTTCGATATGATCGGACATCTGAAAACGCTTTATCAAGAGCAAGCAAGAAATGAGAGGTTTCAGGTTTCAAAGTCCCTTTTTAACAGCAAGTTAGCTGAGGGAGCCCCTGTAAGTCCCCATGTACTCAAGATGATTGGGTATGTGGAGAACCTTGACAGATTAGGGTTTCCCCTTGGAAAGGAACTTGCGATTGATCTGATCTTGCAATCGTTGCCAGAGAGCTTCAGTCAGTTTGTCCTGAATTTCAATATGAATGACTTGGACAAAAGTCTTCCAGAACTGCTAGGCATGTTGAGAACTGCTGAGCAGAATATGAAGACAAAAGGGAAATCCATTCTGATGGTCAGTAATGGAAAGAAACAGAACAAGAGGCCCATCAAACAGGGTGGTAGAGGGAAAGGCAAGGAAGTTGCCAAACCCAAACCCACTCCTCCTGTTTTGAAGCCTAGTGGAGGAATAGCAAAGGAGGGCACTTGCTTCCATTGCGGTAAGACCGGACATTGGAAGAGAAATTGCCCAAAGTACCTGGAAGATAAGAATAATGGAGTAGAGACTTCAAATTCAGGTATTTTTGTTATTGAAATTAATTTATCTACTTATGCATCATGGGTATTAGATACTGGATGCGGTTCTCACATTTGTACTAATGTGCAGGGGCTAAAAAGGAGTAGAGATTTGGCAAAAGGTGAAGTTGACCTACGAGTTGGCAATGGGGCAAAGGTTGCTGCTTTAGCTGTAGGAACTTATGTTTTAACTTTACCTAGTGGTTTAATAATTCAGTTAGAGAACTGTTATTATGTACCTGCAATTAGCAGGAATATTATTTCCGTTTCTTGTTTGGACAAGTTTGGTTTTTCATTCATAATAAGGAACAATTGTTGCTCCATTTATTTGAATGATATATTCTATGCTACTGCAAAAATGAATAATGGACTATATGTCCTTGATCTTGAAATGCCAATTTATAACATTAATACTAAAAGGTTGAAACCTAATGAGTTGAATCCAACTTACCTTTGGCACTGTCGATTAGGCCACATAAATGAGAAACGCATTTCCAAACTCCATAAAGATGGACTCTTGGACTCTTTTGATTATGAATCATATGAGACATGCAGATCTTGTTTAATTGGAAAGATGACAAAGTCCCCATTCACAGGAAAAGGTGAAAGGGCTAATGATCTTTTGGCACTCATACATACTGATGTATGTGGACCACTGAACATACCAGCCAGAGGAGGTTTTCAGTACTTCATCACTTTTACTGATGACTTCAGTAGATACGGATATGTGTATTTAATGAAACACAAATCTGAGTCCTTTGAAAAGTTCAAGGAATTCAAGAATGAAGTACAAAACCAACTAGGTAAGAATATTAAAGTTCTTCGATCAGATCGAGGCGGTGAATATTTAAGCCTAGAATTTGATGACCATCTAAAAGAGTATGGGATTCTATCCCAACTTACTCCTCCTAGAACACCACAATGGAATGGTGTATCTGAGAGAAGAAATCGAACCTTGTTAGACATGGTCCGATCCATGATGAGTCACGTCGATCTTCCAAACTCCTTTTGGGGACATGCATTATTAACAGCAGCTTACACACTTAACCGTGTTCCATCCAAAAAGGTTGATAAGACACCATATGAGATATGGAGTGGTAAGAAACCACATATGTCTTACATGAAGATTTGGGGTTGCGAGGTTTACGTCAAACGACAAATTTCAACCAAGCTTGAGCCCAAATCTGACAAATGCTTATTTGTGGGGTATCCTAAAGAAACAAGAGGATATTACTTCTACAATCCTTCTGAGGGCAAAGTGTTTGTCGCTCGAACTGGAGTCTTTCTGGAAAGGGATTTTATTTCCAAAGGAAACAGTGGGAGGAAAATAGAGCTTGAAGAAATTCAAGAATCACAAAACATTGAAACACCTATGGAGGAACTAGAGCGGGAAACACAAGTAGTTGTGGAAGAGCAACCTGCTCAAGAAGAACAAGACCAGCGTAGGTCAAGCAGGATACGTCACCAACCTGAGAGATATGGATATCTCATAAGTGATCAGGGTGATGTATTACTCATGGATCAAGATGAGCCTGTGACCTACAAAGAGGCCATAACTGGTCCTGAGTCTGAGAAGTGGCTAGAAGCCATGAAATCTGAAATGGATTCCATGTACACAAACCAGGTTTGGACCTTGGTAGAACCTCCTATAGGAGTTAACCCTATAGGATGCAAGTGGGTCTTCAAGAAGAAGACTGACATGGATGGTAAGGTACATACCTATAAAGCAAGACTGGTTGCAAAAGGCTATAAACAAATTCATGGGGTTGACTATGATGAAACCTTTTCACCAGTTGCAATGCTTAAATCTGTTCGGATTTTACTTGCCATCGCTGCATATCATGATTATGAAATATGGCAGATGGATGTCAAAACTGCTTTCCTTAATGGGAATCTTCTTGAGGATGTGTACATGACACAACCTGAAGGATTTGACATACCACAAGATGCCCAAAAGATATGCAAGTTACAGCGATCAATCTATGGATTGAAGCAAGCTTCCAGAAGCTGGAATCTTCGTTTTGATGAAACCGTAAGACAATATGGATTCATCAAAAATGAAGATGAACCTTGTGTCTACAAGAAGGTTAGTGGGAGCATGATCGTGTTTCTGGTATTATATGTAGATGACATATTACTCATTGGAAACGATGTCCCTACCTTGCAACAAGTGAAGACTTGGTTAGGGAATTGTTTTTCTATGAAAGACCTAGGTGAAGCAGCCTATATATTAGGAATTAGGATCTATAGAGATAGATCACAAAAACTGCTTGGCCTAAGTCAGAGTACATACATAGATAAAGTGTTGAGACGCTTTAATATGCATGATTCCAAGAAAGGATTCATACCTATGCAACATGGTCTGTGTTTATCAAAAACACAATCCCCTTCAACTAAGGAAGAAAGGGATCGCATGAATAAGATTCCATATGCATCTGCAATAGGATCTATCATGTATGCCATGTTATGTACTCGACCAGATGTCTCGTATGCATTAAGTGCAACGAGTAGGTACCAATCTGATCCCGGTGATGCTCACTGGGTAGCTGTCAAGAATATCCTTAAGTACTTGAGAAGGACTAAGGATTCATTCTTGATATATGGAGGTCAGGAAGAGCTTGATGTAATTGGTTACACTGATGCTAGCTTCCAGACAGATAAGGATGATTTTAGATCACAATCTGGTTATGTGTTCTGTCTCAATGGTGGCGCTGTGAGCTGGAAAAGTTCAAAGCAAGAAACAGTTGCTGATTCTACAACTGAGGCCGAGTATATTGCTGCCTCAAATGCAGCAAAGGAAGTTGTTTGGATCAAGAAGTTCATTAGTGAACTTGGCATAGTCCCTAGCATTGTGGATCCCATTGGTTTATATTGTGATAACAATGGTGCTATCGCACAAGCTAAGGAGCCTAGATCTCACCAACGATCCAAACACATACTTAGGCGTTATCACCTCATTCGAGAGATAATCGATCGGGGAGATGTGAAGATATGCAGAGTACCTACACTTGACAATATCGCTGACCCATTAACAAAGCCTCTTGCGCAACAGAAGCATGATGGTCATACTAGATCTATGGGTATTAAGGGTATGCCTAATTGGCTCTAGTGCTAGTGGGAGATTGTTGGTGTAAGCCCTAGAGGCCAATACTTTTTGGTACTTGTATCGGATTATTCGTTTAATAATAAAAGGTATTTCTTTATTATGTTTGTCTTTCAGAATAATAAAGTCCCTAGAATAGTTAGTCTGTTTAATGAAATGTTAAGTGTGACTTAATCATGAGATCCCATTAAACATAAAGACATTATTCTTAAAATATCCGTAGTCAAGCTTTATTGCAAAGTGGGATAACATTAAAAGCATTGAGACTATTATGAAGATAGACTGATGATCACATCTCATGGATCATGGATAAAGAGTTATCAAGTCTTGACATAGGTATAAATATTAGGAGTAATATTTATACCGGATTGACCCGCTATGAGAATACTACATAGTATGTTATGCAAAGTGTCATAAGTTATTCTCATGGTGATAATGGTGTATTACCGCCCTTCGACCTGAAACAACTATGGACCCTAGATGTAGAGTCGGGTGCTTTATTGCTGATCAAACATTATCCGTAACTGGATGATCATAAAGACAGTTGATGGGCACTCCACGAAGCATGCTGAGTGACATGAGTGTCCTAGATGGAATTTGCCAATCCTGCATAACAGGAGAAATGTCTAAGGGCCCAATATTGAACTGGACAAGGATGACACAGTGTATGCCTTGTGTTCAATATAGACATAGGGGCAAAAGGGTAATTGTACAAACATATATTATCACGAAAAAGGTTTTGTCAGATCACATGACATTTTCGTGACTTGGGTAGCAGTGATGTGTTGCTAGATACCGCTTACTGTTTATTATGTTAAATATATAATTTAATATAATTACCAACGTTACGAAATCCTACAGGGTCACACACATAAGGACAGTTTGATGAGAGATAGAGAAATCAAAAAGGAACACCGTAAGGTACGGTGCACTTAAGTGAAAAATAGAAATTCGGATAATATAATAATAATTATTGTTATTTTATAATGGTTATAAAATAATAATAAAATAAATATATTTATTATAATAATAGTTATTATAATAATATATAATATTATTATGGATCATGTGAATTGGGTTTTAGCCCGCAGCCCACAAGAGAGTCTATAAAAGGAACCCTTGTGATGAAGCTTTCACTTGATGCATTTTCGTTTTTGATTCTCTTTTCTCACTCAAATAATTCCGTTCGTAAGCAGCTAGCACTGTGACCGGAAGCTGTTCGTGTGGACTGAGTAGAGGCGTTGCACTTCATCAACGCTTGTGATCGCTGCATCAAAGATCTGAATCGCCACAAAGAGGTAACGATTCTATCACTGACCATGCTCATTCGTAAGGATCACTAAAGGAAAATTTTTGTTTTCCGTTGCGTTTAGATCGCAATTTTCCTTCATCAATTCCATCCACTTATTCTTATAAAAGGAAGAAAATACACACATTCGGGGAGGTTAAAAAGGAGAGGTAGCAGAAGAAATCCACAATTTCACAAATGTAACACCCCAAATTCTTGAAATATTTATTTAATTTATTTAAATATGAATATTCGTATTTTTGGTGATTTTCGGTGGTTGGTGTGAATATTGGGAATTATGGAGTTTTGAGTTATTTATTTAAATAATAGTATATAATATGAATATATTTGGTATTATTATTCATTTAAATAAATATAAGTTAATTTAAGGGCAAAGTGGACATTTGAGGAGGAGTTAGTGAGGGTGAAATTGGAAAGCCCATTTTAAAGGCCCAAAGTTAGGTTTAACAAAAAGGGATTTTGAGGGAATTAGAATTCATTCTTGTTAGACCGTGAAAAGGGAAGAAATAGAGGTCAGAGCTCTGAGGAAGAGGATTGAGGCGAAAGCTTCGTGAGGTTTCCAAGAATCAAGGAGAAAGGCTTAGAGTCAACAATTAAGGCATGAGAAATATTACCTTCATTGTTTTCAATATATGATTCAATGTATTTAAAGTCGATTTAAGGATTTATGAGGTTTTTGAGTTTGAGGAAATTAGGCCTTCATGGCCAAATCTGTTTTTGAGGTTGTTTAAGTATGGAGAGTATTACCTTCATTGTTTTCAATATATGATTCAATGCATTTAAAGCCGATTTAAGGGTTTAGGAATTTTGAGTATTGAATTGTTGTTGCATTCTGGTGAGTTAATGAGTTTGAGGGATTTGAACTGATGGTCTGATAGGTTTGAGGCTGATTTGGGAGTAAGGGAAATTAGGCCTTCGTGGCCAAAATCTGTTGTTGAGGTTTTAAACGTATAAGGTAATTGATTATGAGATCTCTAATGAATGTGGAAAATTTTTTAAGGATTTATGGGAATTGGCAGCGTAAATATGATACGGGATTGGCCTAATAAGTCGTAGATTTTGTGCCTTTATCGCCGTAATATCTTAGGAATAATTTAGGGATGTTTTTGAGGCATTGGGGAAGGAAATCGTAGGGAATTCTGGTCTGGTTTTACTACTGGTGCATAACAGCGTTATGTTGTAAACGAGAGTTCGCACGGCGAACACTCGCCCCAGACCCGCACGGAGAACTGTCCAGCGAATGTAGCAGAGTTTTGCAAATTATATTCTTGTGCAGTGTTGTCTTGATGCTTTCATGCTGTGATTTTCTGGATGAATTACCTTGAGTATGACTGTGATTTATATATGATTAATACATGATTGTATGATGATTCCTATGAGTAATGATGATGAGTTTTGCTGTTGATTCCATGAGTTTTTTATGATTATATGATGACATGATTATTATGATGATTTTGATGAATGATTATGCACCTAATGAGTTTATTATGAGAATGATATTGACGTGTGAATCATACATTCATATGCATTCCGGACTTCGGTCTAGTGTATGATTCTTGTGGCTTCAGTCCCATCGTGCGGATGTGAAGTATTTTGTTGTGCTATGGTTCTTGTGTAGAATCGATCCTATTGATGGGGATCTATGGAGGGTTGATGGCCCAGTGTCCATTGAACTTTGATGAATTGGTACCACATGCATGAGTCTTGTTGCATTTGCATTTATGTGACAATTTGGTGTAATTTATGATATTATGGCTTTTTGATGTTTCCTTGATGATTATGATGATGTTGAATACGAAAATGACGCTATTTTATATATTGATTCCTATATTGATTATTATGAATCTCTTTAATCACCCTGCCTGTTTGAATGTTGCCTCCATGCGGGTAACATGCAGATGACCAGGTTTAGTCGTGGATGTCGTCGAGGACTTTTTGGAGTTTTTGACTTTTGGTTGACTTAGAGGGTCTTGCTCTGATAGTGTAACATTGAGTTAGGGTCTTTGATTTAAACCATATTTTTTTATTATTGTTATTTTGATTATGTTGCTGCGCAAGGAAAACTTTGGATTTTGCCTTTTTGAGTTCCGCTGCCATTTGAGCAATTTTTGAGTAATTTTGGGAAAACCCGTTGTTTACGGAGCATTGACTTTGATTTGAATTATTGAGAAATGTATGCCCTTTGAGGTGATTTTTATTATGTTTAAAATATTACTCTGATAAATGTGAATGATTTGCCATTATATTTTTGGGGTAGAGAAGGGTGTTACAACAAACACACAGATGCAGCAAAAACAAGCATACGAATTTGAAGCACATATGCATCAAACACACAACACCATACCAGAAGTACTGAGGCGTCATAAGAAGGAAACAACAACTTGGAGAATACAATGGGCATATAGAGAAATCGCAACACACAAACATCATTACAAAGCAGAGCAGCAACAACAAAGTAACGAGCCAATACTTGTAAATCACTGTTGTCGAATTGCCCTGTCGAACCCTTCGAACATACATAATCCTTTCGGTTAAACTCGTGAAACTCAATTGTGTATTTGCGGTATTTCAATTTGTCGTCTTTTATTTGAATTGCTGAATATTCGTATGTGTGAGCTATTGGATGTCCTGACATCATGTTTCGCATTGAAAGCGATTAAACCGAGAGAGATGTTGAGGTGACACTGTGGAATCGAAAGAGGAGATACGATGGGAGTTCGAAGGAGGGATGGTCAGATTCTTGTGGATTCAGGACACGAACAAAGGTGACAATGTGAAGCGAAGGAGAAACGAGACGAGAGATGAAGAGATTGAGTTGGTGTGAAGGCGATCAAAGCACGACAGGCGAGAGAGGAGAGTCGAACTTGAGGAATTTCACAAGAAAAGGGGAAAGAATACTGAGTTTTTTAATTCTCCGTTTGGTAATGTTGTCTGGTTTGGATGGGCTCTGTTCCCAAAAGCCCAATTTTTTTATTTATTTTCTACACCCCTTGGTTCAGGATCATCCCCTCCCTTTTGGATTATGGGTTTGGATAAGTCCAAATGTGTTTTTTATTTGCTTTTTTCTTTTCTATTATTGTCATTTAAATACATATTAAAGTTTAATAATTTTCCTTTTATTGATTAGCCTTTAATTAATTTTTTTAGAATTATTATTGGTTTCTAATTAAAATGTTGTTTATTTTTTTAAATAAATTCCAATCGAATTTTATTCTTTAAGAGGTTGATTTGTCACTTAATTAGATTTCAATTGAAAGTTTTTTTAGTAGAATTATAATCGTATTTGTGATTACGAGTGATTATTTTTCCAAGCATCGTGATTGCTTTGTCTTGTAGAAGGTTATGATTATCCATGATGAATGGTGATATTGATAGTGATGCACGATATGTTTGTATGACTTGGATATTCCTTTAAGATATTCCATTAGGTGATTAGATCCCATCTTGATCACTTAATGTTGAATTAGACATTAGGATGAAAACCCTTTGCACGACAACATTAGGATTAGTTCCCTTTTTCCTAACCTTAAGCTTTAGAATTAGGTAGTTTCATTTCTGTTTAAAACTAAAACCTTTTCCTGATTAAAAAATCCAAAAAAAAAACTTTAATTTATCTCTAACCTCTTTTCAAAAAATCTAAAAACATTTAATTCATTTCAAACATTTTTGCCACTTGCCTTTTCAGTTTAAAACTTTTCAAAAAGGACATGCTACATAGCATCACCCAAAAAAACACACAACAAACAAAAACATTTTCAACATGAACTACAGAGTTCTGATTCCCTCTGGGATACATAGGCACTGAGTTGAAAATTCAGACGAACTCAATAATATAAATCTTTCTTTTTCCCTCAAGCAATCATCAATTTTTGCTTAGCAAGCTTATACATAATAAATACCTTTCATGCATAGACAACTTAGACGATTCCCATCGAGTACGATGGATGTAGGAAGTGCTAGTACCTTCTTCTTACATAACCGACTTCGGAACCCAACATGGTTGCGATGACCATAGCATTTCCTTTTCTCTGTGGGTTTTCTCGACATTTTTCCTTTCCCTTCTTAGGAATAAATAAAGTTCGGTGAAGAATCTTATAAGTCCATCCATGATCATGCAAACCCTAGTTTTGTGCATCACGAAGATTGTATTTTTCGAGGTACGACAATGTCCCACTATGTTTTCAAACATCAATGCTTGAAGCGAACTACTTCATTTCATCAGCCTATAAATAGTAAACACTAAGATTTTTCAACTTTTTCCATCTTCTGAATCTTTCTTAACAAGAACAAGCTTCTTCCTGAACTTTTCATCTTTCACAAACATGTACCATTTTTTCTTCAATCTTTGTTGCATCAATGGCGTCTTCTACCAAAGCTTCCAAAGACTCAACCAAGACCACAAAGAAATCCAAGAAATCAACTGAACTTGCTCCAATTATGAAGATCTTGAGCCTAAGAGCTGTGAGTAACCAACAATACATACGTGAGCCTCCACTTGAAGAAGAGAAGAGAAGAATCTATCAATCTCAAGTATTAATTCCCATTTTTGTTACTGAAAAACACATGCTATGTTAGGTCCCCCATCAAACCCTTCTGTTAACCCTAATAGACTTAGGTAATATTTCTCCACATACCATCGGTACAATCCCATAGCTAATAGGAAAAAACACAGGGCTAGTGAAGATGTCGAGGCTGATGAAAAACTAAAATTGATAACAAAGGCTCACCTTCGACTGAGGCCCCTAAAAAAATCCATTAATCTAGACTATATGGATAATAGTTTTAAGGTGTCTTGATCATGCCCTTTATTTAAGGATCCTTCAGACTACTTAGTCTGGCTAGAGAAGATAGAAACGAAAAAAAATCCCAAATTTGGAAAGATATGGGTATCTTCGACATGATTCAGCTGTCGAAAGTTGGACCTGGCTATTGTCAATCCATGCTAGTTACCCCTATGTACTTTGGGGGATAGCATCCACAATAACTTCCATCTCCCTTGTGGAATGATGACACATACCCTCTTCAACATTGCTGCCATCAATGGACTCAAACAAATTGGGGAAACTTATGACCGAAACTTTATGGCTGAAGATTCTATTGGTTTCGACACCACTAAAGCTGCTTTCACCACCTACATTGCATACTACCATTACAAGGACCCTGTCAAAGTTTCTAACCAAGAGCATATTGCTTTCCTCACTCTATGGCTGTTTTGTTGCGTATTCTGCTTGAGATCTCTTCAAGTGGCAAAAAGGTATCTGACCATGGAAAACCAACTACATGTTGGACATAACCTTTGTCTCAGCAAAATGATCTTGGCCAATCTCTATCAGTCCTTAGGGAAAGGCATCACAGCTCTCAAGACCATCTAGTCCAAAAGGAAATTGCTACTTTTTGGTCCTTTCTGGCTGCTGCAACTATGGTTGAATGCTACCTTCGAAGCATCTTTACCAATTTGCAATCCCATAAATACAGAGACTTACAAAATAAAAAAATATGAGGGTCGAAGGAACGCGCCCTACTTTGCTGACCCCTAGTGACGAAGGATTAAATCTTCAACAAACCTTCATTGGGTATGTAATGATATTCTCCAAGCGTTACAACTTCACACCAAACATGAATCCTTTTGCTGACAGAAAGCATGACCCTGAATGGTTTACAAGAAAATTTCCTGCTTCGTCGAAGGACCAAGAAGAAGAATCCCTTGCCATATGGGAATTGTTTATCACCCTAGGCTATTGGCTGCAAGACTTAGACCCTCAAGACTTCAATTCACTCTTATCAATTATCAACCCAATCTTGTCTCTCGACAGTTTGATCTCATTCAAATTATGTCATAACCATTCTTCACTAAGAAGAACTCATTGATGCTCTATAATATGATCCATACAGAAGCTGAATGTAACAACGAAATGGCTCAGAATACTGGAATCACGTAGCTCACTCCTACTTCCTTTAAGACATTATTCCTTTGCACCCAAAAATTTGATACTTGGTGTAAAGATTATTACAGCACAAAAATTTTCGATGTTCCCGCCTTTACTCAACAGCTAACTCACGCTTTCGCTTCTATGCAGGAAAAAGTCAAGAAAGGTATTTCGAATCACATCAAAGAAATCCAAGAATTTCAAAAATACTTTGAAACTGCCTATAGACCTTATGATCTTAGTCGAACCATTCGTAAAACATTAGTTACCTTGAAAGATAAATTCACAAAGAAACTGAAGGATTTAAAACTGCTTTTGTACGTTAAATCTGAACAACGGTACAAACTAGCTTTTAGCATGTATCCCCACAAATTTCCTCGAATGCCAAATGCTGAATTTAGTGTGACTTTTAGTCCTCCATTCCCAAACTGGTTAATCTGTGGGGATTTTGTAAAAATCCTTCGACAAAAATCTCAAAAACGTGTCAAGCGGGTGGTTCTGGCTAAGCATAATCTGGATAGTTTCAAAGGGCTCCTTCATATTGGCATAGAACACGTTCGTGTAGAGTCTCCAATATACAACGGTGTGAAATCACCTTTTTTACTCACCTCTTTCATCATTTCTTATTTCTCTTTTACTTGTGATAATTGTATTGTTTTTTTTTTCTTTTTTAGCTGTGAGGATTCCTTCCAAGAAGGCTGCTACCACAGACATAGATGCAGTCGAAGAGAAGGACGAAGAAAAACCCACTAAAATAATAACAAAGTATACTTCGCTTGTTATTACTATTATTTATATATTGCCCTCATATTTTAACATATGAGGCATCTTCCTTTTCAGGCTAGTCGAAAACCACCACCAACACCCAAGAAAAGAAAGCAAAAAGAACCTGAAGTCCAAGTGATCGAATCAGACAATGATGATCTATCTCCGGACACCTCAAAACAAACTAAGAAGAAGAAGCAAGCAAGGAAAGGTTTCTAATGCTAGCTCTCAACCAAAACTCAAAGCTGTCAAGACTCATGCGAAAAAACCTTTTACTCCCAGAGTACTTGAAGCTGACCCTGATCCAACTATTAATGGTCAGGCTGCTAAGACGAATTCTGATGGGGTCAAAAGCGAAAATTCTAGCCTTGGGGCTGAAGGTCCTAAGGTAAAATTCTACCTTAATCTCTTGAATTCATAATTTATTTTTTATTTACTTTCGACTCAAATATATTTGATTTCTCAGGGTACGCAGATGGCATGGAACAACCAATCATCGAATAAGATATCCCTATAAGCAGTAGTGATCCTTATTATAATCCCACAAGCACACCCTCTTATCATCCAACATCTTCTAAAGATTCCAATAAAGAGTCTACAGATGAGGTGAGTCAACCCGCTGAAGAAAAAGACTTCCCACCAAAGGTCACCATCGAATATTCTCAAATAAGTGATTCTGAACATGAAAAGGACCCATAAGAGAATGATGTCTTCATCGACATGGAAGGTGATAGGGAGATGCCAAATGCTGAAGGAGTTATCAAAGACATATCCGAGGATGGCTCTTCAACTAATGCAAAATAAGGCACTGGTGGCCCAGATGACGAAGATGAAGAAGATGAAGAACAAGAAAATGATAATGATAATGAAGACAATGAACAATCGAATGACAAACCGAAAGCTAACCTAAGTCCTAATGATGACAAAGGGACCTCAGCACCTTCGAACGGTACTACTGTTGCCCTATTCTTAGAAGAGATAGAAATATTGAAGCAAAGCAAACTGGTGGAATATTTGAAGGCCATGATCAGTGCAATAGGTGGTCTGACTGAGAAAAGCCTTAGCACTTCAATCGTGTCAGGTTACCAATCTACAGGAGAACCTAATAACAACTTGCTTCTTAAAATCAAAGAAAAAGCCTTCGAAACTAATCTGTTCCAACTCTTGGAGAATGACACTTCTGCCTGCTTTGGGATCAAAGATCTCCTGAAACAAGTTGATGTCTTGACTATTTCTCCAGAAGTCGCGAATGTCATCATGGATTTGGGGATGCTGGTTGATCAAGTTGTTGCAGCTCGTAATAGTATAAGGAAAACTTTGAACATAATGAAAACAAATCAGAGACCCGAGCAACTGAATGGGACGCAACCATTGAATCGACTGCAAGAGTTGCAGAATCGGAGAAGGATTCTGAAAAAACAAGAAGGAGGTCGAAGCCTGCGATAAGAACATCGAATCTTGGGAACAATAGATAAAGGAATTGCAAGCCAAGATTACCAAGGCCAAGGAGCGCAAATATGAAATTCAAAAGCTTGATAGAGATGAACTGACCAAGGAAATCCAAGTTGGCATGCATCGTTTCGAAAGGGCTCAAAAGATGGGAAAGGAAATTAATGGTCTCACTTCCAACAAATCTGTTTTTGAATGACACTTGAGACTTCAGAAGTTGAAGTACCAGAAGATGAAGCCTTCACTCCCCTTCTAACTTGGTTGTAATTGTTGAATTTTTGGTTCTCTGATGTAATGACTTTAAGCCCTTCATGGAATTTATATAATGACTTAGCCATTTTGGCAATTTATGCATTTTGATTTACCACTTTCGCTTCGATTGTTATGTATGAACTACTCCTTTGTTATTTTTATTTCTTAAAGTGCATGCTTATATTTTTTTCAAATACTTCCTATTCACTCTTAAGACTCTTCAATCCTTAGCTAATTCTTCAATTTCATATGCACCGTTAAAAAAACTTGGATAACTTGGAAATGGCCTTCCCACTTAGGGGACCATTTACCCAACACTCTATCTTTTCGATCCATGGGAAGAATTACCTTCCAAACTAGGTCTCCAGTCGAAAACAATTTAACCGTGACCTTTTTATTATATGATTTCTCTACTCTTCTTTTCTGCCTCTTTAATAATTCTAAGGCATTTAATCTTTCTTCGTCTAGATTAACTAATTCATCCAACATCATGTTCCAATAAGACTCAGATGGGATTTCATGATGTCTTTGAATTCTAGTTGACTGTAGGTAAATTTCGAATGGTAAAACTGCATTGTGACCATATGTCATTCGAAAAGGTGTAGTGTTTGTAGCTTCTTTAGAGGAGGTTTGACATGCCCATAGAATCTGGTCAAATGTATTATGTCAATTCCTTGGATTTCCCCCCATGCTTTTTGATTAGGCCAATCACTACCTTATTTACTGCTTCGACTTGACGATTTGCTTGAGCATAATAAGGTGTAGATGTCAACAGCTTGAACCTCAATTCTTTAGAAAACTCCTGAACCTTTCGACCAGTGAAAACTGATCCTTTATCTGTTGTAATGGTTTTTGGGATTCCAAATCTATAAATGATATGCCTTTGGATAAATTCGATCACGGCCTCCTGGTCGACATTCACCAATGGTATAGCCTCACTCCACTTAGTGAAATAATCTATCCCCACTAGAATGTATTTTTGACTTTTAGATGACGTTGGTCGAATTTCTCCAACTAGATCCAAAGCCCACCCTCTGAAGGGCCAAGGCTTCACTATGGAATGCAATTCACTTGTAGGAACATGTTGAATACCTGCATGTACTTGACATTCTTGGCATCCTTTGGCAAACTCGACACAATCCTTAAGCATGGTAGGCTAATTTCTTGTCAAAAAAACAACCATTTCATTTTATGACCCGCCTGATGTGCCCCACATGCCCCACTATGGATACTAGAGAAGCTAAGTATGCCTCAGAATCACTAAGGCATTTGAGTAAGACTCTTTCAGTCGTCTTTTTAAATAATTCGTTCCCCATAAGAATATAAGTTAAAGCACGATACCTGAATTTTCGTTCAACATATGTTGTTGGATTTTCTAAGTATTCGACTATTGGCTTTCGCCAATCTTCGTTTGTTAAACTATCTATGGCTAGTATCTTAAAATTCTCTTCATCAATATAGCCTAGCTTTGTTATTTCCAAATCTGTTGAGGATAATCTGGTTGACACAAATCTTCCTCTGACTTTGATTGCATCTTGCAATTTTTCTTTTGAAATTTTATACCCAGAAGCAATTTAGGCCAAGTCATTGGCCTTTTGGTTCTCAAGTCGAGGTATGTGTCGAATAATTACCATTTTGAACATTGGTAACAGTCTATTGGCTATCACAAAGTACATTATAAGGTTTTCTTTAATACATTTACATTCCTTTGTAATTATTTTTATAACCAATTTTGAGTCACCCATTATTTTATCTCGAGTTGCCCTGAATTCCAACAAGATCTCAAGTCTGACTATTAAAGCCTCATATTCAGCCTCGTTGTTTGAACAAAGGCCTTCGACCTTGTACTTGAATTTTGTTAGGAAAAATAATAAATACTCCCACACTCATTCCATCTTTATGACTAGAGCCATCAAAGTATAACTTCCAAGGTTCAAGCTCCAGATAGTTTAGGGAGCTTTTGACTATAGAGTGGTCGACTATAAAGTCTGCTACCACTTGTCCCTTAACAACATTTAAAGGCATGTAACTTAAAGAATACTCAGTTAAGGCCAGTGCCCATTTACCAATTTGACTATGTAAAATTGGTTTAAATAACATATGCTTAATAATGTCGAAGTGAGACGAAACATAAATATCAACTGGCTTTATATAATGCTTCAACTTTGTACATGAGAAATATAGACATAGACATAACTTTTAGACTATACTATATCTAGTTTTTGCATCATTTAAAACTCTACTAAGGTAGTAAGTGACTCTTCTGATGCCATTTTCATCCTCTTGAGGCAACATGCTCCCTAAAGTCATATCAAATGTAGGTATGTACAATCTCATACTTCTATTCCTACAAGGAGGTGCCAGAACTGGAGGATAGACAAGGTATTCTTTAATCTTATCAAACGCCTATTGTTGTGCTTGCCCCCATTCAAAACCTTCCTGCTTGAGTCAAAGTAGAGGTGAAAAGGCTTGAGTCTTGCCACTTAAATTTGAGATGAACCTCCTCAAGAAGTTGATCTTTCCTAGCAGCGACTGCAGTTCCTTCTTTATTGATGGCGCTTTCACCTCCATGATGGACTTGGTCTTATTTTGGTTGATTTATATTCCTTTCTTGTGGACCACAAAGCCTATAAAATCCCCCGCCTGTACACAAAAGGCACATTTAATAGGATTCATATTTAAACCATGTTTCCTCATTCTTTCAAATGATTGTCAAAGATGGTCTATATGAATTTTCCCTGAAACAAACTTAACCACAATGTCATCAATATAAATTTGCATCAAAGTTTCAATAAAACCATGTTATAAGGTTTAGTGTCAGTATCATCTTTCCATATTCTTTTCAACATGTAATGTGGCATCAAATTCACGACCGCTCCACTATCCACTAAGATCTTATTCACTTCAATATTTTATATTTTACCCCTAATAAACAGAGGCTTCAAGTGGTTTTTCATCGCCTCGTCTGGCCTTTCAAAAAAGGCGTTTTGTTCTTCCACACATCCAGTATTCAGTATGTAATAGCAAATTGGCCTATGACTGGCCATTCCCAACTCAGTTGTATCCTCAGGTTCCTCAATCTCCACAACTTGGTTGTATTCCCTAGGAAATACAGACACCATGTTGCAAGTGATATCTAATGAAGGTTCGGAACCTATGTTGAAATCATTTGTCAGCATGTCATCTTCTACTGCCTGGTCAGACTTCTCTTCTATATCCTGCTTTTAAGAAACAAATAGTTTCCTTTCAACAGGCTTCTTTTCATCGTTCCTGTCCTGCTTGAGGGGTACGTTACTACTCGATTCAGTCTTTTCCTTTTCTCCAGCCTTTCTCTCAGCCTTTCTTCTTCTCTGTTGTCTCCTCCATTGAGACCTTGAAATTGGGTTCTTACCCTTGTAATTTTCAGAGCGATATGCTAACTGTTTTAAGGCTTGGAATTCCTTACGGTATGCTAGTGAGGAACCTCGTTCTACTTCAAAGTTTTGCCACTTATTTTTGCCTTGCTCCCTTCTTTCGACAAGCTTAACCCACTTACCCCTAGGGGCATCAGCAATAGACTTGAATATGGTTGGCTTGTTTCCATGAATTCCTTTCCCTCCTTACTCTTGCTTCCTGGGTACTATCATTTTTTCAAAGTCAAAGCGGTTACAAGTGTCTCTCCAGTTATTCTTATTTTTTACTAGTCAAACGCTCTCAATGTTTTCTGTTGCCTTTCTATCGAAGACTGAGTTGCACCTTGGGTACAACATCACCTCAGATTTCTTTTTCTGGCACATGTGAAGGAATTCAACAAGCTTTCATCTTACTTGGGATAGGCCACTTTGTTATACTCCTCTTGCCTGAGACTTTGTTCATCAACCTCAATTGCAGTCTTCTGGACCACTTCTACCATGTTAACCCCTAAGTTTTCACCCTTAGTGATGTCCAAATCCTGTAACTTGACTCTAAGGCCCTCAGTGGCCTCAGTTATATTGTTGATCTATATGAAACCCTTAGTAGTTTCATTTATTATGATCATTTGACTGGAACCCTCAGTGATTCCATTGCTAAAGCCCTTAGTGACTTGAATGAAACCCTCAGTGGTTTCCTTGTCATAGTCCTCAGTGACTTGAATGAAACCCTTAGTGGTTTCCTTGTCAAAGTCCTTAGTGACTGTCGCTTGCGCGAAAATAAGGTGCCGGCACAACAGAAGAGTCGCCACCTTTCGTTATTTATCCCTCAGAGCGGGAAAGGAAACGATCGGAAAAACCTGACGAATAAGGGTAAGACAAGGTCGTCGCAACCATTGTCTGGGTTCGGGAGTCGGTTACGCAAGGGGAAGGTATTAGCACCCCTCACGTCCGTCGTACTCGACGGGATCCTCGCTTGTTTGTTCACTTGGACGGGTTGGTTATAATCTATCTACCTATCAAGGCTGGCTGAAAAAGAAAAGAAAAAATGACTCGGCAAAGCGTCGCACTTTATGCCTATGTATTCTCATCAGAGAATGAGAAATCAGAGTCAACATAGTTCGGCTAACTACGGGTGAAGGTGGGGAAGGTTGCTCGCTAGGATATCGCATCCTATGCCTACGTACTTTCATCTGGTATGAAAGATCAGAGCAAACGTAGTTCGGGAAACTACGGGTTATCTCCTAAAAGAAGTATTTTTTTATTGTGTTTGCGATTTCAACCGCACTAGAGACTATGACCTGAGAGTGAATGCGTCGCATGTCACCCAATGGGTACCATACTAAACATCCAGACTGTGGAAAAGAAACTCTCCCACAATCCTTTCTCAGATAGCTTAAGGCTCGTAACGTACGAAAGAAATCATTCATGATTACTGTATCTTAAACTGTTTTGAGATGAGAAGAGAACAGGCCCAACTAGGAGGGAGACTATCAAGTCCTACTGTTATCATGCCATGGATTCATCCTATGGTTGAGGCTTGAACAGGGAACTCCTAGATGTTGTCATGCATAGGTTTCAACCTAAAAGTCTATCATCAAATCCTCATCAGAGGAAATGAGAGTCCTAAGGGATCATGTCAATGATACACCAAAACAGACAAAAGCATCAGCTTTAACAGTAAAATGCATGCAATGCAAGTGAGGGAGGAAATGTGTGTGGGGGTTAAGCCTCCACAAGCCCGTCTCGACCTCAAGCCAGTCATGAAATAACAGTAATCATACTGAAATAAACAACATGCTATCAAGCAAAACAGTAAACTGTAATCATACAGACAGGAGAAATGAAATGCTATCAAGCAAAATAAACACATGGGCAAGGGAGCTGGGCTCTACCGAATACCCGCAAGCAAAGCCAAGCAATAACAATACAATCAGATGCACTCATGCTCTTAGACTGAACTTATTCTAAATGGGCTTAGTCTAATGCAACAGACAAATCAGACAAAACACACAATACATCAAAGAAAACTGAAGAAAGCCTCAACTCCTCCAGCAGCAACCCAGTCTTCAGACTTCAGAGATCACTTGCTTTCCAGGTATCAAACCTACAGCATGAGTATCAACTCATCTTCTCCCTTGAGCTTCAGCTCCTTTGACCAGCTCCACCTTCAGGCTTTACTATCTCCAGGGATCTTCAGGCATCAACAAAGTCTTCAGACTTCAATAATCTTCAAGGAATCATCCTCTTCAAGGCCTCAGCTTCTATCTTCAATGGCTCCGATGCTCCAGCAAACAAGATTCAGTCAACAAGATGAGGTGGGGATGTTACAGTGCTCACTGACTTCCAAAGGATGCCATTGAGGACTTAACATCAAAGGAAAGGCTCTCTCAAAGTTCTACCTTATGGGGCAAGGTCACTAATCCCTCCAAAGGAGAGAGGTGAATACCCTTAAGGGACTCTGTGTCATAGAGAAGAAAGGAGGTGAAAAAAGCACTCCTTGGTTATTGAACAAAGTATTCTATCTAGGGCTCTGCCTATGCACTTATCAACCTATAAACAAAACAAACAAAAGCTATGCTAAACTCCTCTGCAAGGTCTTCAAAGCTTCCATGATGATCCACAAGGTCTTCAACTCGATCTTCAAAGCTCACACACTCAAAAGAGAAGGAAAGAAAACACAACAATATAACTTATGCCCTTAAGCAACACACATACTATCCATACATTCAAAAATCAATGAAAAATACTAAAATACCATACAAATTCCTAATATAAATTCTAGGGGATCCTATTTAACTACCCTTAAGTCCCATATATTCCCCATAGGCTAACTTGTCCTAAAAACCCCAAAAATAAAATTGTTCAAGTCTACCTACACAACCTAAAACCCTAATTAGAGCACCTAAATGTCTAACAATCAAAATACATCAAATTTTAATCCACAAATCTAGTAATAAATCCAGAGAGTACTACAATGCAATATGAATCACCACAAAAAAGAATGGGCAAAAAATCTATTTCTAAATGCATGAACAAAAATATACAAATCCATGTATGAAATGAATGGTTAAAAAAGTGCATTTATTTGTAAAATATGCAAAAAAATACCAATTAAAATATAAAATGCAATTTTTATATTTTTTAATTTTCTAGACATTTTAATGAAAATGTTAAAAAAAGAATGAGTTAAAAATAATATTCTTTCATTTAGTTATGATTTTTTAGAAAATTAATGAAATGTGAAGAAAATTGAAAAAATAAAATATACAAGGGAAAGAGAGAGGGGGTGAGAATAGTAGTGGATTCAGTTCATTTCATTTGGGCCAGCGCGCGTGGGGGGTGTGAATAGAAAGCAGACTAAGGCCCACACGGTTTTTAAGTGAAACGACCGCGTATTACGTTCCAGCCCTTCCCTCCATTTTCATCTTTCAATTTCGGCCGTTAGATGCGATTGAGAAGTCAAATATTCAAAGGAGATGGACGGTTGTGATTATGTCTTCTCCAATGAACCAACCTAGGGTTTCAAAACCAGTTTTCATGCAAGCAACTTCTACTCCACGTATCTCTCTCAACTCTCAATCATTCCTCACGATCCAAACATCAAAATTCATCTACTCCTCTCCCTCTACACAACCATGGTGTTAGAATTTTCTAACTCTCCCTCAAGAAAAAGATACGAAGGCTACAAGTCTTGTCCTCCATTCTTATGCTCTGGTTTGCATGGTTATGAAATGATCTCATATTAATCAAGATTATACCACATGCTAAGGGGATCATGCTGAGCTAAAAACCTAAGAATATAGTAGCCTAGGGTGCGTGTTCTTGATCTCTAAAGTTTCATGTCAAAACTTCAACCTCCATGAATCATGCTCAAAGTCTCAAGATCTCATCATCTAACCTAGCCTAGCCATTCTATGCCTAAAACATGGTATATCTACGCATAATTAAGGTGAAAAGGAGAAGGAAAAGAACCTGTCAAGAATGAGAAGAAGGTGATGCTATGGAAAGATTCAAGCCTTGTAACTTCTCCACAATGATCTTCCAATGATGCTTTACTTTCTGTATGCAAAATCCTTGAAGATGAGAGCTTGTAGTAGTGACTTTGCTCTTGAAATGCAACTACGGTGCACCTTGAAACCCTAGCTCGAATCTCCTTCTTCTCTCCTCAATTCTTCAACTTTCACCAACCTCTGAACTCTCTTCATGGCCCTCTTTAAATAGCAAGTGATGGAAGGGGCTAGAATCATCTAGATCTTTCTAGAAAGTATTGAAAATATCACCACATGAGAACTTGAAATATCATGATATCTCCTTTCATACCTTGCCAAAATCCCTTGAATATGTCTTTACATGAGATATTAAGTGTGTATGAAGGAAATCAGCCCTTACATTTGGCTTGTGTAAGGTTTTTCAACATTGCCTTATAATGCAAGTAATAGATTTACAAAGAAAGTCCCTTTTTTAGACCTCAAATGAAAAATCTATTTGAACCAAAGTTCTCAAAATATGTCTTACACTCAAAATGGTATATTGGATGACCTATTTTGGATTCCTAGATCCTCCAAACCAATTTTCAAATTCAACTTTTCAAACTTATATGCCATTTTTAGTTCATTTTTGACCAATCATGTAACTTCATGCTATGAGCTTTTCCAACAATTTGTGACCTTCTTTCTAGACTTAAAATCACATTTTGAACAACTTTCATGTTTTGAGTTTTTCCATTTGAGGCTTGGAAATAGGAGTTTTAGGCATTGGCTAAAATGACCTATAACTAACAAATGACCAAAATACCCCTGTCTTGTTCAAACCATAAGTTGAGTTCCACAAATCCTATCAATGACTTCTACCACTCAAATCAAAGCTAAGAAGATGCCCTCCAACATTCATGTTGACCAAGAGATCATAGGAATCATCCTACTAGGGCAAAAGTTGTCTGCAAGTTGGGTGACTTTCAAGGACCCAGATTCACATACCTCTGCTGACCTGTAATTTGTCAAAACCATAACTTGAGCTCTGTAACTCCTATCAAGGACTTCCACCACTCAAATTAAATCTTAGAACAAGCTCTACAACATTCATGTTGTGGGGAAGATGAGATATCAATCACATCTAGAGCTAAAACTGCCTGGAAGATAGGGATCAAATTAGGTTTTTTTCACTGTCAATCCTCAGAAACCCTAACTCAAAACTTCTCCAACTCCTCAATCCTGATGAGTTGGTCTAGGAATCATCTTTATAACATCTCCATGCATCATTCCATGATCTCATGGCCCTTGGGTTAGGTCTCAACCTTCTCAAAATCTTCAGTTATCCTAGGGTTGACCCAGTCAAAACCCTAATTCTACCATTCATGGTTGAATCTTCTGAATTCTTGCATAATGACCTCTCTGGGTTTCATGATGGCTATCAAGACATCTCATAGGCTTTCTCAAAACATCTAGTTCATTCTCAAAATCTCAGAATCATCTGAGGGGCACCCACAACTCTCAAGCTATGAAGCACACAACCCTGGTTCCAATCCACTTCCTCTGAGGATCTCTTGAACTTTCTGATGAAGGTATCCACTCTCAAACACTAGATGGATAAATAATTGTTGGTCAAATTTTGGGGTGCAACAGCTGCCCCTATTCAAACGGCTTGAACCTGACTGGGTGAGAAGCGAACGGCTCTCACCCAATCAAGGTGCGAGACAATTGAATACCGATAAACCCGAAAATTTGCCAACTGCACGAGCACACGGTACTCTGCGGGGAACAAATCTTCAAATATTGCAAAGCTAGCTGCACGGCCGCTAGCTGGAGACATACAGATCTGACATCGCCGCCAGTTATCCTCGTTAACTTTTTCTGATACTGCCTTCAGACAACCACATCTCCCAACATCGCCGCTGGAAGACTAAACCACCTGACATTATCGTCAAACAAGATTCTGAGGAACGCCCAACATCGCCGCTGGAACACCAAATCATCTGACATCGCTGTCAAGAACAACCATAACTCGGGGAAACAAGCGTCCAACATCGCCGTCGGAGACCTAAACCTGAATCGCCAAAATATCCAACATCGCCGCTGGAGAAAATACAACAATGAACAAAATACCCCGCATCGCCGCTGGAGAGAATACAACACTGAACAAAGTATCCCGCATCGCCGCTGGAGAAAATACATCTCTAAACAAAGTACCTCGCATCGCCGCTGGAGAACTACACCTGACAGAATACCCTGCATCGCCGCTGGAGAAACACATCTGACAGAACACCCCGCATCGCCGCTGGAGAAACACATCTGACAGAACACCCCGCATCGCCGCTGGAGAACTAAATCTGTCAAAATACCCCGCATCACCGCTGGAGAACTAAAGGATCTGCGTCACCTAACATCGCCGTCGGAAGACTGGATCACCTTGACACGCCCAACATCGCCGCTGGAAAACTGAATCTGACATCGCCGTCGGAAACAAACATCCTCTTAGAGACACTCGACATTGCCGTCGTACAAACGTCATCTCTGCTGGGGATTTAAGAGCCTGACCTCGCCGTCAACTCCAAACGTTCAACCTCGCCGTCGAACAAACATCCAACCTCGCCGCTGGACAAATGATGATCTGACCTCGCCGTCAAATCTAAACATTCAACCTCGTCGTCGAACAAACATCCAACCTCGCCGCTGGACAAATGATGATCTGACCTCGCCGTCAAATCTAAACGTTCAACCTCGCCGTCGAACAAACATCCAACCTCGCCGCTGGACAAATGATGATCTGACCTCGCCGTCAAATCTAAACGTTCAACCTCGCCGTCGAACAAACATCCAACCTCGCCGCTGGACAAATGATGATCTGACCTCGCCGTCAAATCTAAACGTTCAACCTCGCCGTCGAACAAACATCCAACCTCGCCGCTGGACAAATGATGATCTGACCTCGCCGTCAAATCTAAACGTTCAACCTCGCCGTCGAACAAACATCCAACCTCGCCGCTGGACAAATGAAACAAAAGGTACACTTGCGTATTTGAAACTACTCCGCTGGGAGTGAGAGACTTAACCGAGCACACTCTGATCTGGGGTTCACCCTCAGAACCATAACGAACATCGGAATACTGCTGCACAACTGACCCACCGTAGAACTTCAACATTAAAGATATTTGAAACCCTGGCCCTTGGTCACTCCAGATCCGCTGGAGAACCTTCCAGCATTTCTGAAACTAGATGAAACCCTGGCCCCTGGCCACTCCAGATCCGCTGGAGAATCTTCAAGTTCTTCTGAAGCTAGATGAAACCCTGGCCCCTGGCCACTCCAGATCCGCTGGAGAATCTTCAAGTTCTTCTGAAGATAGATGAAACCCTGGCCCCTGGCCACTCCAGATCCGCTGGAGAATCTTCAAGTTCTTCTGAAGATAGACATCCTTGGCCTTCAAGGATATAAACCTTGCCCGTCGGCGATCCCAGCCTCAGCTAGAAAAGATCTTCAAGTACTCCTGAATATAAACATCCTTGACCTCCAAGGATGTAAACTTTGCCCGTCGGCCACTCTGCAGAAGGTATCTTCGACTTCAGTCTGAAGAAATGGTCCTTGGCCTTCAAGGATACATGGATCTGCCTTCAGGCGGCTCCACCTCTGCTATAGAGCATCCGTGACTTCAGTCAGGGATATACTTCGGCCTTCAGTCCGAAAAAATGAATCCCAGGTCATTCATGACCTTGGGGATAACCTTGCCCTTAGGCACCTTCGCTTCAGCTTAGGAAATCTGTGACCTTAGTCAGAGAAATGGTATCCTGAGCCATTCATGACTCTACGGGGATTCAAACAGTTTGCCTTCAGGCAAAAACTCCGCTTCAGCTGGAGAAACATCTTCGACTTCGGTCAGAAGAAACACTATTCACTTGATCGCAATCAATCATCACCTCAGGATAACTGACTTGGTCTTCAGGCCAACACGGATCACTTTGAATACAAAATTTGGAACCTTGTCTTCAGCCACACGTTGATTCATCGACAAGGACATCTGAACTCACAGGAACCTTCTGATACCGCCCTCAGGCGTTTACGAAGTCAATCTTCAGATTAGACATCACTGTTGGAGCAGACATATCACGCTGCTAAGGACTTCAAGAATCATCTTGAACAAACAAATCCGTCGGGCACCTTCAAGAATCATCCTGAACTGATAACCTCTCTGGAGACTTCACTCTACTAGGGATCCCCGGAATCTTCCTGGGCAACTCTTGCTGGGGGACGCTACTAGGGAGCTCAAGAATCATCCTAAGCAAACAACTCGGGAAGTTGTACTGAGGTCTTAAGAATCATCTTAAGCAAACGGCCCTGCTGAGGAATTCGAGGGTCGTCTTGAACTGACTTCGCTGGGGATCTCAAAAATCATCTGGAGCGAGCGACTGTAGGGATTACACCGGGGTCCTGGGACTTATCTCAAGAGAGTGACCTTGTTGGAGGGAATGTCAGGAATCATCCTGAGCAACTAGTCTCTTTGTGGAACACCTGTAAAGCAAGAGTGATAATGACCTAGATCATGCTTATGATGCGTATGCTTCTGCGTTACGCCCCACACGGTGGGAATAATATGCGTTTATGCTAAATGCTGTGCAATCATGCACAATGCTATGCAATCCCGTCAGCAAAATAAATGCCGAAGGGGAGATCCTCCTGTCAAGGAGAAAGAACTGCTCAGATAGAGGAGTCATCCTGCTGAGGAGAACGTGGGCACGCCGATATCAATTGGACTCCGCCTGGGGAAATGATCTTCCGGTTGACTGCTGCAGGGAAAACAACTTCAGCTGACTGCTGCAGGGGACGAAGCTCTACGAGAACCCGAACCTGCTGAAGGAAAGCGATGTCAATCGCGGGAATAAACTGCGTGGCCGTCATGGCTACTTTTCTGGGGATGACAACTCTGTGGTGAGACAACCTCAGCTGCTCCACACTCCGCTGGGGAAAGATCAATCATGATCTGATCAACTCAAGGACTCGGCCCTCCTGGACATCTGCAAACTCGGCTGAGGAAGGAGAAGTCATTCTGCTTCGCTGGAGAGAGTGAGACTCTGGGGAAATACAACATTAGCTGCCCCACACTCTGCTAGGGGACATCCACTCAGGGTCCCAACTTCTTTCGAGGATTCTGCTTTTCTGCGGACTCAGCTGGGGAGAGAAATCATTCTACTTCACGGGAGAGTACGACTCTGGTGCGGAATTTCAATTTCGCCGGGGAAGAAAGAATCATCTGCCTTCGGGGGAGAGTACAACTCTGCAGGGGAATACAACATCAGCCGTTCCAATACTCTACTGGGGAAGAGGGAATCGTCCAACTTCGGGAGAGAACATGACTCTGGTGGGGAATCTCAATTCCGCTGGAGACTTCAGTCTGGCGCCATTAGTTACTGCATATTTTGGCGTACGAACAATTCCCTACGAAACCTGTACTTGTGACCTGGTGCTGGGGCAACACCTGCTGCGGCGACTTTACTGAGGAAAACACGAGCTTCGGCACCCAAACATTTCTATGAAACCTACCCTTGTGACCCGGTGCTGGGGGAGACATCATTCTTCGGTGCTTGACTCAGCTGATGAGGTGACGTTCCTTCAGGATGCGTCGGCTTGGGGAAAAGAATCATCTCTGCGTGGGGAGACATATCAATGCTCACTATTCTGATCCTGATTCTACGGAGGAGAGACTACTGAACTCTGCTGGAGAAGGAGGGCTCGCCCTGATTCGGGGATGCGCCCGACACATCTTCTGGAAGGCGCTATACCTGCAACAACACAAACAAACAGACAAGATACCCTCCTTAAAGGGGGCCTATCAAGGTTATTATCTCGTGACACTTTTCAGGTAATTAATTGTTTTAACAATCAATGGGCCTAGGCCCGTAAGTTTATGTATGCGCATTTTATCAAAAAACATCGGCGTTTTCATTCGTAAACAAAACAGATAAATGCTAAACAGACAAGTAGAATTGCTGAATAATGTGCATTTTATTGATGATGAACCCCTGAATGGGCAAAAATGTTTTACAACAGAGGCAAACTCCTGGAATGAGGAAGCCGCACGAAAAAGAAAACATAAATATACATCAGTATATACAAATGTTGGCAATCGAGGCGTAGACGAACACCATGAGTTGATCCCTCTAAGACCCACTCGACTTTGATACTTCTCCGATGCTTCAGCTTCGGAAGAGATTGATTCAGATGAACGACCCTCAGGTCCTCCGAACCACTGAACAATGAAAGTCTACACGCGGAACGCAGTCATTTGCTTATTCCAATCCCTAACTTTTGCGTGAACCGCCCTTTCGGGTTTTCAGTTCACCGGGATACCCTTTTTTGCCGAAGCCGCCCAGTGTAGGTTTTCGACTTCGCGGGTGTACATTTTTCAATATATCCCTAATTTTTGCCCGAACCTTTTATTCTGTTTTTGGTTCGCCGGGATGCCCCTTTTTTGCCTGGACTCTTTCTTTTTTTGTCCAGCGGGTCTCTTTCAAGCAAAGTATTTTTTAACTGCGTCCGCGTTCACCGGGGATGCAAAATCTTCACCATCCATCATGGATAACAACAAAGCTCCTCCTGAGAAGACCTTGCTGACGACATACGGCCCTTCGTAATTCGGAGTCCACTTGCCCCGGTGATCGGAGTGTGGCGGAAGAATCTTCTTCAGGACGAGATCACCCGTCTGAAAGCTTCTGGGACGCACCTTCTTATCATAAGCCTTCTTCATTCGGCTTTGGTACAGGCGACCAAATGCAATCGATGCTAATCTCTTCTCGTCCATCAGGCTGAGTTGGTTCAAGCGACTCGTAACCCATTCTGCCTCGTCGAGTTTTACATCAACCAAAACTCGCAAAGAGGGAATCTCCACTTCTAACGGTAGGACCGCTTCCATACCGTACACCAAGGAGAAAGGAGTTGCCCCGGTCGACGTACGCACCGTCGTACGATAACCGTGCAAGGCAAATGGCAGCATCTCGTGCCAATCTTTGTACGTCACAACCATCTTCTGAACGATCTTCTTGATGTTCTTGTTGGCCGCTTCAACAGCGCCATTCATCTTCGGCCGGTAGGGAGATGAGTTGTGGTGTTCAATCTTGAAGCTCTGGCACAGCTCCTTCATCATCTTGTTGTTCAAATTCGAACCATTATCAGTAATGATCCGCTCGGGAATTCCATAGCGGCAGATGATGTCCCTCTTTATGAACTTAGCCACCACCTGCTTGGTCACATTAGCGTACGAGGCTGCCTCCACCCATTTGGTGAAGTAGTCGATAGCTACCAGAATGAAACGATGACCATTGGATGCGGTGGGCTCGATCTTGCCTATCATGTCGATGCCCCACATGGAGAACGGCCAAGGGGAAGACATGACATTCAATGGGCACGGCGGCACATGAACTTTATCAGCATAAATCTGGCATTTATGACATTTCTTCGTGAATCTGAAGCAATCCGACTCCATAGTCAGCCAGTAATACCCTGCTCTCAGGATTTTTCTCGCCATGGCATGCCCGCCGGCGTGCGTACCAAATGTGCCCTCATGGACTTCCTCCATGAGCATACTCGCCTCTTTTTCATCCACACATCTGAGTAGCACGAGATCGTGGTTCCTCTTATACAGCACTCCGTCAGGATTGAGATAAAAGTTTCCAGATAGCCTCCTTAGAGTCTTCTTATCCTGGGTGGACGCACCCGCGGGATATTCCTTAGTCATAAGGAAGGTCTGGATGTCGTGGAACCATGGCTTGCCGTCAGTGGCATCCTCGATTGCAAAGACAAATGCCGGTCTATCAAGACGCGAAAGTACAATTCTTGGAGCCTCATTCCAATAATTGACTTTATACATGGAAGCCAACGTAGCTAAAGCATCAGCCATTTGATTTTCAGCCCTGGGTACATGATGAAGTTCCACTCGGTCGAAGAAAGGAAGCAGCCTCCTGGCATAATTCATGTACGGCACTAGATTCGCTTGACGAGTTTCCCACTCCCCTTTAATCTGATTGATCACAAGCGCTGAGTCACCATATATGTCTAGATTCTTGATTCTCAAATCAATTGCCTCTTCTAGACCCATAATACATGCTTCATACTCGGCTTCATTGTTGGTAACTGGAAACGTCAGTCTCGCAGTAAAAGGGATGTGGGATCCATGAGGAGTCGTGATGATAGCCCCGATGCCACTTCCATAGGAATTAACCGCTCCGTCGAATATCAACTTCCACTGAGATCTCCTATCTGGCCCTTCATCGGGCAATGGCTCATCGCAGTCCTTTACTTTGAGAAACATAATGTCCTCGTCAGGGAATTCGAACTTCATCGGCTGGTAGTCTTCGATTGGCTGTTCGGCAAGGTAATCAGACAATACGCTTCCTTTAATGGCCTTCTGGGAGACGTACTGAATATCATATTCCGTTAACACCATTTGCCATCTGGCAATCCTGCCCGAAAGAGCCTGCTTCTCGAAGACGTACTTGATCGGATCCATCTTCGAAATTAGCATAGTGGTGTGATTGAGCATATACTGTCGTAGACGTTTGGTAGCCCAAGCTAGTGCACAACACGTCTTCTCCAGCATCGAGTATCGAGATTCACACTCAGTGAACTTTTTACTCAAATAATAAATGGCATGCTCCTTTCTGCCCGTCTCGTCGTGCTGACCGAGAACACACCCCATACTATTCTCCAGAACCGTCAGGTACATGATTAATGGCCGTCCAGCCACTGGGGGTATCAAGATTGGAGGTTCTTGAAGATACTGCTTTATTTTGTCGAATGCCTTCTGGCAATCCTCATTCCAAGTAATCGCCTGATCTTTCTTTAAAAGCTTGAACATCGGTTCACACGTGGCCGTGAGCTGAGAGATAAACCTTGCAATGTAGTTTATTCGGCCCAGGAAACCACGAACTTCTTTCTCTGTTTTCGGCGCTGGCATTTCTTGGATAGCTTTTATCTTCGCAGGATCGACTTCAATACCTCGTTCACTAACGATAAACCCCAATAACTTTCCGGACCGCACTCCGAAAGTGCACTTGTTAGGATTCAGCCTCAGCCTGAACTTCCTAAGCCTTTCAAACAGCTTCAACAAATTGACCAGATGCTCTTCCTCCGTTTGGGACTTTGCAATCATGTCATCAACATAGACCTCGATCTCATGATGAATCATATCATGAAACAAAGTTACCATTGCTCGCTGGTAAGTAGCCCCTGCGTTCTTCAGACCGAAGGGCATTACCTTGTAGCAAAACGTTCCCCGGGGGGTGATAAACGTTGTTTTCTCCATGTCCTCCGGTGCCATCTTAATCTGATTGTAACCGGAGAAGCCATCCATGAACGAAAACACGGAAAACTGGGCTGTATTGTCGACCAACACATCGATATGAGGCAACGGGAAATCATCCTTAGGGCTCGCCCTGTTCAAATCCCGATAGTCGACGCACATGCGTACCTTACCGTCCTTCTTCGGTACAGGCACTATGTTGGCGACCCACGGAGGGTAAGTGGTAACGGATAGAAATCCTGCGTCCAACTGCTTCTGGACCTCTTCTTTGATTTTTACAGCCATGTCTGGTCTCGTCCTCCTAAGCTTCTGCTTGACTGGAGGGCAATCTTCTCGCAACGGCAAGCGATGAACCACGATATCAGTGTCGAGTCCGGGCATATCCTCGTATGACCAAGCAAAGACGTCACTATACTCTCGAAGCATCTCGACCAGTCTATGCTTGACATCATTCTGCAGCGCAGCCCCAACTCTGACATTTCTGACGATCTCCTCAGAACCCAGATTTACAATCTCAATATCCTCCTCGTGCGGCAGAATAACCTTCTCCTCTTGTCTCAACAAGCGGGCCAATTCTTCCGGAAGGTCTTCGTCTTCATCAATCTCATCCTTGGCTTGATAGATCGGGCAATCAAAGTCGTAGTGAGCCGTAGAGGGTCCAGAGTCGATGTCGTCTGTTACGTGGATCCTGCAATAACAAGGGTTAAGTTTAAAGCAGGAATATGCAGGTTAGCACGAACCTCGTTGCCATTTTGCTGTTTTTTCGAAATAAACATAAAATAGGAATAACAGAGAACACAATCTTTTATTACGAAGAAAACGCCTTTTATTTATTAACAAAATGCATACACATAATCCAACAAGGCCCTGACAGTAAAACCACTATGCCCCGGGCAGGACATAGGGTTGTACAAAGATTGTAAAAAGCAAATCATTACTCTTCACTTGTCAGTTTGATAATCTCCTTGATGGTCCAATTGTGGAGGCGCTCGCCCGGCTTGCTCGGTTGAATCCAGGCGTCAAGATCGCAATCACTGTCTCCGCTGTCCTCCGACGCAGCGTTGATGCTCTCGAAGATTACTCCCCCCTTGGTGAATAGGATCGGCCCTTTCCCACGAGACGAGCTACCATAAGAAGATGAAGCCTCAGCTTCAGGAGAATATCCCAATCCAAACTTATCCTGTTTGACTGGTATATCCAAGACATGCCCCCAGCCTGGGGTAGAACCGGCTTCGACAACGGCCCTAGCTTCCTTAAACGAGGAGAGGTTCAACTCTTGCTTTTCCGCGACGACAGGAGCCACCTCCTTCACCCTGATGGTTTCAAATGCCTGGCAAAGAGTCTCATGGATCTCACCATCCATTTCAACGTACTTGAAGGACGACAGGTGGCTTACCATGATGTCCTCCTCTCCACAGACTGTCACTATGCTGCCCCCAACAGCATATTTAAGCTTCTGATGCAGCGTGGACGTCACGGCTCCAGCAGAATGGATCCATGGCCGACCTAAGAGGCAACTATAGGCGGGCATGATATCCATGATATAGAAAACTGCATTGAACGTCTCTGGACCAACCTGAATTGGCAGGGTCAATTCTCCGAAGACGTGGCGCTTGGTTCCATCAAAGGCTTTCACGACCAGATCACTGGGCGTGCACAGCAGTCCACGGGTATCCAACTTCATCAGTGCCTTCTTCGGAAGCACATTAAGCGAGGAACCCGTATCCACCAGGACATGTGACATAATCGTGCCTCTGCACTCTATCGAGACGTGCAAGGCGCTGTTGTGATCTCTTCCCTTAGGAGTCAGCTCCAGATCTGTAAATCCCAGCCCATTACCGGCATTAACATGGGCTACTACTTCCTCGAGTTGATTTACTGATATCTCCTGCGGCACGTATGCAGCATTCAATACCTTCAGCAATGCATTGCGGTGCGCCTCAGAGCACAACAACAAGTTAAGAATCGAGATCTTTGACGGAGTCTGATGAAGATGATCTACAATTTTGTAGTCACTTTTCTTGATTAGTCGCATGAACTCTTCAGCATCTTTAACCAACAAGTCCTTCTCTGCCCCTGCAGGGACCTCCTCAACAGCTTTACCTTTACCCTTATCCACAGCGTCAGCTCGGACCACCTTCTCTGCTGCAACCTCTGCTGGTGCGAACACTCTACCGCTCCTAGTGATGCCACTGACTTCGGTAAGATTCTGCACAGTCGATCCACACGGCTCGAGCTCTATCTTCTGACCATTACAATAAACTTCGGCGCCATAATGCCATGGAACGGCATTGGTGCTCTCGAATGGGATTGGTCCGGCCCTGGTGATGGTAATAGTAGGCGGACGAGGCGCAGAAATAGTGATAGGGTGGCGAGGAATGGTAATGGTAGCAACTTCGTCTGTCTGCTTCAGCACAACTTCCCCTGATGCACTCTCAACGCTCCGGCTGAACTGTAAAATACCCTCGGACATCAGACTTTGGATACCTTCGATCAGCTGCTCACACCCGTCAGGAAGCGTAGCACAAGCCATACATAATTCTCCACATCCAGGAAAGAAGCCCCTCTTCAGCAACTTAGCCTTGACAAAACTAAGTGGAGTTTTCAAATCTTTGACATCAGTCAGCAAGTCCGCACTCTCCTCGGTGATGACAGCATTCACCCCGCCCCCCTTATGATGAGGCATCAGATTCTTGGTGACGTTGGGCACGTTGTCAGAAAAGTTGATAACCTTGGCGTCCACCAAGTCCTGGACTTTGTGCTTAAAAGCTTTACAATTCTTAATCGTATGGCCAGGTGCCCCAGTATGGAACTCACAAGTAGCACTGGCATCATACCCCGGTGGTGGCGCCCCTGTTAAGGGAGCCAACGTCCTCTTTTGAACTAGCTGAAGCTGCAGCAAAGTTTGCAGAAGCTGCGCATATGACATAGGTGGAGTATCAAACTGACGGCTTGCCATATGAGCCCGATTCTGATATCTTTTATACCCCTGATTATTCTGCTGCTGAGGTTGCTGCGGCTGCGGCTGCGGCGGAGCAGCTGGAATGTTTATGCTAGCAATCTGAGGCTGAGGGCCCTTGCCCTTTCTCCTAGCGTTAGTGACAGCACTGGCATCTCCCTCTCGACGCTTGCCAGTATAGGGTTTCTTGCTACCTCCTCCAGCTGAGGATGATTCGCCCTGAATTTTTCCGATCTTTATACCGTTCTCAACATGCTCGCCCAAAGTGATGAGAGCCGAGAATGTTCCAGACATGCCACTGACCAGCTTTTCATAGTAAATTCCGGGAAGGGTAGCCACGAACATTTGTACCAACTCACGCTCAACCATCGGCGGTTGAACCCGAGCAGCCAATTCACGCCACCGCTGGGCGTATTCTTTGAAGCTTTCATTGTTCCGCTGTGAGATATTCTGAAGCTGGACTCGGTTGGGAGCCAAGTCGCTATTATATTGATAGTGGAGAACAAACGCTTCTGCAAGCTCTTTCCAGGTGCGCACAGCAGCGGGCTCCAAGCCCATATACCATTCGAGCGATGGCCCAGAAAGACTATCCTGAAAGAAGTGCATCAGCAGCTTCTCATCGTCAGAATAAGCGGACATCTTTCTATAATAAGATCGGAGGTGGACCCGGGGGCAAGTGGTGCCCTTATACTTCTCAAAGGTAGGCACCTTGAACTTGTGGGGTACTTTAAAGTCAGCAATCAACCCGAGGTTGGACATGTCAACGCCCAATGTGTTCTGATTTTCTATGCTCCTCATCTTGTCTTCCAGCGCCTTGAACCTGAGTCGAGCCTCGGCATTCAACTCTGCCTCTATACCTCTCTGAGAGAATATATCATCCTGATGGTCCTCCAGCCACGGTTGAGGCACCACCAAATTTCCTGCACCAGCATTGCCGTTGACCGGCCCCATGTTAACATTGGCTCCCAAACTACCATTGACGGCGCCAGCCGCGTTGAGTCCGAGATTAGTCATCAGATTGCCGTTAGCACTGCCGTTGCCCCCGGCAGCAGGAACAACGTTCTGTGGAGTATCCCCTTGAGGAGGAGTAGGCACGGCCCCTCCATGAAGTATGCCATTACTGTCAACCCGAGAGATCAGAGGTTGAACCAGAGTACGAAGCTGATCTTGACCATTCGCGACCACCTGCATCAGCTCCATAAAACGATCCATCCGCTCACGGAGCTCTTGAACATCTGACTGTACCTGGTCCATGATTCTTGTCTGATTAGCGCGAGTTGAGTAGCGGTGGATGGGTCTTTGATCAATCCTGGAGATCGAAAGCAGCGCGGAACCTGAAAAACCTGTTAAGAATAAAGGTTAGGAAAAGCAATAAGATATACACCATGCAAATATGCTTCATGCAGATGCATGCGTGTGTCTGTGTGCGTGGGAGATTTTCCCCCGATCCTAGTGCCTTAGTGACGGTGCTGATAATGACAAGAGGAAGAAGAAATCCGAGCCCAATCATGGAAACATCAATCTCATATATATATGGAAAGGCCTGTCAAGGCAGTACACAGTATCAGCGAGTACAAATCAACAGCATGACCTCAGCCAACAAGTCTGGTGATGGTCAGCATACATCAAAGATCAAAAACAACAGGGATATAACTAGTCAAGTACGGCCACGGGCGCGATACTCTGCTAATAACTCCTTTGTCTCCGAATGATCTGGCGAAGTGAGCAACCCCTCGACGAGTAGTTCCCTCTGCCTGATAGTATGCTGAAGCCCCTGAACTGAACTCTCCCAAGCGCCTTCGCCAAAACAATCTTCCAGCTTCCGCTTCTTAGACTCAAACATCAGCTTGTGCTCCTTCAGGCTAGCAATGGCTTTGTTGAGACGTGCTTCAGCGGAGTACCTGCGGGCGGTCTCTTCATCAAACCTCCGCTCACTGTCCTTCACTTCAGTCTCTAGCTTAGAAATCTGCAGCATCAGCTTGTCTTCTCGCTCCTTCCTGGTGGCCATGGAAGTCTTCCAATGCTGGTCGAACTTAGATATTCTCCGGTATGCTTCCTCCAAGTGCGTCTTCTTCGTAGCCAGCACATCATTAGCAGCTCTGAAGTCTTGACCTAAGCGTTCCCGATCAGCAATCTGCTTTGCTAAGTCTGCACTCAGCTGGCTCACCGACTCTGTTTGCTTTTTGAGAGCATGCACGGCTTCGTTCCTCTCACTTCGAAGCTGAGCTAACTCCTTCTCTAATTCTGCATTTGCCCTCTTCAGTTCATCGCGCTCAGCTAATACCTGGTTGTGCTGATGAATGGACACAGTGGTAGGCTCTTCGACTGGTGGAGGACTCTCTGGTCTGACATGAGGGAATGGCATCCCTATAGCGCTGGCTCTGGCTCTGATCCAATCTGAATAAGGAGGATAAGCTTGGTTGTCACTCTTCCCCAAAAAAGACTTTCCTCTCGTGCTGATATTGTTCCACGCATACTGAAGCTTGGACAACAACTCCCCCTCTAGAATACCCGTGAGGTACAGAGATTCCCGTACCTCTTCTTCCTTCGGTGGATTCCTCAAAGCATATGCAAACTGACGAACTAGCAATGATGGGTTGTAGTTGATGCAACCCTTCCTACCTATCAGAGGTACGTTAGGAAACCCACTACAACTGAAGATCATCTCGGTGCCTAACCTGCTTCTGTCAACGAACCAAACAATGTCTTCTACCGACAAGCTCATCAGACGCTCAGGCCACTCAACTGTGGCTGCAGACAAGACAGAAGAACCCCTCTTGGGCAAATGACTATCAAACCACTTGTACAACAACGGTACGCAGCATGAAACATTCTTCCCTCTCCGGTTCTCATTCTTGTAATGCACTGAATGGTAAACGTCTCCGATCAGAGTAGGGACTGGATTCCCTGAGGCAAATATATGGAATGCATCAAAGTCTACGAAATCAGGCATGCTGGGAAATAGGATGATGCCATATATGCATAAAGCAAGGATGGCGCTGAAGGCGTCCCAACATTTGTCCTTGGCACACTGCTGAGCCTTAGCTATCAGAAACTGCAGAGAGAACCCTGGGACCTTGTTCCAACTCGTCACCACTAACTCAGAAGCGCTCAAATGGAGTGAGGAAGCCAAGCTAACCAGATCAGGCTCAGCATCCATGTGGACAAAAGGCATCTGTCTTTTGATAGGCACACCCAACATATCAGCATACTCTTCCAATGTCGGCGCGAGAACGAAGTCATGAAAAGTGAAACACCTCAAGGGAGGATCATAAAACTGCAGAAGAGCATGTAACCCATTCAACTCAGACGCGGAAGGTTTGTAGACCAGACTAAGCAACTTGCCATAAGACTTCCTGAACCTATCCTTCACAGAATTCCCTGCCAGGGCTATCAAACCAGTCAGCTTCGACACATCGGGGGTCGGGAATTTGTACGCAACAGTCTTCCTGAGAGAAGCCATAACAACAGTAGGAGACGGGAAATCCTGGATCGGGGAAACGGTACCTGCAACACAGACACACGTTAATGGAATGTAGATGAATGCGTAAACTAATGCAAAATGCAGGTATGCAATAATATATCCAGGTGGCTGCTGTGGAGATTCGGTATCAACAGTCACTGATGAGGACGAAACCCCGGTGTAAAACCACTGATCTGATCTGCTGAGAATAACCATCTGATAGGACCAAAATTCTGTTCTGACAAGAGTAAGTGCCAGATAATAAGGACCCCGGGTGCAATATCAAGGAATATCTGCTGAAGTCTTCAGACCCCAAATCGAAAATCTGCCCTATCGAGAACAAACACACAGCTGCTGATGAGATCTTCAGACCTCACTCGAAATCTGCCCTATCAAGAACAAATAACATCTGCCGATGAGGTCTTCAGACCTCACTCAAAATCTGCTCCATCCAGAACAAACCACTGATGATAACATACTGATCAAAGCCTGCTCTATCAAGAACAGACAAACACCCGGCGACAAGATCCTCTGATCAAAAACCTCTTGCTCTATCAAGAACAATGCCTGCAACTGAGAACCCAACATAACTGATTCACTGTCAAGAAAACCAGGTAGTCTGAAAGTCTAAGTTTCCTGCAACAAACCCAGTCCCACTCACAGGTATGAACCTAGACTGACTCAAGGTACGGCATCCTATGCGTTCATCAGCGTCACAGACTTTCAAAACTGATTATACGATTCCCAGAAGGAGTGGCATCATCAAGTCCTGAAGAGGCCTCACTTAGCTGAATCACAAATGATCGGTCCCCAGAGTCGACAATCCACCAAACCAGCAACCGTCTCAACCCAAAGGGTTGAAAGTGAAGCCAACCGGATGAACCTCGTCTGAGCGTGGATTTCATGAGACACTAGTGCCTGCAAAGCAAGCACGCGCCCACTAATTTCCACTCTAAGTCTATGGTGCACTCAAGCCTGGGTCTGGCTTCTCGCTCAATCAGAACTCCCATCCCACAACAGCACAAATAATCATATTATACTGGAACATAAAATGCGGGAAATAAAGTGCGAGAAGTAAAAAAATGCGATAAATAAACGCAACCCAACAAGCAAACACACAAGCGGTAGGATTGACTCTCTTAAGGGACGTTGGATCCCAAAACTGACTCGCTTTCGGGACGTTGGATCCCTAGGAAACTATCAATTCCCCAGCAGAGTCGCCAGCTGTCGCTTGCGCGAAAATAAGGTGCCGGCACAACAGAAGAGTCGCCACCTTTCGTTATTTATCCCTCAGAGCGGGAAAGGAAACGATCGGAAAAACCTGACGAATAAGGGTAAGACAAGGTCGTCGCAACCATTGTCTGGGTTCGGGAGTCGGTTACGCAAGGGGAAGGTATTAGCACCCCTCACGTCCGTCGTACTCGACGGGATCCTCGCTTGTTTGTTCACTTGGACGGGTTGGTTATAATCTATCTACCTATCAAGGCTGGCTGAAAAAGAAAAGAAAAAATGACTCGGCAAAGCGTCGCACTTTATGCCTACGTATTCTCATCAGAGAATGAGAAATCAGAGTCAACGTAGTTCGGCTAACTACGGGTGAAGGTGGGGAAGGTTGCTCGCTAGGATATCGCATCCTATGCCTACGTACTTTCATCTGGTATGAAAGATCAGAGCAAACGTAGTTCGGGAAACTACGGGTTATCTCCTAAAAGAAGTATTTTTTTATTGTGTTTGTGATTTCAACCGCACTAGAGACTATGACCTGAGAGTGAATGCGTCGCATGTCACCCAAAGGGTACCATACTAAACATCCAGACTGTGGAAAAGAAACTCTCCCACAATCCTTTCTCAGATAGCTTAAGGCTCGTAACGTACGAAAGAAATCATTCATGATTACTGTATCTTAAACTGTTTTGAGATGAGAAGAGAACAGGCCCAACTAGGAGGGAGACTATCAAGTCCTACTGTTATCATGCCATGGATTCATCCTATGGTTGAGGCTTGAACAGGGAACTCCTAGATGTTGTCATGCATAGGTTTCAACCTAAAAGTCTATCATCAAATCCTCATCAGAGGAAATGAGAGTCCTAAGGGATCATGTCAATGATACACCAAAACAGACAAAAGCATCAGCTTTAACAGTAAAATGCATGCAATGCAAGTGAGGGAGGAAATGTGTGTGGGGCTTCAGCCTCCACAAGCCCGTCTCGACCTCAAGCCAGTCATGAAATAACAGTAATCATACTGAAATAAACAACATGCTATCAAGCAAAACAGTAAACTGTAATCATACAGACAGGAGAAATGAAATGCTATCAAGCAAAATAAACACATGGGCAAGGGAGTTGGGCTCTACCGAATACCCGCAAGCAAAGCCAAGCAATAACAATACAATCAGATGCACTCATGCTCTTAGACTGAACTTATTCTAAATGGGCTTAGTCTAATGCAACAGACAAATCAGACAAAACACACAATACATCAAAGAAAACTGAAGAAAGCCTCAACTCCTCCAGCAGCAACCCAGTCTTCAGACTTCAGAGATCACTTGCTTTCCAGGTATCAAACCTACAGCATGAGTATCAACTCATCTTCTCCCTTGAGCTTCAGCTCCTTTGACCAGCTCCACCTTCAGGCTTTACTATCTCCAGGGATCTTCAGGCATCAACAAAGTCTTCAGACTTCAATAATCTTCAAGGAATCATCCTCTTCAAGGCCTCAGCTTCTATCTTCAATGGCTCCGATGCTCCAGCAAACAAGATTCAGTCAACAAGATGAGGTGGGGATGTTACAGTGCTCACTGACTTCCAAAGGATGCCATTGAGGACTTAACATCAAAGGAAAGGCTCTCTCAAAGTTCTACCTTATGGGGCAAGGTCACTAATCCCTCCAAAGGAGAGAGGTGAATACCCTTAAGGGACTCTGTGTCATAGAGAAGAAAGGAGGTGAACAAAGCACTCCTTGGTTATTGAACAAAGTATTCTATCTAGGGCTCTGCCTATGCACTTATCAACCTATAAACAAAACAAACAAAAGCTATGCTAAACTCCTCTGCAAGGTCTTCAAAGATTCCATGATGATCCACAAGGTCTTCAACTCGATCTTCAAAGCTCACACACTCAAAAGAGAAGGAAAGAAAACACAACAATACAACTTATGCCCTTAAGCAACACACATACTATCCATACATTCAAAAATCAATGAAAAATACTAAAATACCATACAAATTCCTAATATAAATTCTAGGGGATCCTATTTAACTACCCTTAAGTCCCATATATTCCCCATAGGCTAACTTGTCCTAAAAACCCCAAAAATAAAATTGTTCAAGTCTACCTACACAACCTAAAACCCTAATTAGAGCACCTAAATGTCTAACAATCAAAATACATCAAATTTTAATCCACAAATCTAGTAATAAATCTAGAGAGTACTACAATGCAATATGAATCACCACAAAAAAGAATGGGCAAAAAATCTATTTCTAAATGCATGAACAAAAATATACAAATCCATGTATGAAATGAATGGTTAAAAAAGTGCATTTATTTGTAAAATATGCAAAAAATACCAATTAAAATATAAAATGCAATTTTTATATTTTTTAATTTTCTAGACATTTTAATGAAAATGTTAAAAAAAGAATGAGTTAAAAATAATATTCTTTCATTTAGTTATGATTTTTTAGAAAATTAATGAAATGTGAAGAAAATTGAAAAAATAAAATATACAAGGGAAAGAGAGAGGGGGTGAGAATAGTAGTGGATTCAGTTCATTTCATTTGGGCCAGCGCGCGTGGGGGGTGTGAATAGAAAGCAGACTAAGGCCCACACGGTTTTTAAGTGAAACGACCGCGTATTACGTTCCAGCCCTTCCCTCCATTTTCATCTTTCAATTTCGGCCGTTAGATGCGATTGAGAAGTCAAATATTCAAAGGAGATGGACGGTTGTGATTATGTCTTCTCCAATGAACCAACCTAGGGTTTCAAAACCAGTTTTCATGCAAGCAACTTCTACTCCACGTATCTCTCTCAACTCTCAATCATTCCTCACGATCCAAACATCAAAATTCATCTACTCCTCTCCCTCTACACAACCATGGTGTTAGAATTTTCTAACTCTCCCTCAAGAAAAAGATACGAAGGCTACAAGTCTTGTCCTCCATTCTTATGCTCTGGTTTGCATGGTTATGAAATGATCTCATATTAATCAAGATTATACCACATGCTAAGGGGATCATGCTGAGCTAAAAACCTAAGAATATAGTAGCCTAGGGTGCGTGTTCTTGATCTCTAAAGTTTCATGTCAAAACTTCAACCTCCATGAATCATGCTCAAAGTCTCAAGATCTCATCATCTAACCTAGCCTAGCCATTCTATGCCTAAAACATGGTATATCTACGCATAATTAAGGTGAAAAGGAGAAGGAAAAGAACCTGTCAAGAATGAGAAGAAGGTGATGCTATGGCACGATTCAAGCCTTGTAACTTCTCCACAATGATCTTCCAATGATGCTTTACTTTCTGTATGCAAAATCCTTGAAGATGAGAGCTTGTAGTAGTGACTTTGCTCTTGAAATGCAACTACGGTGCACCTTGAAACCCTAGCTCGAATCTCCTTCTTCTCTCCTCAATTCTTCAACTTTCACCAACCTCTGAACTCTCTTCATGGCCCTCTTTAAATAGCAAGTGATGGAAGGGGCTAGAATCATCTAGATCTTTCTAGAAAGTATTGAAAATATCACCACATGAGAACTTGAAATATCATGATATCTCCTTTCATACCTTGCCAAAATCCCTTGAATATGTCTTTACATGAGATATTAAGTGTGTATGAAGGAAATCAGCCCTTACATTTGGCTTGTGTAAGGTTTTTCAACATTGCCTTATAATGCAAGTAATAGATTTACAAAGAAAGTCCCTTTTTTAGACCTCAAATGAAAAATATATTTGAACCAAAGTTCTCAAAATATGTCTTACACTCAAAATGGTATATTGGATGACCTATTTTGGATTCCTAGATCCTCCAAACCAATTTTCAAATTCAACTTTTCAAACTTATATGCCATTTTTAGTTCATTTTTGACCAATCATGTAACTTCATGCTATGAGCTTTTCCAAAAATTTGTGACCTTCTTTCTAGACTTAAAATCACATTTTGAACAACTTTCATGTTTTGAGTTTTTCCATTTGAGGCTTGGAAATAGGAGTTTTAGGCATTGGCTAAAATGACCTATAACTAACAAATGACCAAAATACCCCTGTCTTGTTCAAACCATAAGTTGAGTTCCACAAATCCTATCAATGACTTCTACCACTCAAATCAAAGCTAAGAAGATGCCCTCCAACATTCATGTTGACCAAGAGATCATAGGAATCATCCTACTAGGGCAAAAGTTGTCTGCAAGTTGGGTGACTTTCAAGGACCCAGATTCACATACCTCTGCTGACCTGTAATTTGTCAAAACCATAACTTGAGCTCTGTAACTCCTATCAAGGACTTCCACCACTCAAATTAAATCTTAGAACAAGCTCTACAACATTCATGTTGTGGGGAAGATGAGATATCAATCACATCTAGAGCTAAAACTGCCTGGAAGATAGGGATCAAATTAGGTTTTTTTTCACTGTCAATCCTCAGAAACCCTAACTCAAAACTTCTCCAACTCCTCAATCCTGATGAGTTGGTCTAGGAATCATCTTTATAACATCTCCATGCATCATTCCATGATCTCATGGCCCTTGGGTTAGGTCTCAACCTTCTCAAAATCTTCAGTTATCCTAGGGTTGACCCAGTCAAAACCCTAATTCTACCATTCATGGTTGAATCTTCTGAATTCTTGCATAATGACCTCTCTGGGTTTCATGATGGCTATCAAGACATCTCATAGGCTTTCTCAAAACATCTAGTTCATTCTCAAAATCTCAGAATCATCTGAGGGGCACCCACAACTCTCAAGCTATGAAGCACACAACCCTGGTTCCAATCCACTTCCTCTGAGGATCTCTTGAACTTTCTGATGAAGGTATCCACTCTCAAACACTAGATGGATAAATAATTGTTGGTCAAATTTTGGGGTGCAACAGTGACTCCTTGGGTGAAGCCTTCAGTAGCTTCAACCATCATAGCTTTCTTGGCGTAGTCCTCTGATACTTCCACCATATTGACCATGGATGGCACAGAGTAGTACACGTTCGCCACTAGTATAGGATCTGAATCAACCCTAATTTAAGACTTCGATTTGTCTTTGAATTTGAGCCTTCCTTCTTTGATAGCATTCTGAACAAGATCCTTGAAAAGAAAACATTGCGAAATTTTATGGCCCAAAAAATTTACAAAAACGTCTCTTTTTCCTTTGCTCTAAAGGAGGTGTTTTAGCACTAGGAGGCACTATCATTTGGCCATTTTTAAATAATAAATCAAAAATCTCGTCACACTTGGTGACGTTGAAGGTGTAAGTTTTCTTAGGGAACCTATCACTCTTTTCTAGTTCAACTGGATTTTTCCCATTCGAAGGTGTTAGGACTTTATAGGAATAAGGTGTTCCTTGCTTTAATTTAGTAAGGTCAATTTCCCCTTTGTCAAAATTTAAAGGATCACCATATGTATCTTGATTATCTTTATTAAATTCGATGTAGGCCACTGTTGTAACCCGAAATTTGACCTCCCCTTTTTCCTTTTGCATAAGCATGTGCATTCGCATCATTGACATACGCATTCGCACTTTTTCTCTGTGATTTTTGTTGCAGGAATATTCAGGTTTTCCAAGCCCGATTAATCACATCCTCTCAAAGATATCACATCACCAAGACAAGCATAAAATGAAAGTTTGTATGCCTGTTCATCAAAGCAAAATGTTGAAAATCGGAACCGCGACCACAACACCATTTTGCAAGCAAAATATGCAATTTTTGCCTGTGGTAATCGGTTACCACTTTAAGGTAATTGGTTACCCTGTGCAAAAATGCAGTTTTTGCTGTATTTTTGTAACAGCCACTTCCATTCTACCATTTTGAGGGTCTACTTGGTTCTAAAATTGTGTGGAACATTCTAGACATCTCTAGACACTTCAAGATATTTTAAAGCACTTCAAGGCATTTGCTCCAATACATCAATTGGGATTAAGACCACCATGTTGCTTCATTCCCAAGCATGTGAGCCCTTAGATTCAAGTTTGCATTGGGATGGTTACTGAGGCAACTACCTAACTAACTAAGTTAACCTCCAACTCAGTGAGTTGGGGCTAACTAACTCCAAGGCTAGTTCCAAGGCTGCAGCCAAAGCTCACTCCGAACCTAGCAACTCCGAAGAAAAAGTCTATATAAGAAAATCACCACCATTCCACAATGGGGGTTCAATCATTTTCTCAATTTTTACATTCTTCACTCTCAATTCTCACATTCTCTCTGAATTTTCTACAACATTTTCACATTCATCTTCATCCTCTCCCAAAAACCCTCACAAAAAATCAATTTCCACCATTAGAGTGTAACATTCTTCACATCAAAATTTTTATTCTCTTGAGTTAAACCTCATTCCACCATATTCCTACTTGGATTTCTGGATTTACAGTAGATTCTTCTCCAATTCAAGTAATCACCTCAAGCTTCTTCGGTGTAAATCGGTATTCAGAGCATTTATCGTGTTTTTGTCCATTTCGCTACGATTTGATCTCAAGCTTGGAATTCTCTGGTTTTCTTTGCTTATTCCTCATCACATATCAATAGCAATAATCACCAAGGCAATCCTCCGCCTTGTAGGTTGGTAACTCACACTTGATTTACTGTTTTGATCACTTTCGCACGTTTACAATGTAGTTTGATCATTTTTCGGTGTTGATTGATCATGTGATTGTTTGATCTTTGATCTTAATGTTTAATGCTTTCAATTATGTTTAGTTGATGCCTAAATGATTTTGAACTTCATTTTTCGTGCTCAAATATTAATCATGGCATGTGGATGATTGGGTAAGTGTTTTGGTTGCTGAAAGTGCTTTTTCAAAAGCTGTTTCTGCCACTGTCATAGTGGTAACCGGTTACCTATATGAGGTAATTGGTCACTCTGCATAATTTTCAAGTAATTTTGCCATTTTTAAGCAGGTAATCAATTACCTGCATGTGATAATCGGTTACCACGGTGACATAATGCCATTTTTGCCTATTTTCAAGCTTGTTTGCTATTCTTTCCTCATGTAACTTCCATGGATTGATATGTTCGGTATTTGTGGATGTTTTATGAGCTGTTCACATTTTGGTTGAGGCATACATGCAAATTTCCAACGTGCGTTTTTTCGATTATTTGCATTTTTGACATTGTATGATCATGATCATTCTTAAACATTCTTTGATCACATGTTACATGATTCATGATGCATACCAATTACATTTGGTACTATTTTACACTTCTATTCATGTTTGCATTAAGTTTTTTCCTCATTGGAATGAACTTAATCTTGTACAATCAATAATTCATCCTTTTCTTCAACGATTTTTCATCCCTTTGGAAAATTGTTAGCATCTTTCCATTTTGATTGATTAATCGAAACTTCGTTTCGATTAGTCAATCCTTTCTTTTTTATTCTCCTTTGGATCGTCTAGAGTTTTTCCTTCTCTTTTCCACGTGGAGTTGAAGATTCACAATGCATTGGAGCACTGTACAAATTTGGCGTCGTTGTGTTGTCCGTTCGTTTCTTGCACCGCACTTTGGTGTTAGAGAAAGAATGAGAGTGGAGAATTCCTACACTTATTTTGACTATTTTAGATAGGGGACAAATGACCCTTTGCCCGAAATAGTCACCTCTATCTACTTACTGTGGTATCCCTGCTTTCTCTAGTCGAGCCGATCCTTAATCACTTGCACCCTTATCTCCTCTTTGGAAGTGACTTCCTCCTTTTAATTCAACACTCTTTTCTCTTGAGGCCAGTCCATTCTTGGTTCCCCAGAGTTATGTAATAACTCATTTCCTTAGTTGATCAACCATCCTTCGGTTTAAAACATAATTCCCTTCTTCCTCAGCTAAGTTAGTCTTTCTTCTTCGGTCTATACAGTCTTCTTGTTAAAACCTAGTCCCTATCGAAATTCGCAACCTTTTCTTGGTTCTCTCTCCTTCTTGTTTGGTTAATCACTGTCTGACAGTTAAGCACCAGTCATTCTTTCCTTAGTTAATCATAGTATGTCTGTTAATACTGAATTTTCTTTGGGTTAATCGCCTTCTTCCGGCTAATCACCCGATCTTTGGTTGATTATGGCCCGCCTGTTAAAACCAGCTTTTCTTTGGGTTAATCACCTTCTCTTGGTTAATCACCCGCCTTTTGGTTAATCACAGTCCGCCTGTTTGAACCAATCACTCTTTTTCTGGGTTAACCACAACCTGTCTGTTAAGATATTAAGTTTCTTTTGAGTTAATCACCTTCTTTTGGTTAATTACTCATTCTTTTCGATTAATCATAGTCCGTCTGTTAAGCACCAAACCCCCTGCATTTAGCAACCTTTCTTTGGTTTAAATACTACCAGCTTTGGGTTAATAACCTTTTTTCGGTTCAAATACCCTTTCCTTTGGTTGAGTACTGTTTGTTCAGTCAATGTGCCATTCTTTGGGTCATAACCGTCACTTGGTTCCACACCCGTTCTTTGGGTCACAACCTTTGCTCGGTTCCACACCCGTTTGTTGGTTGATATCCATTTATCGGTTAAAACCAACTCCTTTCTCCTTCCGGTTAACCACTGTTTATTAGTTAATATACCGAATTCCCTTCAGAGTCAAACACCTCCCTTTGGTTCAATACTCTCTTTCTCCTTGTTCGTCGCAGTCCGTCTGTTGACACCAACCTTTTTGCTCTCTCCACAAAGTTTTAATCTTATCTTTCTTTGGTTAATCACTGCTTACCAGTTTTGATTCTTGTCCTTTACTCCTTTTTTCCCCGGCCACGCACCATTCTTTTGTCTTTTCCCCAGTGGAGTCATCTCTTTTCCTCTGCATTCCCCGACAGAGTTTTTACCTTGCTTCTCCTTTCCTCAGCAGAGCTTTCCTTTTCCTTTTTCTTGGTTTTGATACCATTCCTTTTTCATTCCCCAATTGGTTCTTGCTTTCTCTTTTGGCTTTTGGCTTTGACGTCGTCTCTTTCCCTTTTTCTTTTTCAACGTTAGTTCCCTGAACTACATAGGCTCTGATTTCCTTATTGCACTATGAGGGTACGTAGGCACAAGATTGTGAAATCTTGGCGAGCCACCTTCCTCCATCTTCTTCCATTCTTCTGTCTCTCTAGTCCATCCAGATTCCCTTTTCTTTTCCTTGGTTCCTTGAACTACGGAGCTCTGACTTTTTCATTGCACTATGAGGGTACGTAGGCACGAGGGTCCCAATCCTACGCGAGCACTTTCTTTCTTTCTTTCTTTCTTTTTCTTTTTCTCTCTTTTCTTTCCTTTTATCTAGAAGCCTTTAGATAGATAACTCATCCAAGCCTAGAAGCAAGCGAAATGGTTCCCTCAGGTACGACAGATGTTTAAGGTGCTAGTACCTTCCTTTCGCATAACCGACCCTCTTCCCATTTCTCTTCTCTTGAGTTTTGTCGATATTTTCCCGGTCCTTTGGGACTAAATAAAGTTCGGTGGCGACTCTGTTGTATCTTTGAATGTGCGATTAACTCAGGTATAATCCCGCTAGCCTCAGCCACCCTTTCCTTTATGTTCTTATTTTCCCTGGCTTTTTCAGCCTTCAGGCGTTCTACTGTCGAACTCTATCAGCCACTTGGGCCATTTCCATCATATATTGAGTATCCAATTTCTTCCTAATGGAATAGTCAAGGTCACCAACGGCCATTTCGACCAACTCATGCTCAGCACTTGTGTAAAACATCTGGCCTTAAGCAAACAAAATTTATTCATGTAATCATCTATAGGCTCAATGAATTTTTGTTTAATACTGGCTAATTCCTTCAAACTGATCTTCGACTGTCCCATGTAGAACTGCTCATAGAACAATCTTTCCAATTGAGTATAATTGTGAATTGAATTCGCTGGGTAATATGGTGAACCGCGTGAAGGCATTCTTCGTAAGGGAATTTGGGAAGTATTTCATTCTTAGGTTCTCATTATTGGCAATTTCCCCTACCTCGATTAGGTATTTGGCCAGTGTTTGATAGTGGACTCACTAGTGTCCCCAAAAAATTTAGTAAAACTTGGGGACTTTCCACCTAGGAGGTAATTCTCATTGCAGGATGTACTCAGACAATGGTGATGTGTAATTTGGCCTATGAAGGCCAACATTTACCCCATTTTATGCCATAATTCTTTCGACCATGGCTGCTAAGTTATTGTCCATTGCCATATCATCACGTCTAAACTGATTTATGACTTCGTCAGCATTTTGGTTCCTATTTACCATCACTACCCATGGTTCCCTTTCCCTTGGAATTTGTTGTTCAAGCCTATTAGGTTTGACTCTAGGTGGTTCGACTCCTACTACCTAATTTACCATGTTCGCCAGGGGTATATTTCATTGGAATTGGTTAATAGTGGGGTTTTCTTCCAAGGCTACCCCTGGATTTTCTATCATCCATTCCCTTTGAGGCTATTGAGGGGGTTGTGGAACACCAAAGAAATTAGAAATGTGTGTCATTTGCGCTGCCATCTATTGGTTTATTTGGGTAGTGTTTTGGATCAAAGGGTTAAATATCGCGCCCATTTTTTAAGCAAGCATTTGGACCATTTCGTAGTTGCTTTCATCCATTTGGTGCCTTATCATCGCTGCAGAATTATTGGTGAGATTGAGCATTTGGGTAGGAAGTCCCATCCCTATGGGCCGGCTAATTCGACCCATATTGTTTATGCCTAAACCAGATTCTTGTAATGGCGAAGTTACATTCACCACTAGATTTATGAATGTTGATGTTGTATTATGCAAACTTGTCATCATTAAAGTTGGCATGCCATAAGGCTGTCCGCGACGAGTTAGAGGCATTGAAAATATGGACACGTAAGGCCTGAACAAATTACTCCCTACTAAAGGGGAATCACTGGTGGACCATGTGTCCCTACATCGTATTTTATGTGGATGGTGTATGTTCAAATTTAGTTGTTGCAACTGTGGTTCCTTCTGTCGAAGACGAAGGGGGTGGTTCTCCATTATTATTTGGTGGATTTTGATTCACCATCCTCCTTAGGTATCTTCTCCTTGATCTTTCCTTGTTGCTTGTGCCTATTTTACCACTCCTTAATCTCATACAACAAAGTTAGAGAGATAGTAAGATGAAAAACTTATATAAGAATTTTCAAAAAGAAAAATGTTTAAACAATATCATTGTCCTACTGGGCGTGCCAATTTGTTTACCGTGAAAATTGGTAAACAACCGCTGGTCTTGAAAAATGGATTACTTTATAGGATCAACTAGTGAATCCTAGGACTTGTGATTTTGTTCAAACTATATTTGAAAGTTTTTGAACACTTCGAAAATGCCAATGATTGAAGAATGTTGTTTAAAGTTTAAAAGCAAATTGCAAAATTTGTAAAGGAATTTCAGTAAAGAACTTCAAAGTAAATTGTACTGAAAAACTAATTGATAAACTGTAAATAACTTAAATTGAAATGAAAATATGGTGTTTCAGACGTACATTCTCAATGAACTCTTTTCTCAACAAACTTAGATACTTTGAATAATTTGTGAGTATTTGTTTAATGATTGAACACACCCAAAAATCCTACATACTAAGACTCCTATTTATATTACGTCAAAAATAACCGCTATCAACGGTCTTTTCTCCAGAAAATGACACGTTTCGCTTCCATGTCTTCAATTCACCACATCTATACACATGCCACCTTTGAAAATTGGATAAGGACAAAAGACATGTATCATCCTTATTCAAAATTTAAAAACCTTCATCGAACGCAACCTCAGTATTGCTTCTGTCGGAGTTGCAGTCTAAATTTTAGAAATATTTCTATTTCTTAATCTAGCGTATCCTTCTTACAAAGGATCTCTTCGACTAAGATCTTCAATGATACTCCCGTCAAATCCAAAACAACGTAAAAATATTTCTTTTGCTTATCATACTCCATCAAACCTTGGCGTCAAAACTTCCAGCTAACACCTTCCAGTCTCACATCACTTAAATTATTCATCATCATTGTGATCCTTACTGTAACAACATCTAGTGTAGATCCATTACTAGATTACCTCCTCCAGGATATGAAGAACCTCTTAACAATGAATTAATATCGTATTGCACCATAATTACCAAATCACAACAGAGTGAATAGAACTTTAAATGCAATATTATCGGTGATCGAAGCTGTTACCACCATGAATAGTGCTACACACAGCTCTGATATGAGATGCTAGATATACTGATTATATTCTATCATATCTTATTATCACCACTTAGATTCATAACACTGTTATAGTTAATGTTGATCTGTCGGTTAGAGCACCTACTCCCCTCACACTTTAGCATGTATTCAAGAAAAGGAGGTCGAGATACACAAATATGTTTGAGGAACGAGGAGGTTTTAATGATTACAAATAATGACCTACCATTGATCGTAATAGTTTCCTCCACTAAAAAAAGTACTTACGATATGCTTCATAGATAATAGGCTCCTGGAAAAGATTTCTGATCCAATGCAATCAAATTATTAGATCTCTGTCGATTGAAGTCAGGCGTACACAATAGTAAAGTATGCACGCGACTTTACTTTATATGGATTTCGCATGATGTCAAAACTAGGATACTTTAGCATTGATGTATATTGGACGGTATGCTCTAATTCTCAATGTGCATCTTACTATTAGGAAGCATACAAACATTTTGGAAAAGGTTCATGCATAAAAATGCATCAAAAACAAGTTTTATGGGAAAAATAACCTATGTGTTGACACATACGTGTTTCAGGTCGACACATAGAAGAAAATTTTTTCTATGTGTTGGCATATCCGTGTTTTAGGTCGGCACATATAAGAAGTTTTTTTCTATGTCGACACATCCTTTTTTCAGGTCGGCACATGTACTATATTTTTAAAGCCTATAGGCTCTGTTAGATATACCGCCTCTGCAGGTCGACACATAACTTTTACAGGTTGACACATGACCTTTTTCCGGTCGACACATAACCTTTATTGGTCAACTCATGACATACACAGGTCGGCTCATGCAACATATTTTTCCAAAAATTCACAATTTTTTAAATTCTTTTACATTTCTTTTGCTTCAAAACATGCATACATATAAATACTTCATACATGCATTATTGAGAATACCTTTAGTTATAGCTTAGCATTCAATTGGTTTTGATTTATAGTCTTTGATCAATCTGTGTTCATTATCACATGTTGATTGCATTAACGCATATCCGAGCTTTTTAATAGAGGTTCGGTTAGACAATTCAATTCGTTTTACTTCCGCTTGCCATAAACTTTTCAAAATAGCTTTTGTTCAAAGTTTTTAACTAGTGATCTATTCACCCCCTCTAGATCGAAGTCTATCGTCTAACAAGTGGTATCACGAGCTTCATTTAATTCCGTGCTTAATATTTTCTTATTTGAAGATGGCTACCGAACCTAAGGAAGCGTAAAATAGAGCACCAATTTTCACCAGCAAAAATTATGGCTATTGGAAAGCTTGTATGCATATCCATATCAACTCGGTTGATAAGGGTGTATGAGACATCATCATCAATGATCCTAAAAAAATTGCAATGACCAATGGTGAAGGCGTCGTTGTACAAAAACCGGAAAATCAATGGAATGATAATGATAAGAAATTGTGGTAACATGATTGGGAGGCACAAAATATTCTCATTTTTGCACTTGGTGTTGATGAATATTATCGTGTTTACCATCGTGAAACTGCCAAAGTTATGTGGGACACATTAGTAGTTTCCCAAGAGGTAACTAATGATGTCAAACAAGTTAGGATCAATACCTTAAATCAAGAGTTTGAACTATTTCACATGGAGTATGGTGAAACCATTGCCGTAATGCAAAAGAGGTTCATACATCTTATAAATTGGTTGAATTCTCTAGGTAAGCATATTTCCAATGATATTAATAATAATAAAGTTTTGAGGTGTTTTAATAGGGAATGGAAACCCAATGCCACCACAGTCAAAGAGGCGAATGATCTTAAAACACTTGACCTCACAATTTTATTTAGAAAGTTTGAATAACATGAGAAAGAACTCACTTGCTTGGAACAACATGAGAAAAAGCTTGAGAAAAAGATAAAGAAGGAGAAAGGTAAATACAAGGAGGTAGAGAAGAAATTTATTGCTCTAAAGACTTCAAGCTCAAAGTCCTCAAACAATGAGCAACGCGACTGTGAAATATGAGATGATAACAATTCCGATGAAGAAGATATGGGTTGCTCATAAAAAAGTTTAATAGCTACATGTGGAAACATAGAGATAAGTACTCCAAAAAGAATCAAAGAAAATCTAGAAGGCTATCTAACTCCTCCAAGAAAGATGAGAATAATGGGGGTAAACCTAGAAGTTCATGCTACAATTTTGGAAAAGCAAATTATTATAAGTCGGGGTGTCCTATGATTAAGAAAGACAAATAAAAAGGCCATCACAAGATATCTAGCAAGTATATAAGAGCCTATGTTGCTTGGGAGATTGAAATTTATTCTTTGATGGGCTAAAGACGTGTCTACTTATGCGTCTAGCGGTATCTTACTGCAAGTGCACAGCCTATCGAAGTAATATTTAAGATTATCGATCCACAGGGATTCTATGGTTACTTAGTGCTAGATGAACTTCTAGTTTAGCTAAGGCGAATGGTTGTCACGATTTTTTGTTGATTTTTAAGACTATTAAAGGCGGAATTAAATTTAAGTTTTAATAAAGTAATACTAAGACGGTCGGTATGTAATTATACTAACTTAGGTGGGTCAATCTAACCTAGGCTTATAAAGGTGTTCACTTAATCTATTCGGTAGAGATTACCAGTTTAAATACCCTCAACTCACACTCTTGTGGTCTTATATAAGATCTTATCCCTAAAGTCCTATGCCTGCTCTCGCTAGCCCATAAGTGTTTAGAGGTAATTTTTGGAAACTAAGTAATTCTAATTTATCTTAAAGCGCTCTCGCTGTGTTTAATTTAAATGCCTAACTTTAGCTATCTGGTTAAAATCTCACACTCTCGTGGTCTTGACCTAACCTAATACTCTTTTCTTACTCTCGTAACGAAAAGGTCTATTTCAATTAAAAAGTATCAGCCAGAATGTTAAGTGATTAATTATTTTTAGCCTATGGTTATATTTTACCGGTTAAGTTTGTTATAACTACATACCGCCCTAAGGTGTTTAGCTACTCATCGATGTTGAACCAGACAGAGACAGAAAATTTAATAATAACGTACTCATGGCAGAAAAATAAATAAACATTATAATTAAATTAAATTGCAATATAATGAAAAACCTGGTTAACAAATATTCGAGCAGACTCCTTCTTCCACAGACCGGAAAGCTTGGAGTTGGCGGAAATTGAAAATAAACGAATGCTGAAGGTTTAGAAACAAATAAATGTATAACAATTTCCTGATGTTGGAAATTGTTATATGGCGGGTTTGGATACAATAAAAAACGAAACAGAAAACTAAAAATAATGCAGGAATAGAAAGGCTGGTTCGTAATACAGTTCGGCAGAGCTTCCGCAGGAATTTGAATAAAAAAAATGCTCTCTGTCCTTTGTTCATAGAACTTGTACTATTTATAGAATCCTTAATGGGCTGGATTTTTGGTCCTTTGTTGCATGGGCCTTGCTGAATTTGTGGAAGGAATGCAGGAACGTGGCAACAAAATAGGAGAAATGGTCTTCACGTAATGCCAATAGGAGAAATGGTCTTCACGTAATGCCTTGACGTAGTCTGAGTCAAAAACCTAATTTTACCCTTGTCACGGTCGTGACAAGGTCTTCACGTTCGTAACTTGTGGTTTTTAAGTGTCACGGTCGTGACCACTCTCTTACGGTCGTGATGGCTCAAATTGGGGTGTCACGGTCGTGACACCCTTGTGACGGCCGTGGCTGCAACAAATTATGCAGTCTTTTGCAGGCTTCTTCATTTCTTCATCTCTTTATGGTTTCTTTTGTTCCTTTTGCTCTTAATTCATGATTTAGCTCCATATAATGATGTACCTGCAAAATGGTAAGAAAAACTCGAGAAATCGAGTGTTAAAACAGTGAATATGCGATAAAACGTTAATGAAACCTAGCAATATAATCGATGCGTTTTCTCGTTATCAAACTTCCCCAAACTTAAACCTTTGCTTGTCCTCAAGCAAATAGTCGATTGAAAATCGGCGGACAAGATTTTATTCACGCATACTCATAACAAACCGTACGAGGGATCGTTTTGTCGGATAATTCGGTACTTTGATAGAACACTACCGATACACTAATGACACAAGCAACAAGCTATGTCGTCGACTTCCCGTTAAACGAAACAATCGGCAATTACATTACGATTTCACCTGAAGTTTTTCGATCTTATTTCACCCGGTTTCATTCTAGCGCAATCACATTAAGCCCTTTGCCTTAGCACGCATGTAGTGGAGTAGCCGGTTAGCGACTTTGATCCTTTTTGAGCACGGGGTCTGGTACACGAGTGTGGTAACCCTACATATTTTATCCGATTTGGAGGTTGTGGGGGATCGAGCCGTAGCACGCCCTACCGAGTTCAGAACCAGTACCTCTGAACCAACTTGCAACGGACTCCTTCTCATATTTCTCGTTTCTTATATGCGACCGTGTACTTTGGTGCAATTTCTTTTCATTTTGCATCGAGATATGAAGGATCATTATTGATTAGGCATCAAACGCTTATATTCATCGGCTCCCCACGTGGTTTGTGTTCAGACGGTGCTGGCTGCTATTATAAACTACTAGGGGTTACTTTTGAACTGAAACTAAAAGTGTACTCGTAATGGTAATCGGGATGGAATTGCTTAAGTAGGGAGTCAAAGATGTCAAGATTGTATTGGTCTTGTTTAATCGTTCTCGGCTTCCTAATTACGATTCCGTAGGTAAGTCGGGTAATGCGAATAATTAAAGATTTTTTCTGGTATAGCTAAATAATCGGGGAAAGTTCGAAATTAAAGAAAATAGCACAAAGATTTGCTCATTTCATTAACTTGCGAAAAGAAATACAACGGAATTGAAAATACAACAAAATGGAAAAGTGCGAAAAAGGGAAAATGCGGAAATGAAAGGTACCTCTCCCACACTATATCAGACATTGTCCTCAATGTTGTGATATAAATGCGGTAAAAGTACAGTACAACGACAAAAACGAAAAACAAACATAAGCAAACTAAAACTATGGCTGCTGAGGACCGCGGGCTCGGCCTCTGGTGCGGGAGCGGCGTCTGGAAGGAGTCGCTTCAGGATCAGAACCGGTGCCGGAAGCAGCAGTGATGTTAATGCGGAGGGCTTCTAGCTCGCTGAAAATTTCTCCAAACTTCTCATTAATAGCTTCCTGGTTTGCTGCAATAGTGCTGAGTAAAGCATCATACTGCTCCTTCTGCCTTCGCTCTAGTGCGACGTTCATCTGGTTCTGCTGATGAATCGCACGAAGGACTTCCTCAAGTGTGATTTCGGGAGCAGGGGGCTGTCGGGTAGATGTCTCTGGTATATCCTGGACAGGCTCAGCTGCATCCATAGCGTCCTGCATCTCATCCGCTGGAGGGTCTGCCGGATCATCATGAATAGGGACGTGATCGGCAGCAACAGGTAAAACAAAGAGCCAGTTGGCTCGGCTGGATGGATAGATGCGGTCGCGGGACGGCAGAATGATATGATGGAAAATGGTGCCATGGACAACAGGGCTATACCTGCCATCCTCTCGCTGCGCAATCAGGTGAGCGGACCTGCAATAACTCTTGGTGAGGAATTCTGCGGCTAGGTGAGGCTGATTAACGACCAAGTCACCAAGCCCCAACTGAATGGCGAGGGTGGTGACAATGCCGCCTATGAAGAACGGGGTGGAGCCTCTGTGTGCAATGGCCTGGATATGATAAAGCATGAAAGGGGCAGCGTTGATCGGCTCGTCATTAAGAGCGCAGTGTAAGAATAGAAGCTCCTTGGAGTTGAGCTTATGGTTGCTTTCTCGAGCGAAGATGGTGTTGCATATGACACGGTGGAAATAGCGGATTGCCGAGTTGTGAATGTGCGTAGCGTTGAGGCTTTGGAAGGCTGATGCACGGGTGTTGGTTAAGTCGTGCCATAGAGTGAAAGCTTGTTCACTAAAATTATCGGGCACGCGACGGTGAGCTTCAGTTCTGTGATCGAAGCCTAACAACTCGGCTATCCTGCCTTGCGGAATGTTGAACTCTTGGCCATGCAATCTGAATTTGGCGACACCGGTGAGCTGACTCAGAGAACCGGTACCGGTGATGTAACTGAATGAGCTTAAGAATTCCAGTGTCAGAAGCTCGAATGTGGGCTGAGGTTGACTGCAAAGATCCCACAGACCGACTTTTTGAAGCAGGCTTGTAACACTGGCAAGCATTCCGAGTTCCCTCAAACAGACAGTGTCAATGTAACGTGTAGGTTGCACACCGCGGTTTTGGAATCGGAGAAAACGTTCTCTCTGAGTTTCTCCAGCATCACCTTCTCTAAAAGTAATAGAATCCATTGCATGCAAGAGCTTAGAGTGAAGAATGAAGATTTTTGATGTTTTGTGAAAAAATGGTAAAATGAAAGAAATATTGATTTGGGATAAATAATGGAGAGTGAGAATGTGATAGGTTATGATAATGGGGGGTTAATGAGGTTTAAAGTTGGTAATGGGGAGGTTACGGAGGTTATGGAGAAAATGGGCAGTTTTGAGGAAGTTATGGAGGAAGAAGAAGAAGAGGCACGAAGAGAAACAGTTTTGTTTCTCACGATTCCTGTAATAGGGGTTGTCACGGTCGTGACAGGGGTGTGACGGTCGTGACACGCTATTTAAGCACGTCACGATCGTGAGATGGGTATGACGACCGTGAGGCACGCTTCGTTGAATAATTTCCAGAAAAACATTTTCTCACTTAATTCACATATTTTATAATAATGTATTTTCTTCACTAACACTCATATTAAATTATAAACACCATATAGTATATAATTTCAACACAGTACTATACTAACTTGCATGGCATGAGAGATTGTATATAATATGAAAAAAATGCAAGCATAACAGTACATAGAATGAAAAATATATAAATTGCTAAAAATGGAGAAATTTTGGAATTAAAGGTGCATTGCATAAAGTAATTGAAAATGAAGTTACATAAACGGAAATTACGGTATGAAATTGTTGCGAAAAATAAATCTAACTAGAAACGAAAACAATGAGAAAAATAAACTAAATCACTTATAGCATTTTCAAAAGCGTTTCTTCAAGTCTTCGATGGCGGAGTTCAAGTGATAGAATTGTTCGCAGGTTATGTCAGTCAATCCTATAATGTCCAATCGCATGCTCTTAATGTCTTCTTTAAATAAATTAATGTCAGTTTGGTAAGCATTGAGAGTGTTCATGATGTTTTGTAAGTTGTTAGCATAATCTCCTTGATTCACTTCAGGGGTTTCATGTACTTCTTCAGTGTGGTCAATGTCATGGTAACCAGGAGGTGTCTCAGGGTCAGTTTCGACATTGGTCATTATATCATCTTTTATCTTGTAAGACTGAGGTGTTTCAGGAGTAGATGGATAATCAGGTGGGTTTAACTCATAAAGCCAGTTATCCTTATTGTGAACACTTACTCTAGCATGGTTAGGCAATGTGAACAGGGTTACTACTTCGTTCCGGATTAGGTACTCAAAAGGTGGATGTCCTAAATTCCTTATGATATGTCTATTGAAGCAGAAATTAAGATTCATAGGGCGGGTTGTTCCTAGACGGTTGCACCTGTGCAGTTGGTACCTAAGTTCTATGGCATCAGCAATCATGGTTACAAGACCTCCTACTAATATAGGTAATTCAGGTTCTTCTTGGATACGGGTGAAGGTTTGCATCATGAAAGGTACACCATTAACAGGCTGTCCATTAGTGAAACATGACATAATAAATATTTCATCTTTAGAAACTCCGGTAATGTTTTCTTCTTTTCCAAAGAAGGTGTGGGCAAGGAATTTATGGAAGTAACGGAGAGCAGGATTTTGGATCTCATCATTATTCATGTTATTTGGTTCAGGGTGGTAGTTTCCGGTTAAAGTTCCCCAAAAGAAATCTAGCTCAATATCCATCAATTCTACCTGTGTGGTAGTAAAAGCAAATGGTCCACTAGGGAATCCTAACAAGTCAGCTAGTTCTTTATGGTTAAAGTCATATTCTATTCCAAATAGGCGGAAACTAATAAATCCTTTCCTAAATCCAAAACCGCGCTCAGGTAGGTAAATTAAGGAGCTAAGGAACTCAAGGGTGAGCTCGCGGTAAGTCACAAACTTATGTTGGATCAATGCATTCTCCCATCCGAGTCGGTTTAACAAGTACATGACACTATCATGTATACCTAGGGTTTCCATAGTCTTATCATCCGGGTACAGGGTCAAATCCATTTGCCTCTGTGATAACTCTTCAAACTTCATTCTTTGGTTCCTACCTCTAAATTTGGTTTCCATATGGTTAATTGGTTGGTTAGCCATGGTCAGTGCAAATATGGGGGAAACAAATCAGGGGAAGAAGGAAAGTGGAAAAGACTTTAGAAAATCTGTAAAAAGTGATTTAAGATAAAAATAAGAAAATGAAATGCATAATATAATGGCAATAATAGTAATATAAAATAAAACTATAAAATGACAAAACAATTAAACAAATAGTAAAACGATAAATAACAATATGCTAAAAGAAAAGAATAGTTTAAATAATTAAATAAGTAAATGGGTTGCCTCCCACTAAGCGCTGTTTTTATCGTCAAAAGCCTGACGTAATGCTTAGGTTTAGATTAATCAGGGGAATTAGTGGACAATTCTAAAAGCTTTAGATTATTCGCATAATCTCTATTTTCAACTTTATGATAATGTTTTAAACGTTGTCCGTTTACTATGAATGGTTCACTATTCCTACCCTTAATTTCTATTGCTCCACTCGGGAATACTTTAGTTATTTCAAAGGGTCCTGACCATCTAGATTTTAATTTTCCAGGAAAGAGCCTAAGTCTTGAATTAAAGAGGAGTACAACGTCTCCCACACTAAATTCTTTCCTAGATAGGCGTTTATCATGCCATCGCTTAGTTCTTTCTTTATATATCTTAGCATTCTCATATGCATCTAACCTTAATTCTTCTAATTCGTTAATGTCTAGGATTCGCTTTTCTCCTGCAGTATTATAGTTTATATTGAGAGTTCTGATCGCCCAATAAGCTTTGTGTTCTAGTTCTACTGGGAGGTGACAAGATTTTCCATAAACTAGTTTGAAAGGTGTAGTACCTATGGGTGTCTTGTAAGCGGTCCTATAAGCCCATAAAGCTTCATTAAGTTTAGATGACCAATCTTTCCGAGATATGGCGACAGTCTTTTCTAAGATTTGTTTAATTTCTCTGTTTGAGACTTCGACTTGTCCACTTGTTTGTGGGTGATATGGTGTAGCCACACGGTGTCTTACTCCATATTTAGATAGTAATTTGTCAAAGATTTTTGAAATGAAGTGCGAGCCACTGTCACTTATGACGAGTCTAGGCACACCAAATTTGGGAAAGATTATATTTTTGAAAAGCTTTATTACTACTCGTGTATCGTTTGTAGGAGAAGCTATGGCTTCAATCCATTTCGAAACATAATCAACAGCTACGAGTCTGTAATTATTACCGAAAGATGATGGGAATGGTCCCATGAAATCTATTCCCCAGACGTCAAAGATTTCTACTTCTAAAATTCCTTTTTGAGGCATTTCATCTCTTCTTGAAATATTGCCAGTGCGTTGACACCGATCGCAATTTATAACAGCGATGTGGACATCCTTCCATAGATTAGGCCAGAATAAGCCGGCTTGCAAGATTTTTGCACAAGTCTTGGAAGTGCCTGCATGTCCACCATAAGGAGATGAATGGCATTGAGCAATGACATCTTCTATTTCTTCTTCGGGAATACATCGGCGAAAGATTCCATCTGGTCCTCTTTTGAACAATAATGGTTCATCCCAATAGTAATGTTTCAGATTATGAAAGAATTTCTTTTTCTGCTGATAGGTTAGATCGGGTGAAAGAGCTCCTGCGGCTAGGTAGTTGACAATGTCAGCGTACCATGGCAGTCCTACAGTTGTCTGGATTGTTTCCACGGATTCTGGTTCATTTATATCTAACTGAGCTAGGTCGCTTCCTATTTGTGCTATCAGTTGTTCATACGGAAAATCATCGTTAATCGGCACTTGTTCGGGTTTAATACCTTCTATTCTAGATAAATGGTCCGCTACGACGTTCTCAGTACCTTTCTTATCTTTTATTTCTAGATCAAACTCTTGTAAGAGTAAAATCCATCTTAAGAGTCTTGGTTTAGCATCTTTCTTAGTTAATAGATATCGGATAGCAGCATGGTCTGTGTAAATGATTATTTTCGCTCCAACTAGGTAAGAACGGAATTTGTCAAGCGCAAAGACAACTGCTAACAATTCTTTTTCGGTAGTAGCGTAGTTCATCTGGGCAGAATCTAAGGTTCTACTGGCATAGTAAATCGCATGAATTTTCTTTTCCTTTCTCTGGCCTAGAACTGCGCCTACAGCATAGTCACTCGCATCGCACATGATTTCAAAAGGTAATCTCCAGTCAGGGGGTTGCATGATTGGTGCGGTGATGAGGGCTGTTTTTAGAGTTTCGAATGCTTTAAGACAATCTTCGTTGAATATGAACTCAGCGTCTTTCATTAATAAACCAGTAAGAGGTTTAGTGATTTTCGAGAAATCTTTGATGAATCGTCGGTAAAAACTGGCGTGTCCTAAAAAGCTTCGTATTTCTCGAACGGTTTTAGGGGGTTGAAGATCTTTTATTACTTCAATCTTAGCTTTATCAACTTCAATTCCCTTGTCGGATATTACATGACCTAATACTATTCCTTCGTTGACCATAAAATGACATTTCTCCCAGTTAAGCACGAGATTTACTTTTACACATCTTTCTAACACCATTTCTAAGTTCGATAAGCATCCTTCAAAACTTTGCCCGCATACAGAGAAGTCGTCCATGAACACTTCCATGATGTTGTCTATAAAATATGCGAAGATTGACATCATTCATCTTTGAAAGGTTGCAGGAGCGTTGCATAATCCAAAGGGCATTCGCCTATAAGCGAACGTTCCATAAGGACATGTGAATGTAGTCTTCTCTTGATCATCAGGATGGATAGGGATTTGGAAAAATCCTGAGTAACCGTCAAGATAACAGAAGTAAGAATGCTTGGCTAATCGTTCTAACATTTGATCTATGAAAGGTAGTGGGAAATGATCTTTTCGAGTGGCTTTGTTTAGTTTACGATAATCTATGCACACTCTATATCCCGTCACTACTCTTTGCGATATCGATTCGCCTTGAGCGTTTTTCACAACAGTGATACCTCCTTTCTTTGGCACTACATGTATTGGACTAACCCATTCACTATCAGAGATTGGATATATTATCCCGGCATCTAATAATTTCTTAACTTCTTCTTTTACTACAGTGCTAAGAGTTGGGTTAATTCTTCTTTGAGATTCTCTGGAGGTTCTGCAATCTTCTTCTAGCAGAATACGATGCATACAAACTGAAGGACATATTCCTTTGAGATCAGATATGTTATATCCTAATGCAGTTGGATATTTCTTCAAGACATCTAAAAGTTTCTTTGTTTCTATAGTTCCTAAACTGGAATTTACTATAACTGGTCTTTTACATTCAACGTCTAAGAATTCGTACCTTAGGTTATGAGGTAAAGTTTTTAATCCTAATGTAGGTTTATCTTTACTTGGCATGGGATCCGGTGTAAGTGCTAAACTTTCGCTTAGACTATCATCCTGATACGGTTTTCGCCAATTATCATCTTCGAAAATCGGAGGGATTTGAATTTTCATTATTTCAGAATAAGTGGTCTCTTTCAGTTCCATTTCTCTTACACATTCGTCAATTACGTCCAATAGATAGCATGTATCCTCTATAGCTGGTGATTGTAAGAATTGTGTTAAAATAAATTCAACTTTCTCTTCACCTACTTCAAAGGTTAGCTTTCCTCTTTTTACGTCTATTATAGCTCCGGCGGTAGCTAAGAATGGTCTTCCTAGTATGATAGGTGTAGTGGAGTCTTCAGAGATGTCCATGATTATAAAATCAGTAGGGATATAGAATTGTCCTATACGTACTAGGACGTTTTCTAGTATGCCTACAGGATATTTAACAGAGCGATCGGCTAGTTGAACAGACATTTTAGTTGGTCTTAGGTCTCCCATGTCTAGCCTTTTGCAAATCGTTAAGGGCATAACACTGATACTGGCTCCTAAATCGCATAAAGCTTTGTCAATGATGAATTTTCCTATTACACAGGGTATAGAGAAACTTCCTGGATCTTTTAGCTTAGGAGGCATTTTATTCTGAATTATGGCGCTACACTCAGCAGTAAGTGTAACTGTTCCGTTATCCTCTATCTTTTTCTTATTGGATAAGATTTCTTTTAAAAACTTAGCATACGAGGGTATTTGGGTAATTGCTTCTGTAAACGGAATAGTAATATTCAACTGTTTCAGAAGTTCGACAAATTTCTTAAATTGACCCGTCGTCTTGGAATTTATTAATCTTTGAGGGTACGGAATTGGTGGTTTATAGGGTGGTGGAGGCACATAAGGTTGTTCTTTCTCCACTACCTCTCGATTGTCATCTTCCTTTTCTTCTGGATCATTCACCACTTCAGTCGGTTTATCTGGTTTTTGGTACATGGCTGGATTGTCAAGTCTTGGATCGGTAGGTCCGTCAAGTTCCTTGCCACTTCTTAATATTACATCGTTAGCATGTCCTTTCGGATTAGGTTGAGGTTGTCCAGGGAATACTCCAGCTGGTGCAGCAGTAGGTGCTTGTTGTTGAGCTACTTGTGAAATCTGAGTTTCAAGCATTTTGTTATGTGTAGCTAATGCATCTACTTTGCTCACTAATTGCTTAATCTGCTCACTAGTGTGAATGTTTTGGTTTAAGAAGTCCTTGTTTGTTTGAGATTGGTTAGCTATAAAGTTCTCCATCATCAATTCAAGGTTCGATTTTCTAGGGATATTAGGAGCAGTCTTTTGATATCCTGGTGATGTAGCTGGTGCTTGACCTGGTGCGTAATAAGCATTGTTATTCTTATAGGAGAAGTTCAGATGATTCTTCCAACCTGGGTTGTATGTGTTTGAGTAAGGTTTTCCTTGAGCATAATTCACTTGATCAGTGGGAGTTCCTGCCAATAGTTGACAATCAGAAACTTCGTGTCCTGGGACTCCACATAACTCACAGTTAGGTGTCACTGCAGCCACGGTGGCTGTAGGTGTTATGGCCAAGTTATCGATCTTTTGGCTTAGTTGGTCAAACTTCGCATTGACTTGGTCCATACTACTTACTTCGTACATACCTCCCTTTGTTGGTTTCTCAGTTGCGACTCTCTCGCTTCCCCAAAGGTAGTGATTTTGAGCCATACTTTCGATAAGTGCATAGGCATCATTATATTCTCTGTCCATCAATGCACCACCCGCGGCAGCGTCAATTGTCATTCTTGTATTGTACAAGAGTCCATTATAGAAGGTATGGATGACCATCCATTCTATTAATCCATGATGTGGACAAAGTCTCAGTAGATCCTTATAGCGTTCCCAAGCTTCGAATAATGATTCACTTTCTCTTTGCTTAAATCCGTTGATCTGAGCTCTCAGCATAGCTGTCTTGCTAGGTGGAAAATACCTATTCAAGAAAACTCTCTTAAGTTCTTCCCACGTAGTTACTGAGTTCGAAGGCAGAGATTGAAGCCAAGCTCTTGCTCTGTCTCGAAGGGAAAAAGGAAATAAACGTAGTCTAATAGCTTCTTGGGTAACTCCATTGGCTTTTACGGTATCTGCATATTGCACAAAGATCGAAAGATGAAGATTCGGATCCTCGGTAGGATTTCCGGCGAATTGATTTTGTTGCACGGCTGATATCAACGAAGGTTTTAGTTCGAAATCATTTCGGTTGATAGCCGGCGCTGCAATGCTTGAATGCGGTTCAACTTGCGAAGGATTAGCGTAATACTTGAGTGGATGAGTCTGTTCTTCAGCCATCTCTGCGTCCTTTGATTTTACGACTGGTTTAGGCGGATCTAATTGAAGATCTGGAATATTGTAATTATTTTCGAAATCGAATATACGTCTTCTTACGTGTAAGAAGCGTTCCGATTCAGGGATTAGAGGTTGCAAGTCTTCGCTTTTAGAGCGAGTACTTGGCATACACTCGGAGATTAGATTAAATTAAATAGTTGATACCTTAGTCTAGACAATGCTACCTAAATGCACTAGTAACTAAATTAAGGAATCCCCGGCAACGGCGCCAAAAACTTGATGGGCTAAAGACGTGTCTACTTATGCGTCTAGCGGTATCTTACTGCAAGTGCACAGCCTATCGAAGTAATATTTAAGATTATCGATCCACAGGGATTCTATGGTTACTTAGTGCTAGATGAACTTCTAGTTTAGCTAAGGCGAATGGTTGTCACGATTTTTTGTTGATTTTTAAGACTATTAAAGGCGGAATTAAATTTAAGTTTTAATAAAGTAATACTAAGGCGGTCGGTATGTAATTATACTAACTTAGGTGGGTCAATCTAACCTAGGCTTATAAAGGTGTTCACTTAATCTATTCGGTAGAGATTACCAGTTTAAATACCCTCAACTCACACTCTCGTGGTCTTATATAAGATCTTATCCCTAAAGCCCTATGCCTGCTCTCGCTAGCCCATAAGTGTTTAGAGGTAATTTTTGGAAACTAAGTAATTCTAATTTATCTTAAAGCGCTCTCGCTGTGTTTAATTTAAATGCCTAACTTTAGCTATCTGGTTAAAATCTCACACTCTCGTGGTCTTGACCTAACCTAATACTCTTTTCTTACTCTCGTAACGAAAAGGTCTATTTCAATTAAAAAGTGTCAGCCAGAATGTTAAGTGATTAATTATTTTTAGCCTATGGTTATATTTTACCGGTTAAGTTTGTTATAACTACATACCGCCCTAAGGTGTTTAGCTACTCATCGATGTTGAACCAGACAGAGACAAAAAATTTAATAATAACGTACTCATGGCAGAAAAATAAATAAACATTATAATTAAATTAAATTGCAATATAATGAAAAACCTGGTTAACAAATATTCGAGCAGACTCCTTCTTCCACAGACCGGAAAGCTTGGAGTTGGCGGAAATTGAAAATAAACGAATGCTGAAGGTTTAGAAACAAATAAATGTATAACAATTTCCTGATGTTGGAAATTGTTATATGGCGGGTTTGGATACAATAAAAAACGAAACAGAAAACTAAAAATAATGCAGGAATAGAAAGGCTGGTTCGTAATACAGTTCGGCAGAGCTTCCGCAGGAATTTGAATAAAAAAAATGCTCTCTGTCCTTTGTTCATAGAACTTGTACTATTTATAGAATCCTTAATGGGCTGGATTTTTGGTCCTTTGTTGCATGGGCCTTGCTGAATTTGTGGAAGGAATGCAGGAACGTGGCAACAAAATAGGAGAAATGGTCTTCACGTAATGCCAATAGGAGAAATGGTCTTCACGTAATGCCTTGACGTAGTCTGAGTCAAAAACCTAATTTTACCCTTGTCACGGTCGTGACAAGGTCTTCACGTTCGTAACTTGTGGTTTTTAAGTGTCACGATCGTGACCACTCTCTTACGGTCGTGATGGCTCAAATTGGGGTGTCACGGTCGTGACACCCTTGTGACGGTCGTGGCTGCAACAAATTATGCAGTCTTTTGCAGGCTTCTTCATTTCTTCATCTCTTTATGGTTTCTTTTGTTCCTTTTGCTCTTAATTCATGATTTAGCTCCATATAATGATGTACCTGCAAAATGGTAAGAAAAACTCGAGAAATCGAGTGTTAAAATGGTGAATATGCGATAAAACATTAATGAAACCTAGCAATATAATCGATGCGTTTTCTCGTTATCATTCTTCAAGTGGTGAAAGCTCAAGTTTGAGTGTTGAATCGGCCAAGATTTACTACATGGAAAAATAAAAGAAGAAGAAGAAGATTGTATGTAACTATAAGCTTGAATATACTCATGAATTAGCTTATTCTCTATTACAAAAAGCTTTTGAAAATCTACACAGACAACCCATAGACGCTTTCAAAAAGTTAGCTTTAAATAAAAGAATATTTTCACATTTAGAAGCTAAAGTTTTGGAAAACAAAAACAATATGGAAACTCTCAAGAAATATATGTTAGATATTCTAAAAGATGATAATGAGGATGAAAAACCTTCATGGTTTGGTTGTAAAACTTGTCACATTTGGAAAAAAAGGCAAATACTCTTTAAGCTAAGTTGGATAAGGCATTACAACCAAAGGTTACTTTTGCTATTGATACTTCTAAATATAAGATGCCTTCTCATAATTATTATAGAAGGTATAACTTTGTTAAAAAGGGTTCAAATAGAAAAATCACATCTTTTCATAACTTTTATTGTCATTATTGTTGCAAGAAAGGTCACACTATTGCAAAGTGCAGGTCTAGAACACTTTATGTTCCTAAAGGTGTTTTTCAATGGCTGCCTAAATGCAACCAAAGTTTCACTAATTCTCAAGGACCTAATGAAGATTGGGTACCTAGTACTTTTCGTTAATATTGCAAGATAAATGTCTTGACTCTATGAAGAGAGTATGAGATCTCGTTTGTGGAGGCTCAAGACATGATACGGGTGACATCTCTTTATTTCATTGACTTTGTGCTAAAGAATAAGGGTTACATTACCTATGGAGACAACAACAAAGGAGTAATACTTGAAAAAGATAGTGTAGGTAATCCATCATCTACTACTATCTTTGATGTTAAGTTAGTTGATGGTCTTAAACATAACCTTCTTAACATTAGTCAAATATGAGACAAGGGATTTAAAGTTACTTTTTAAAAATCTTGTTGCTTGTTTGAACATAATGAAAATAAGGATTGTATGTTTGAAGGCTTGAGGGTTAATAACACATATATGCTTAATTTAGATGATGTATCCTTGGTGGGAACTAAGTGTCTAGTGACCATGAGTGAAAAATCTTGGTTATGGTATAGATGCCTAGCTTATGTCAACTTTGATTTACTAAACAAAGTGAATTCCATCTATGTGATGTATGCCAAATGGCCAAGCAAATGAGAGTCTCATTTAAATCAAAGAACATTGTTTCAAATTCGATACCTCTTGAGCTTTTTTATATCGATCTATTTGGACCCTCACGCACCAAAACCATTGGTGGTAACTATTATAGTTTTATGATTGTAGACGATTACTCGATATTTTGTTGGGCTATGTTCTTGTTTAGTAAAGATGAAACTTTTCAGCTTTCAAACAATTTGCTAGGTTATCCCAAAATAAGATGGATATGAAAATTGTTTCTATCCTAAGAGATCATGAAGGAGAGTTTGAAAATCGCCTCTTTGAGAAGTATTGTGATAAACATGAAATTGAACATAAATTTTCCTCTCCAAGAACTTCACAACAAAACAGTGTTGTGGAGCGAAAAACTCGTGTTTTAGAAGAGTTGGCTAGAGCTATGCTCAATGAAGGTAATCTACCTAAGTATTTCTTGGCCGATGCTATTATCACAAAATTCTACGTCTTAAATAGGATACTAATATGTCCTATCTTAGACAAAATTCCCTATGAATTACTTAAGGGTAGAAAACCTAACTTATCATATCTTCATGTTTTCGTATGCAAATGTTTTATTTTGAAAAATGGAAAGGATAATCTAGGTAAGTTTGATTCGAAAGCCGATGAAGGTATCTTCCTCGGATGCTCTCAATCTAGCAAAGATTATAGGGTATATACCAAAAGATTAATTATTGTTAAAGAGTCGGTACACGTTACTTTTAATGAGTCTTATATGAAAAAGGTGTTTCTTTTTATGATGTAGGTGTATCTTCACAAGACATTCTCGAGGAACTCAAAAAAGGAATTAACCAACCTAAAGCGGTGGAATATGAGAAATAAGAAGATAACGATTGTGAAGAGGAGAATGTTTAAATTCCAATTGTAGTGGACGATCTACCTTTATCTTGGAGAACATCCAAAGGTCATACTATCGACAACATACTTGGTGACATTATCAAATGTGTAACAACACGCTCCAAGATAAGTAATTTTTGTTATCACTTTGTGTTTGTTTCACAAGCTGAACCTAAAAATGCTAAAGATGCATTACTTGATGAGTATTGTCTTATAGCCTTGCAAGATGAACTAAATTAATTTAAAAGGGGTGATGTTTGGAACCTTGTCCCTCATCCTAAAAATAATCATGTTATTGGCACTAAATGGGTTTTTATAAACAAATTTGACGAAAATGAAGTGATAACTCGGAACAAAGCCCGACTAGTGGCTCAAGGTTATAACCAAGAGGAGGACATTGACTATGAGGAGACTTATGCTCCGGTTGCTTAACTTGAGGCTATACGCCTTCTTCTAGCTTATGTTTGCTTCAAATATTTCAATTTATTTCAAATGGACGTGAAAAGTGTGTTCCTCAATGGCTATATTAATGAGGAAGTGTATGTGGTTTAGACTCCCAGTTTTGAAAATCGCGAGTATCCTAATCATGTTTACAAACTAAAACGAGCTTTGTATGGTCTCAAACAAGCACCTAGGGCTTGATATGAACGGCTTAGCAAGTTTTTAATTAATCAAGGATACTCTAGGGGAAAGGTAAATACTGCACTTTTCATTTAGCGTTTGTTGAAAAGTATATTTCTGGCAAATATTTTTTAATATCGTATCTACAGAGATTGGTGTTACTACCGCTGTTCTATAATTTCGATTGTTGTAAGTTCAAAAGGTATTCGAATTGTTTGTTTATGACTAAAGTATTCTTTTTACTTATAAGAAAACTAATACAATAAAATTGATTTTAGAATAGAGTTTAGAAGTCTTGTCAAGATTGAGTTTCACTATCTTTGTTATTTATATGTTCTTAATACCACATGCATGCATTCAAACTCCAATGATAAAATTCAAGTGTCCTCTCAATAATATTTATGTCTAAATAAAATTGTGATGGTTACTATATAAATCCTTAGACGATCTCTCCATCTAACTATTGATATAATAATCTTGAATGTTTAACACAATAGAAAATTAGTGAATAAATCTATCTCTATAATTTATTCTCTACTTGGAAAAATATCTTAGGTCGAGAATCAAACTATCTTTCTCAACAATAATTTAATTCTGAATTTTCAATGTAAAGAGAAAATATAATTCTTTATATCAAATGTAGTTTTTTACATGCAATGATAGTAATGTTACATAAACAACATAGGATAGCTACTTCCTCAAGCTTGACAAGAAAGAAGTTTAGCTACTCATCATCTTCATTGATTCCATGGAAAAATCTTCAAGAATTTCTTCTTGCATGCCAAAAATCTCTAAGAACAAGAAAAAATCTCTTCCAAAATCTCTCTAAGATATTCTACAAACCTAAGAGATGCTAAGACTAAAAGGTGGAATAATTATGTCCAACATGCAAGGGAAAAGTGCCATAAATAGCCTATGGGGCGCCACCCTACAAAAAGTGGTTTTTTTTCTTCCAGACATGACATGTGTCATTAAATTGCAAGTGACTGATTTCAACCAGTTCGCGGCGCGAAGGGTGGTCGCGGCGCGAACTGCCCAGCTTAAGAGTTCCTTGCTTTGCTTCTTGATTTCTCATTAATTCCTTTCCCAATCTTTTATCCTCACGAGTTGCTTTGGAGATCATTCTTTTCTTGACATAATTTCTACAAAACTAGAGAAAAAGTGAAATATCAATTCGAAACAAAACAAAATAACTAAAATTGAATGTTTTACTAAATTGTGATAAAACTTGTGTGAAATTAATAAGAAATCGGTAAAAAGGGACCGATAAAATATATAAAAATTAAGTTTATGTCGATGATATCATTTTTTGTTCAACTAACATGCAACTTGTCAAGGATTTTTCTAAGCTTATCCAGGGTGACTTTGAGATGAGACTCATGGGGAGTTGAATTACTTCCTTGGTCTTCAAATTAAGTAACTCAATGGAGGGATATTCACGTGTCAAACAAAATATTGCAATGACTTGCTATAGAGATTTTTATGGAAGATGAAAAATCTATTAACACTCCAATGCCCACAAATGGAAACTTAGAAAAGAATGAAAATTGTAACGATGTTGATGTCAAGACGTATAGACGTATGATTGGTTCTCTTCTATATCTTACTTCATCTAGGCTAGACATTATGTTTTGCGTGTATATGCGTGCCCGTTATTAATCGGCTCATAAGGAATCACATTTAAAAGCCGTAAAATGTATTCTTAGATTTCTTCATGGTACTTCCAAGTATAGGCTTTGGTATTCCAAGGAAAGCAATTGTAATTTGGTTAGTTATATTGATTCCAATTTTGCCGGTTTCAAATTGGATAGGAACAGTACTAGTGGAATGTGCCACATATTTTCAAATTCCTTAGTAAGTTGGCATAGCAAGAAATAGGTTTCCGTTGCTTTGTCAACTGAAGAGGCGGAATACTTAGTGGAAAGTAGTTATTATTCTCAAAATTCGTGGCTCAAACAACAACAACTTGATTTTGATATTAAACTACAACATATTCCTATTATGTGCGACAACACTAGTCCTATTAGTCTAACCAAAAATTGGTGTTACGCTTTCGCACTAAGCATATTCAGATCCGTCACCACTTCCTACATGACCATGTTGAAAAAGGATATGCTGTATTTGAGCATGTTGATAGAAAAATCAACTTGCAAATATCTTTACGAAACCTCTTGCGACCAAACCGTTTTTCAACATTTGAAGGGAATTGAGGATACTTGATATCACAAATATTGCCTAAATATGATTTGTTACATGAAATTTATATACTTTTGCTCTAAGTTTCCGTGGAAGTTCAATCACATATGAGTTCATCCTCCATCAATTCATAAGCTAGGTAATATTGTTACATTTTCCCTCTTTGAAAGTTATCTTTTACTATTGCATGTTGTTCATGTTCCAAATGATTGATATTCTTGATGTATGAGATAGTACATAAATGTTTACTTCTAAAAATTTATATTGATGTATGTCAATTTATATGGTTATAGTGAATTTATTCTATTCTTCCTTCATGATTGAAATATGTTCCTAGGTCCTCGAACATAGCAAACCCGATTGAGAGACGAGTGCTCACATCCAGTTAATTGAATGTAGGATTGGAGAACATCATGAAGAATGGGTGGGTACAAATAAACTTTGAGCCTTTATCCTTTGTTTCTTAAAAACCGTGAACCAAGCCACGATACAACCATCAAAAGACCTAATTGAAGTAGGATTTCTTTTGAAAGCATACTCAACGAGATAATGTTTCATGACTCCTATGAGCCATACTCAAGTTAACGTTGGCTTTATAACTTAAATTCATATCCTAACTAGTGATTTCAATCACAAGTTATTGCAATATCTTTTTCAAAACAAAAATAAAAAAAACTTCAAGACAAATACATACGTGCATGAACAATTTTCAGGATTAGCATTTCATGCATGTTGATTTTACTTGATATCTTGGAAATTTACATATAGACATCAAAACTTGAAGATCCTGCTAAACAGGGGCAGGCGGGTTCCAAATCGTGTACTGATGCAATCCTTACATTCTTAAGAGCTATTTCTCGAAGATTCAGTTATAACACTGTCGCTCCGAGCTAGTCACGTCGGGATCCGACTAAATATAAAGAGTTCGAAAAAATAGGGCAATTGGACTCCATGTTCTCTATAAAATCCTCTCGAGATGACTTCCTCACAGAGCAGGTACTCTGGGGCATATTGCTTTTCAAAATGGTGACCACTACAAAGTCCATCAAGATCAAAACTACTTGTTTCACAACATGCTTCATGCATCCGATGAATCTTACTTCAGGCGGTCTTCATTCCCCAGTAAGTCTCATCGTTGCAGAAACACTTCTAAACCATTGCCTCATCGCAGTCCCCAACAAAACTATAAGCTAACAACACTTTTGGAATGATCCGGTAATCTCCAGTGACTTTCAAAACTGCAGAGATCTCCCCAGCACCTTCCAAGTGGTACATATTTATTTGAGGACCCACTCTCAGTGGAATCGTTCTTTTCCTCATTAAAGATGACATGCTTTCCTCAAGAAGTTTTCCCCAGGGGATTGCCACATTCCCCCAAGAAGTCAGGATACGTTCCCCAGGGATGTCTGGTGAATTCTCCCCAGTGAGTTTGATGTACCTCTCCCCAGGAGGTTGGATGCACTTTTATCCCCCGGGAAGTTGATGTCTTTTATCCCCAGGGAAGTTTGATGTACCTTTTCCCAGGAAGTTGCTACATTTTCTCCAGGGAGTTGCCTAAGCTCCACACTTCCCCATGAAACGGATATTTATTTTATCCCCAGAAGTCTCCGATCTTGAGATGACTCTCCCAGTAAATGGGTCTTCTACGACCAGAATTCAGATTCATGATAGCCATCCCATGTGGAGGTCATGATATCGTATCCCCATGTGGTGGTCATGATATCGTATCCCCATGTGGAGGTCATGATATCGTATCCTCATGTGAAGTCATGATATTGTATCCCCAGGTGGATCATTTTCTCTCCAGAGAAGTTGGAACTTTGAAGCCAGATTTAGTTCCATCAACTTTCTTATCCCTTGATAGATGTACTGTTGCAGTGGTCGTCGGGTATCCCCGTCGAGATGTTTATTTCATCTCCTGCTCGCTTCCTCCTCTCGTCTGTTTTGTCAGCATATGCATTACATACTCATTGCATTTTCATTTACATATGCATTGACATACGCATCAGTATCTGCATGTTTTCTATCCTTGTCGTCCTTTGTCGTTACCGCCGAGTAACTGGGTTTGTCCGTTCTCTCCAAGTATATCATCAGCCCTAAGCATAAAATACCTATTACTTCCAGTTTCCCCATAGAGTTCAACCCTCGTGGATGATGGTTATTTCAGCTATCTTTCCGCGCTAGGATAAGATAATCCCCATTTGAGTTCTTTTCCTCAATGGAGTCTTGTTTGATGAATTCTTTCTAGCTCGATTCTAGATTTGAACTTCAATCTTGTCGGTCGCCGAACCTACTTGGACGTGCATTTATTTTGCATTATCATTCAAGAGTACATTTTATAGCGGTACGCGACAGTTCTCACTTGAGAAGCCTATCATTACACCTTACATGGTAAACAACCATTCTCTTTATTGGAAACTCTTATCATTACGTTACAATATCGGTCAGCCACTGTTCTTGCCCGAGAAGTTTATCACTACGTTTCAAAACACCGATCAGCGACAGTTCTCGTCCGAGAAGCTTATCACTATATCTTATAACTTACATTACATTTTACAGACGGTATGCGACAGTTCTCGTACAAGAAGCTTATCATTACATTACAACCTTCATTACATTACAACCTTCATTACATTACAACTTTCATTACATTATAACCTTCATTACATTACAACTTTCATTACATTACAACCTTCATTACATTACATTTTACAACCTCTACAAGCAACTCTCATCTGAGAAGCTTATCATTGCTACTCCTGTAAATAAGCGGTATTTCTCACCTGAGAAGCTTATCCTATCTTCATCATGACTAGCAGCAAATGGCCATCTCCATCAAGAAGCTGGTTTCCGTTGCCCTTACAAACCTTGAAGTATGGGGGAAGTTTATTTTACCCTTTAGTAAAAGAAGAAACTGAGACCCGTTCATGGCATACAAACCTTGAAGTATGGGGGAGGTTTATTTTACCCTTTAGTAAAAGAAGAAACTGAGACCTGTTCATGGCATACAAACCTTGAAGTATGGGGGGGGGGGTTTATTTTACCCTTTAGTAAAAGAAGAAACTGAGACCCGTTCATGGCATACACACCTTGAAGTATGGGGGAGGTTTATTTAATATTTAGTAAAAGAAGAAACCGAGACCTATTCAGGGCACCAAACCTTGAAGTATGGGGAAGTTTATTTTACCCTTTAGTAAAAGAAGAAACTGGGATCTATTCATGGCATACACACCTTCAAGTATGGGGGAGGTTTATTTTACCCTTTAGTAAAATAAGATACTGAGACCTATTCAGGGAACACCAGACCTTGAAGCGTGGGGAGGTTTATTTTACCCTTTAGTAAAAGAAGAAACTGAGACCTATTCAGAGCGTACAAACTTTGAAGTGTGGGGAAGTTTATTTACCCTTTCTGAATGAATCGTTTAGTTAAAGAAGAAGCTGAATCACATTTTTGAAGCTTATCATCCGATTATGGTATGTAAGTCCCTTCCAACAATAAGTGGTTGTTCTCTCTCGAGAAACTTATCAGGGCATCCTCCCATTAAAGCCCATTTATTGTGGCATACAATGGGTTTTACCCTGTATATTTTCTAATGATTCCTGAAGATCCTGTTTCCAGAAGCTCGGATGTTATTCTCGCTCAATGCTCCAGCATTCTATTTACTTGATCCTACCCTATAGTATCAATCGGTCATGCTTGAACCTGTTGAACAGTACTCTCAGATATTCCCCAGTGGAGGTCATCTCGCCGGTGCCATCTCCATTGAGGACCGCCTTCTTACCGTTCATTCAAAAGTGACAATTGGTCGCACTCGCACCAGTTGGCCATCACTTTAGAATTCCCCAGTGTCGTGTTGTTTCCCCAGTACGTCGTTTTCCCCAGTGTGCGGTTACTCGTGGCGTTTGTCCCTGTGTCGTCGTGTCGTCTGCATCCGTGCATTTGTCATTTCCATCATATACATCATACTAGATTCATGGTATTTTCAGCATTATATTCCGTTTCGTTTTGTCCATAACATGGCATATCGTTGTATCTAAGGGCAAAATTTTTAGTTATCTGTATTTAAATCCCTTTCACCATGATTTCTCGAGCCTTCGTCGCTTAAATCATCCGGTGAAGCTATTTAAATAGGGGCAACTGTCATACCCCAAATTTTACCCTTAGATTATTAGGTTCATTTCGCATCTCATCTCGTTTTTCATTACATTATAGCTAACCGCTAACCGGTTTGCCTAGTCTGTTGGTTTTTGTAGGAAAATCACACTATGTGCGATTTAATTTATGAAGGGAAAAATGGTCATTGATTTACAGTTTGCTGACAATTTATGAAGCGAAGTCATCATCAGGAGTGCCTCAAACAACTAGGGTTTCCATCTCTGAGTCATATGACTTCAGTTGAGAATGAGCTGAATTTTATGACGGTTTTGACGTCAGGTTTCTCGTGACACAATACCTTTTATTCAAGAGCCGAGATCTAGTCGTCAGTTAGATTCTGAAGTGGTGTTTGCTCCCTAAACCATATGGAGCTTAGTGCATTACAATACAAGTGGATTCGGGTTAAATCGGTGCGAGAATTTGTTTGGAAGAATTTATTCTAACGGACACACGTTTTCCTGCTTTCTGCTAGTTACCAGTCAATTTTAAAGGAACAGTGGAATTTTAGTTCACGTTGAATTTATAATGAATATCTGTGGGTTTGGTCATGATTATCAGTCGAGCAAATTCAGGTCACGGGGATAGATTATTCGATATACAATTTGAATTTTCGATGCGGAGGACAGTTCATTTCGCCGTTAAATGGATGATTTCTCTGGTTACCTGTTCAGGACAATATTCATCGATTTTATTGTCGGGTACAAATTAATTTGCAAAGGGATTTGTTTGAACTCAGGAATTACGTCGGATGAAATTTAATTCTACATTGTGTGAGATGTTTAGCTGTCGAAGTCGGACGTTGAAACGCTAAATTTTCAGAGGAATTTGGTCAGAGGAAAATTCATGTTATTAAAAATTGGACTTTTCTGTTTGTCTGGTCAAAGGAAATGTTCACCTGTCTTCGTCATCGAATACAGATTAATCATCAGGGGTTAGTTTTACATTGGATGTGATTCTAATTGTCGAGTTCGGAGTTGGAAACATCTAAGGTTAATCAGATGAATTTATTTGAATGAACTTAGTTAGATTAATTTATTTGAATGAACTTAATCAGACGATTTTATTTGGAGGAACTTAATCAGTTGAATTTAGTCGGATAAACTTAATTAAATGAATTTATTCGGTTGAGTTTAATCGGATGAATTTAGTTGGAGAAATCTGATCAGGAAATAAATTCAGTTTATTAAGAAAATTGAATTTATTCAAATTATATATATATTTTTTATTACAACGTACAAGAATAATTACATGATTAATTCCTAAGTTCTAAGGATTCCTAAATTTTTTAAGATTGTCTCCGCGTCCAAGTCTGCAACCTTCGACTTTTCGTATCTGCAAAAAAAAAAACCAACAACAGAGAAAAACAATTGTTAAGTGGTTAGAATTAATCAAAAGTGGTTTGTTGTTACTCTGATACCCTCAGTTAAAATTCATCATCGGGTACGTTGGGAGGGGCAACAAATAAATCCCACCGCGTCTCCCAACTTTTTATTTTCCGGCCCGGCACAGACCCGACAATATCTGTTCAAGTTTATTCCAAGAGAGAGAAAAAGTGATTTTTTGGAAAAGTGGTTTTTTGGAAAAGTGATTATTCTGAAAATTGTTTTTTGCGTTCAATGCCAAACAAGTCATAAGGAAGTCCAACAAATCCATAGAACCAAATGGATATCCAAATCCATTTCAGCAACAACAATATCTCTCAAGTTCGTCTGAACCAAAACAGAAATCAAGCGCAAAAACAAACTTTCGCAAATTTCTGAACCAAAACAAGATCAAAACAAACTTTCGCAAATTTCTGCTCTAAAACAGGTCAAACAGCAACAAATCAAGGCATGAAAATCGTAACAACTCAATAAAACCCAGGCCCATAAAATTAAATGAAGAATAATATAAGAACAACATAAGTGTTCATCAGGGGGAAAAAAGAGAAGAAAAATCATCAGCGAAATCAAGAACAGAGGAGGGGCGGAGTTCATCATCCAAGATCATCAGCAAACATCAAGAGCATCACTACCACGAGTTCATCAAACACAGAACAAGAACATCACTACCGCGAGCCTCAGAAGCTCAACTTCATCACCGGCCACCTACCGCAAGCCAGCCGCTTCAAACCCCAAAAGAGGGTGAGCAGCTTACTCTAATTGAAATTTCATGTTTTTGCATGAATCAAGCATGGTGGACTAACGAGATGGCTAAGAAGAAGAAGAAAAAAGCTTCCAAAAGCTCCCATGGAAGCAGTGCCGCAAGGAAGAAGTTGAAGGGGGTTCCAAACCCTAAAACAAGCAAGCAAACCAATCTGATTGTGCCCCCTTTCCCCTTTTATTTCTTTTTTCTTTCTTTTATTCTTTATTTTATAAATTTTGTCTTATTAATATTAATTATTAACATTCTATAGATTAATAAATCACATTAGTTTTTAAATTAAAACCATTTTAAAAAACATTTCTTAAACTTATTTAAAAACATTTTACTAACTTGATATTAATATTAATTTTAAAGACTTGATTTTAGAAAAAACTTATTTTTAAACTTCAAATTAAAAACTTGTTTTTTTAAAAACCAAATTAAAACCATTTTTTAGAAAACATAATTAAAAATTAATTTTAAAAACTAAACTCTTTTCTAAATTAATTTCAAAATAATTAATTTCGATACTTTTTCTTAAAATATGTTCAACCAAATTGTCTAACATTTCACTTTCAGTTTCGAATTGAGCTGCCACCTAATTGCGAACTTGCTTCATAACCTTGCCGTTTTGTTCCGTCTAATTTTTATGTCTTTCCTTTCGTATTTCTCAGTTGTACAGTTACTAATCCTTTATTTTTCGTAGTTCAATTTTTATGGTTGTAATTTATGCGAGGATATCGTCACTTTTATCTCGTTATTATTCTTGCGCACTTTCCCATATTTCAATCCCGTAGCTTATTTATTTTTCATTATATTTATTTACCGTTAATTCCCCTCCGAAGGATAGGTCTAGCCGTTTGACCGCCACGTCAATAGTCCTTACCCTTTGCCCTTTCATCTTTCAAACCGTATTTTTAGACGTCCCGCCGTGGACAATTTTACCCTTTACCCTAGCATTAGGATAAGGAGTCGCTGTACTCCGTATTAGGTTTCCCGCCACGGAATACCTATCTTACCCTTTTCAATTTAATTCAACTTCAATGTAGAGATAGGAGTCGCCGCACTCTACATAAGCATTTCCTTAAGAACGCTTATTCCCCATTGAAACCTTGACCATAGTCAAGAAGTTTCTCTTCCTCCCTTTTGAGGGGAACTACGATTATTCTGATTCCATCCCTTACCTCGGATACGTAGGCACAAGATGCGAGTCTTGGCGAGTAAACTTAGGACTAACCCTTAGGTCTTCCTTTTCATCTTTAACCCTTAACATATCCCTTAAGCCAATAATTTTAGCAAAATAGCAACAATAAAAACAAGAGGCTCCTGTAGAGTACTACAGAAGTTTAGGATGCTAATACCTTCCCTAAGCTTAACCAACCCCCGAACCCTAGATCTTTCCCCGCATCGTGTTTACGATGCAAAATAGGTTTTTCCTTTCTTTAACCTTTCCTTAGGATAAATCAAAGACCGGTTGTGAATCAAAGATTTGTGATTCAAATTAATTAATAATTTGATATCCTATTTTCACTGCAACAGGTTTATGTATGATATAAGATACTTCTCATGGATTGCTTTGTCTATTTTTTATGCTGTCAAAGGGGGAGAAGCATATGCAAGATGAAGTTAGCATGCATACATCCAAGGGGAGTCTTCATGAAGACACGAAACACATCGTCTCAAGTTTTACCATCATTAAAAAAGGGGAGTATGTGAGTCTAACTTTTTGTTAGATGTATTTTGCATGATTTAAAAGCTAGGATGCTTTAGTGTTAATGTATATTAGATGGTATTCTATAATTCTCAATGTGAATCTTAGCATTAGGAAGCATAAAAACATTTTGGAAAAGGTTCATGCATAAAAAATGCATCTAAAACAAATTTTATGGGAAAAATAACCTATGTGTAGACACATACATGTTTCAGGTCAACGCATAGAAGAAAAGTTTTTCTATGTGTCGACACATCCGTGTTTTAGTTTGGCACATAGAAAAAAATTATGTGTCGACACATTTGTTTTTTAGGTCAGCACATGTACAACATTTTTAAAGCATGTAGGCTCTGTTAGATGTGCCGCCTCTACAGGTCGACACATAACCTGTATAGATCGACACATGACCTTTTCATGTCACCACATAACCTTTACAGGTCAGCTCGTGACTTACATAGGTCGGCTCATGCAACCTATTTTTCCAAAAATTCACAAAATTTTCAATTCTTTTACATTCCTTTTGCTTCAAAACATGCATACATATAAGCATTTCATACATGCATAATTACTAGTAAGGTTCTAGAGTAAACCTACATGAAACCAGGATTTCAAAGTATTCTCATCATCTTCAACCTTATTCTATGCATACATACAAACAAACTACACATAATCATTTTTTGTTTGGTTGTCATCTAGAATTAGGGTTGATAACGTCCAATTTAAGTTATTGACTTGTAAATTGGGTTGAGATCTTTGAGGGTTTCAAATAAGAAAGTTGACCTGGGGTTTTTCTTCAAGATCAATTTAGGATTTAAAGGTTTTGGACAAGATTATGAAATTTGGATCCGATCGAGTGAAGGCTTTAAAGAACGGGAGGTTCTTGTAAAGGAGTAACATGAGAAGGTGGATCATATTGGTAAATCTTGGGTTACAACAGTTGCACATTTTGTATTTGATGGAGTGAAAGCTTTAAAGAACAAGGGGTTTCTTACAAAGAAATAGCATGAGACCGTGAATCAAATCGCCATTGTTGGGTTACTTGATCAAGCTTTGATCAAAGGAAAAGAAGGTGTCAGAATCAACATCAAACTTAAGGTTTGCAGGGTTGGATTGCTACATCCCTCTTGTATACATGCTTTTGCAAAGTAAGGTTAATTTCATTATCTCAATTTGAGATCGAATTGAGGGTAGTCGTACCCATAGCAAGGTCGATTGGGGAACTTTCTAAACAAATCCTTATGTACTATCTCCCTTTAAATCCCTTTTATTTTCTGTTTGCAAATTGTTGAATTCATTGATCGTGCAATTGATTCGTTTGGAAAACATTTTTGATTAAAATTTTAAATAGGTGTTGTTAAGTTAATCACACTCCTTTAGATTATGATTAGATTTTAAGATCAACAAAACCACACAAATTTCCAAACAATATCGAATGCACACAAGGTCTTAAATAATTTGCCTCAATAGATTTTCTGTGTGTTTTGATCATTGGGAATAACTTTACTTATAGCTTAGAATTCAATTGGTTTTGATTAATAGCCTTTAATTATTTTGTGTTTGTTGCACCCCGAAATTTGACCAGCCGGTTCCCATATCTGGTTTATGTTTCAACGCATTTTGCATTCGCATACTGCATGCATTGCATTTTCTCAGTCAGGTTGATTTTATCGGGATTGCAGCCCCTGGCGTTTCAGGCAGTTCAAGCCGGTTTGAATAAGCGTATTTTGAGAATTGGTGCTCGTTCCCTGTGTTTTCAGGCCATCTCGGTGCCCGGGTTTCGTCATGGTTGTGCAATCGTTTTATAATCGATTTAATCAGCCTCCTGGCATTTTTAGGATTTTTCTTTTATTTTCTAGATTTTTAATGCATTTAATAGATTTTTTTATAGGGTTATTTGTTTTTTTAGATAGTAAATAGGTTAGTATTTTGTTTATAGAAGTTAATAGATTTTTTTTAATAGTTTTTAGAGTTTTAAATAAATTTTCTTTTTTTTTTCTTTTTCTTTAGAGATTTAATAGATTTTAAAAAATTTTAGATATTAGTTTTATCTTTTAATAGAATAGTTTTTAATGGATATAACTAGATATTGATTTTCTTTTAATAGAATGGATTTTAAAAATAGATATTAATGTTTTTAGATTTTATTAGATGTTAATTGTTTTTTTCAAATTTAATAGAATAGATTTTTTAAATAGGATTAAATGTTTTTATATATTTTATTAGATTTTATTTGATTTTTTAGATTTAATTAGATTTTTTAAATAGATATAGATAATAAATCTTTTCTGTTTTTTTTAGATTAATTAGGGTTTTATTAATTTTCGTTTAGGCTTTAATTAGGGTTAATTAGAGATTTTAATTAGGTTTTTTAGTTAATTTTCGTTTTATTTTAATTAGGGTTTTATTATTAAATTTTGGTTTAGGTAATTAGTTTAATATCCATTTTGTTTAGATAATTAGTCCTTAATCATGTTTAAGTCACAGCATTAGCAACTGGGCCAGTATCCAAGTCTGAAGCCCAAATCAAAGGTCCATTTTCGCATGCCAGGTGTCGTATAAAGGGCGTTGCCACGCGTGTATTCCAGTTTGCTGCCACCTCACTCTCTCTCTCTCTCTCAGACCGCACCACCTAGCACTCCACTATCACTCACACCTCACCGTTCCACTCTCTCTCCCTCCGCCACTTGGCGTTCATGCAAGCCTTGCATGCCCCACGTGTCCTCCTCTCCCTCACCCTCTGCGCCACCTGCCCCCTCGCCTGAAGCCTCCACCGACCGACATGCAAGTGTCGCCGGCCACCCCAACCGCTCACCTCCGGTCACCCTAACCATCTCCGACCACCGGTAACTGTCGCTGGAATCTTCAAACTCACCGGAATCTGCATTTTTCACCATCCACTTCCGATCAGCATCACCAATATCCAACCGGTAAACTCAAGGTTTCGCCGGAAACTTCATCGATTCTTCCCAAACTCACTAGAAACTCATCGATTTCCCAGAAAACGATCATCAACAAGATCATCAGATCTTCATCAAATCGCCAAGAACTTCATGATTCATCAACCATCTTCAGGATTCAAGATTATCTCCAGATTCGCCAAGATCTTCATAAAGTTTTTCCAGAAGTTCTTCGTAGGAACATTCATCACGACTTCAAGATCTTCATCAAGTGTGATTCCAGACACGCATCAACCATCATTATACTTTCAGAACCTTCAACGTCGTTTGTCAACCAGTCATCAAACACCTTCAGATTTTTTCCAGAATCCTCAAGAACAAGTATATTGAAAGAACTTCAAAATTCTTCCCAGAACCTCCGTCTTCATCAGATTCTCCAGATTCTTGTTCTTCCTTCTCTAACTCGTAAACATGTATGCGATTTGGTTAGCTGGATTTAGCTTATTTTCGAGTGCTAGGTTGGGAATGAGATTAGGGTAGATTCGTGTGTTTAGGTTTGGATATCAGAGTTTTGTGAGGCGAGTAAGTTAGGGATTAGCGTGTTTGAACTGAGTTTTGAAGGATTAATTGGTGATAGCGGTGAGTAATGTTGCTGGTGATTGGATTGAGAACAAAGGTTGTTGTTGATTTAGTTTCAGAGTTTGTTTCAGAGAGAGGATGGAAAGAAGGTTTGAGCAACGACTGCGCTAGGGTTTGGTTAGGGATGAACAGTGTAGAGTAGTTTGGGGTTTTGTTTGCTAGTGCTGAGAGTGGATTGGGCTCGGGCATTAGGCCCATTTGGGATTGTTGATCCATCCCCCTTCGTTTACCATTCGCATCCCCTCTCCCATGTGTGAACGCGTTTTGGGCCTTAGGCCGTTTGCTGGTTACACCCCCCGTTTGGGGCCTAAACGTGAATCACAAGGCGAATTTGTGCTATCCCCCCCCCCCCCCCCTATTATTTTCCAGTTATGGTTTTTTAGTTTTCTGGAATAACAATGGGCCTAGTGCGTTTTGCTGCCTGCACCCCCCTCCTGTGCCCAATGTATTTCTGCAGTGGAAATAATTGCTTTTGCCACCCCTGTTTTAATTTTGTTTGAATTCTCATATTATTTGCATATAGTTTACTACAAAAATCATAATAAATCCAAAATTAATCAGAAAAATATTTCAAAAATACCTCCATGATTTTGGATTTATTTATGATTTTATGAAAATAATAAATTTCATATTCACCCATTTTTCAATTTAATTTAATTTTTCCCATTTTATTGATTTCTTTAATTTTGTACATTTGATACATGTTTTTTGTAAATTTTCTTGTGACCAACTGGTGAATAGTTTTGGGTTGATTCTTGTTGGGTTGATTAGATTAGAAGTATAGGTTCCCTTAGAGATTTATCTCACATTTTTGTGGATTAATATTGATTAAGTTTTGATTAGAAAATATTAGGTTAGTTAGAATAGGGTTCAAACTCAACATAGGTGCATTATAACATTTTATTTTGGGGGTTTTTAGCATGAATTAGGTTCTGGGACATATAGGGTATGTATGGTAGATGTAGAAATCCCCTTAGAATTAATCTTAGAATTTTAAATACTATATTACTATTTTTAGTATATTTTACAAATGGAGTGTTTGTTTGGTGTTCCCACTTGGGTTTATAATTGTGTGCTGGGGCTTTTGGGCTTTGGTATGGGGTATGGGGCTTGGTTTGAGCTTATGGAGCATGAAGACATCAAAAGAGAAGATTGAAGATGATAATCAAATGTTGAAGCTTGAAGATTGTTTGTGCTGGGAGTTGATTGAAGACATAAGAGATAGGAGATAGGTAAAGCCTTAGAATAGAACAATTTCTTTGCATAAGCATGGATAGCTTCTTGGGATTCCATTCCTCTCTATGATATAAAGTCCCTCTAGGGTATTCACCTCTCTCCTTTGGAGGGATAAGTGGCCTTACCTTAGAGGTAGAACTTTGAGAGAACCACTCTTCTATAATGTTAAACTGTTTGTAGGCTTCCTTTGGTAGTCAATGAACTGTTTAACATCCAACTCATCTTGTTAAGTGACTATCATCTAGGAGAGCTTGCCTTGAAGAAAGAAGCCATTGAAGATAGAGATGAAGATCAAAGATTGACAAAGATGAAGATTATTCATGTCAAAATTGTGCAGCTGTTAAAGTTAGGGTTTACTGCTGTTTGGAGCTATCTGCTATCTGATGCTGTCAACTGGTTAAGATTCTGTGCTTGCTTGAGCTTGGTGATTTCTTGGAGATGGAAGCTTGTTGTAGCTTGGGTATCATTGGAGTTTGACTTTGGGGTTCATTGGAAGATTGTTGTTAATCAACTGTCAGAGTTGGGTGTTTTTCAGAGTTGCTACTGTAGGAGCTGGTGAGCTGTCAGAGCTGGTTTTGGGGTTTATTTTCTTTGTTGTATTGTTTGTTAATTTTTCCCATGGGCTTGAAGTGAAGCTGTTTCACTTTGCCTATTGTTTTCCAGGTTCGAGGTTAAGTGGGACTCCCTTGCCTCGCTTGTACTGTTGCATTCATGCATTTTACTGCTTTACTGTATATTTGCTGCTTCTTTTCCGTCTATCCCCTAGGATCTCTGTTTCTCTCTGCGCAAGAGAGAAATATGACAGACATTAGACTTTCATCCATGTATGATAACATTAGGGTAGTTTTGATTCCCATTTTAAACCCTAGGTTTTAGAGTTCTTTCTCTTCTATCTCAAAACAATCAAAAACACAGTAATAAGATTTCAAACATCAATAAAAGACAGTTCTTGCGTAAAAGACTGTAAACCAATCAAAAACGTCATTTTTGTCCGCTTGGACCCGTAATCAGAAGAAAACCTTTTCAGAAGGATAAAATACAAACAAACAAATCTGTGTCTTCCGTAGCCCGAACTACGTTTGCTCTATTCTTTCGTGTTGTGTGAAAGTACGTAGGCATAGGATGCTGTATCCTAGCGAGCAACCTTCCCTCCTTTCCCGTAGGTAGGCGAAATGCGTTGACTCTGATTTCTCGTTCCAGACGAGAATACGTAGGCATAAAGTGCGATACTTTGCCGAGTCATTTTATTTTCTTTTAACCCCAGACCTGTAGAGTAGATAGAATAACAATCCGTACTAGAAAACAAGCGTGGATCCCGTCGAGTACGACGGACGTGAGGGGTGCTAATACCTTCCCCTTGCGTAACCGACTCCCGAATCCAGGATTTGGTTGCGATGACCATTCCTTTCCCGTCTTTGTGGTAGGTTTACTTCGAGCGTTTCATTTCCCTCCGTTGGGATAAATAACGCACGGTGGCGACTCTTCTGTTCAGCCGGCGCCGATTTTCGCAGTAGCGATAGTGTTCATTATCATACATTGATTGAATTAACGCATATTCGAGCTTTTCGATAGAGGTTCATTTAGACGATTCGATTCGGGTTACTTCCGCTTGCCATAAAATTTTCAAAACAATTTTTGTTAAAAGTTTTTAACTAGTGATCTATTCACGTCCCCTCTAAATCGAAGCCTATCTTCTAACATAAAGATCCTTTGAATATTAGTAACTCTGTAGCTTACTTTTGTGGATTGGTAATGATTGTGCCTTCTTAAAAGAGGAGTATGTGGAGGAAAGATACGTCGGGATCCAAATAACATTAGAGAGGAATGTCCTCGAACACGCTTCTAGTCGGCACTCTCACCTAACCTCATGACCAACTGCTCTGATCCGTAAGGAGACATCAAATGGAGAAATCATATCGCTCGTCTAGCTATTCCGGATGTATAAGGTTTGGCTATTCTAAGAGGTAGCCAATCACCTACGATCATCAATAGGCGGCGGTTACAAAGGAACTGACATTCTCATATCACCCCAAGGTAAAAGCAAGCGAGGATATGTCTGTCCAATTATTCAAGAGGTATGAATCTGAGCTACTACTTGAGACTGTAAGATATTTATGACCATGAGCATACTACATCTATGAAGGTGTCGACCGTCTATGGTAGACCATCGCATAATTAGGAGGGCAAAAAGAAGGTTGTCTCAGCCAACACTCCAATCAACCTAAGAAATCATGTAAAATGAGGTCCTTATGATACCCTCTATGAATTAAATACTCTTTAGGGTTTTTTTAATGTTAATAAATAATTTTATAACAGTTAAACACTACGGTCACAAAGTTGTGCAAGTCCATGCAGGATGGCGTAAGACACTCTCTTAAGACAAATTTCATTATTAAGGAGCACTTTTCTTAACGTAGATGAAGCACACCTTCTTAGAAGCTATCCACTCTAAGAGTGTAGGCGGTGGAGCCCGAAGACATCCACTCTAAACCAGCTTTACCTTAGAGTAGTGGCAAGAACCTTACCTTTGGTTAGGGATGGTTCCTAGGGACATATAAGAACAACACTAACTCTTCTCAATTGGAGCTAATAACTACGAAACTCTGATTAAGACTATAGAGTTTAAAAATCATAATGGACACCTAAACACAACGACATACTTCTCCTAAAATAAAGTTGTAGAGGTTATCACACCGAAGTTGATGACACCTTGTAGCTGTCGTGACACAGACTTAGAGTCGACCGATGGACACTAGCAATGCCTACAAGGCAAACAAAATATAAATCACCCACAAGGCAAACAAAATTTAAAATTCAAGGATAAATAGCAAACCCTGATCCGATAAGGATTCACAACCAATTAGAAGTATAAGGCGACAATAAAGAGGAGCCAAATAAATATCGAGTACACAAAATTAAATAAAACTCCAAACCACTGAGGTAAAAAGATATTTATATAAATATTATTGTCATTTCCATGAGTAGAATTCCTTGAAAATTTTACAGGAAAAAAGGGAGAATAATCAAGCTTTCACACCCAGGGATGATTCGCCTTGGTCACCCCAAAAAGTTTCCTCAATAGCAGCCTTGAAAGGGTCTAATCCTTCAATAAGGATCAAAATATCATGACGGAACTCCTTCTCCTGACTTACAGCCTGGTCGAGGACCATGTACACAACATGCACAGTTTGTTAAAGAGACTACTCAAACCTCTCCTTCAGAGCGTCTACCTCACCTTTTTGAGTCTTTAGAGTCTCGACATGGATCTCCTGTTCCTCTTGAAGAGTTTCCCAAACCTATTATGCACATCGAACCGGCCTCAACAAGGAAATTGGAAGTCTCTTGTTTCCATTTCTTCTATACCTCGAGGGAGGACCCTAACTCAGAATCCTGGGCAGCCAGAGTTGAAGAGGATTTGTGAACCATCCCTTTTTCTTAAAAACCCTTAACAAGCTTGAGATTTCCATACAAGTTGACAAGTTCCTTCTGAAAGGAAGAACATTTATACTCCATGGCTTCACAATTTCACTTCTAAGTGTCCCTCTCCTTGGTAGGGTTACATACAACCAAGACATCCTTGTTGGATTTGAGACTTCACACATAAGTGAGGGGGGGGGGGGGGGGGGGGGTCAATTGTGTGGTTTGGAAAAACTTGGTTTTGAATAAACTTTGAGAAATAAAATCAGAGTTTAAATATAATTTTTATAAACTTAGCAGCGGAAAATAAGAAAAGCAAAAAATAAATCACAAAAAGTAAAGAGTTAGAGGGAAAAGAGAGGAACACCAAAAGTTATACAGGTTCAGTCAAAAAACGACTTAGTCTTGTCCCCAAGAATTAATCTTGAGAGTTTCCAATAATAATTGAGAGCTTCTAGTAAGAAAGACTCACGGACCCCCCTATTTAAGGAAATGATGGTTAATCTTCAATCAAATAATACAAGACAATAGATCTAGCTTATGCGTCTTCTCATGGTGAATGGAAACGGTTAGTCTTCTTCTTCTTCACAAATGGTAGATTGAAGTAGTTATTCTTCTTTTAAAGAAACTTGTAAGATTTTACATTGGATGAGCTCACGATCCTTACTCATTAGTTTTATACGGGATAACCAATAACCTATGAGATTTTATACCAGACTAATCTCGAACATTCCAAGCTTTTATACGTGCTAAGCTTGAACCTGATGAAAGCTTTTATACCAGATGAAATTTCGAACCTAATCTTCGCTTTAATATCAGACTAACCAAGAATCTGATGAAAGATTTTATACGGGATGAAATTTTGAACCTAATCTTGGTTTTAATATCGGGCTGTTCAAGAACCTATGATATTTTATAATAAGATAATCTTGAACCTAAGTTGGAATTAAATCACACAATCCCAACTCAAAGCTTTAAACCCAAATAAATCCCTAATTTAAAAATAATATCCTCACTCATAATATAACTTTCTTCACAAGAACACTTAGGATACATCATTAGTGAGACAAAGTTTAAATAAAAATTGAGAGAGAGAGAGAGAGAGAGAGAGAGAGAGAGAGAGAGAGAGAGAGAGAGAGAGAGAGAGAGAGAGAGAGAGAGAGAGAGAGAGAGGTGTCAACACATGGTTCTGGATTGTTTGAAATGAGAAAAGGAACCTCTATTTATTGGCTATAGGTTGGCTTAAAAAGGAATTTTCAATAAAATCATTTTGCCACTTCCAATCGTTGCACATTATGAACGCACTGTCTCAATCGCTTGTAACTAAATATTGAACTGGTCCAATCGATTGGGAAAATGCTCCAATCGATTGAAGAAGTCGAAACTTCACTTACAGATATTTTGATAGCTCATAATTCATCTAGCACAACTTCAAGATATTTTAAAGGATATTTTCTTTGGTAAAAACTATTTTGAAAAGTATTTGTGTGTGTGTGTATGTGTGTGTGTGTGTGTATTAATGCGTGTGTGCGTGTGAGAGAGCGTGTTTATGTGAGCATGCATGTGTGTGTATGCGCTTTTATGATAAAGCCATTTTGCTTTACAATTTATTAACTCGTTTTAAAATAGAAGATACAAAACTACTTCAATACTTTTCCACACGCTTTCTTTAATGCAAGCACTTGCATGAGTAGCTTGAGATGAAACTTTAGCTTATATTCCATTTATATTTCCATCATTAGATTGTCATCAACCCTTAGGTTTGCATCTTTATTTGTTTATTCATTCATGTTTGACTTATCATATTAGTTTTCATCATCAAAAGTAGATGTTTTTGTTAAAAGCATATCACCTGCAAAACAAGGTTCCACAGTCCCTTCTTCCAGTAGCGACCAAAGAGAACAATTAAGCAACCTGGTACTTGTGGAAGGCAACCTTAGAAAGGAAATCCATCTTCTCTACCTCAGAAAGGTTATGAACACAAAACATATCATCCCTAGAGATAACAACAACAACTTCCTTAGAAGTGTGAGGAATTTGAGAAGGAAGAATAGAATTTCATTGAAGGAAGGAAGTTAGCGACCTTATGGTAGCGCCCCTAAACAGTCGGGTCTGCCTAAGCTAACCCTCTTCTAGAGGGGAATGTTGGTCTTCATCCTAACCCCTTTTTACTAGAGCAGGAGACTGTGGTCGGTCTTTCATAGATAAGATAGCAACAACAATGGTAATCTGATCAACGTCGGGGGAAACTATGATAGTCTCAATGGCCAAGCGCAAGAGTAAAGGCCAGATGCCTATAGAACCACCATCAATGTTTTTGAAAACCACCAAATTCTCATTTATTTGCTTATTATTCAACATTCCATCAAAATTCCTACTTCCGCCCGAGGAGCATGCTCCATGTAACACCCCCTTTCTATACCCCCAAATAATACAAATAATCATTTAGGCACATAATATAAATTTCATTAGAGTATAATTGCATCATGGCATAAAAGAGGTATGTTACATTATTCATGAAATAAAAACATAACATACAACACCTACTCGACATATGATATGCAACCGTGGGGTACCTTTAAAAACATAGGAACTTAGTCCTCACACCCACATCTCAATATTTAGAATAAAAGCGGAAAATCTAAACATTGAATCACAACCAGCATGTATTTACATATATACATATTCACATCATCCACTGTAATTCATCAACAACATTCATGTTTACATAAACATGCATCACCAAAAATACATATACAAATGTATTCATCAAAAAGTGCCAAAGGCTTCCTAGCTACCCGGTGTTACATATCAGAGCCATCTGACCAAAACAATGAAGACACGCTTCACAAAAAGGGATCACCAACATACCTAATCTGCAATGCCTCATAGAGCATCATAAAACAACAAGGTGAGAAATACTATCATAATCATCAATGCATATATATATATATATATATATATATATATATATATATATATATATATATATATATATATATATATATATATATATATATATATATATATATATATATATATATATATATATATATATATATATATATATATATATATATATATATATATATATACACACACACACACAAACATAAAATATGCATATTCCTCATTTCTCATCACAATTCATCATCCCTCATCATATACACCGCAATGTATAAATAAACAAATAATGGATAGTCACCAAACATATTTATCATGCACATATCCATAATTCCAGTCAATCTATATAAACATACACAATATGTTCATTTCATCACCAATTCACATAAACATCTACATTCATGTTTATTTCACCAATGCATCATATAAAGATGATAAATGCAAATCATAGAGACCGACTCCCGACTCTATGCAGATGCAAATGCAGTACCGACTCATTCACCAGGTTCAATTGAAGAACCAAAATGGAACCATCGCTCGTTACCGAAGTAACTCCTCGTCGGGCCTACGATGTTCACCCATCGCTCACACCCCACATGGGCACACGATGTTTCAGGATTGCTCACACCCCACACGGGCACACAATTCGATTGCTCACACCCCACATGGGCACAATATCGTTCTGCAGATTCTACGCGGAATCAATTATAAACCATCGCTCCCACCCCACATGGGCACACGAGGTTTCTGCAGATCCTACGCGGGATCAATCAACACAAGAATGCATATCATGATGCTTCACATGCAAAATGACTCATGAAATTCTTGAAATGCATACATATTCGCAAATATATTTTTCATGCATTCTTCACATATTAACACATACAATCATCATACATTCACCATGTATATTGTATTCATCATTCATCACATTCATCATGCATTTTTAATCAATTTTAAACAATGCATATAAATTGCCCAACGGCCACAATTCACAATCGATTCATAATCTAGGATTCATGCCATGCGGTTACCCATAGCACAACAATCGACAACACACAAGTTACTCATGCAAGAAGAGGTCGATCGCAACCGAACGCTCTAGCTAATTAAGCTTCACTCACTTAAAATCATTATTTTCGATTAATCGGTAAAAGTTGGATAAAAATAATATTTCTATTCACCAATTTATAGAACATATTTTTAGCTTCAGTTTGATATAAAGAACGACAAAATCCGATAAACGGTGAAAAAGTTATGAATTTTTAAAGTTTTGAAAAAAAATATTTTTCCTCCGACTTACAGTGTTAACCGGTTAACGCGCGCAGATTTTCACTTCCCAGGCGCATTAACACTGCGTTAACCGGTTAACCCATACCGTTAACTGGTTAACACCTGCAAATTTTTGAAAGTTAGCTACGGGTTTGGGCTAAAAATCCCCAAAAACCTGGCCGATTAAATTGTTTTCACCCGATTAAATGGCTATTCACCATTACCAATCATATAGGAACAAATTAGGATCATAAAACACAAATTTTACGACTTCCGATTTTCATCCAAAATCTTAACTTCAAATTATCCAAAAATTGTAAAACTCACAATATCGCTCGATTTTCACCAAACTAGTTTCAATACTCTTAGTCTAACATCCCCCGACTAAACTACGTATGTTATTCATGATTCTAACCGTTCAAACATCGGTTTCTATCAATTTTTCCTAATTCGACCTAAATGGAAAAAGATGTGAAAACAACCAAACAAAACCAAACACATACATACATGATTCATACACAATGATAAGATGATAGAATTTCACACCCTTACCCGATTATCCGATTCCTAGCAAGCGTTCTTGATGATTTCCCAAATTTTCCTCTTTTTCTTCTCTTCCTCCTTCTTTCTCTTCTCTTTCCCTCTATTTCTCTTTTCTTTCTTTTTCTTTCCTTTCTTCTATTTTTCTCTCTTATTTCCTCTTATAACTTTTCTTTCTATTTCTATTTCTATTATACTACTTTCCATACTATTAAATGTTAAATGACCCAAATACCCTCCAATCTAATTTTTACCCGAAACTCTCCGAAACGGTAAAATATCAAAGCATACTATGTTAATACATCAACTTCACAATTAAAACTATTATTACTCAAATCAAATAAAATACTCAATAAAATGCAATAATCAAAATTGGGGCATTACAACTCTCTCCCACTTTAGAAATTTTCGTCCTCGAAAATAGTACCTGATTCAAACAAGTCCAGATACGACTCTCGCATCCCACTTTCCAATTCCTAAGTCATATTGCCTTCAGAAGCTCCTCCCCACGCTACTTTCACAAGCACAATATCCTTGCCTCTAAGTTTCTTAACTTCACGGTCCAAAATCCTAACCGGTAAAACTTCAACCGTAAGGTTATCTCTCACCTCAACCTCCTCCATAGGAACAACATGTGACGGATCCGGAACATACTTCCGAAGTTGCGAGACATGGAACACATCATGCAAATTCGAAAGATTCGGAGGCAACACCACACGATAAGCCACAACACCTACTCGTGCAGTAATCTGATAAGGACCAATAAAACGAGAAGTCAACTTCTTCGACTTCAAAGCACGACCCACACCCGTAACCGGTGTAACTCTCAAAAACACATGGTCGCCTTCTTGAAACTCAAGATCTTTCCTTCTCTTTTCATGGTAGCTCTTTTTTCTACTCTGAGAAGCTTTCATCTTCTCCCGAATAAACTTCACTTTCTCCGTAGTTTGTTGTACCATCTCCGGCCCAACTACCGACCTCTCACCGGTTTCATGCCAACATAAAGGTGTTCGACATCTACGACCATACAAAGCCTCAAATGGTGCCATACCAATACTCGAATGAAAACTGTTATTGTAAGTGAACTCAATCAATGCCAAATAATTATCCCAAGCACCACCTTGTTCTAGCACACAAGCACGCAACAAGTCTTCCAATGATTGAATTGTCCTCTCGGTTTGACCATCCGTCTGCAGATGATAAGCCGAACTCAATCTCAACTTAGAACCCAAAGCACTTTGCAAACTTTCCCAAAATCTTGATGTAAACCTAGGATCTCTATCCGACACAATACTCTTAGGAACTCCATGTAACTTCACAATCACGTGAACATAAATCTCGGTTAACTTTTTCAAAGGATAACTAATATCAATCGGAACAAAGTGAGAAGATTTAGTAAGCCTATCAACAATTACCCAAATAGCATTATGACCTCTATGCGTATTCGGCAATCCCGTAACATAATCCATAGATATACTATTCCATTTCCATTCTAGAGTGTCTAACGGTTGCATCAATCCACTAGGCTTCTAATGTTCCACCTTAGACTTCTGACAAGTCAAACACGAATACACAAAACGAGCAACATCCCGCTTTAACCCGAACCACCAAAAGATCTTCTTCAAATCTTGATACATCTTGTTTGCACCCAGATGAATACTTAAGTTGCTTCGGTGTCCTTCCTCTAATATCATATTTTTCAACTCCGAATCATCAGGAATACAAATACGACCATGAAATCTCATAACTCCAAAATCATCAACCTTGAAATCTCCACTCTCATTCATCATCAAATCAACGAACTTCAAATCCAACTTTTTCTTTTCACAAACAGTTGCAGGAAAATCATTCGTGACACGTAGCATACCAAGTTTCACACTTCTCGGCGTCATTTCACAAACCAAACTCAAGTCTCTGAAATCTTCCAAAAGTTCCCATTCTTTCACCATTAAGGTGGACATATGTAACAACTTCCGACTTAAAGCATCGGCCACCACATTCGCCTTACCCGGATGGTAACTCAATCCAAAGTCATAACCTTTCAAAAGTTCTAACCATCTCCTTTGCCTCATGTTCAATTATTTCTGATCAAATAAATACTTCAAGCTCTTGTGATCACTAAAAACTTCAAATATTGCATCATAAAGATAATGTCTCCAAATTTTCAAAACAAACACCACGACCGCTAACTCCAAGTCATGGGTAGGATAATTCTTTTCATGCACTCTCAATTGCCTCGAAGCATAAGCCACAACTTTTCCATCTTGCATCAAAACTCCACCTAAACCTGTCAATGAAGCATCACAATACACCACAAATGGATCAGTAGGATTCGGCAAAATCAAAACCGGCGTCGTCGTCAACCGTCTCTTAAGCTCCATGAAACTCTCTTCACAATGAATATCCCAAACAAAAGCTTTTCCTTTACAAGTCAACTGCGTCAAAGGAAGTGCCAACTTCGAAAATCCTTCAATGAACCTTCGATAATAACCCATCAATCCTAAAAAGCTTCGGATTTCTGTAACCGACTTAGGAGTCTCCCATTGTCTTACTGCACCAATCTTGGATGGATCAACACTAATACCACTACCGGAAATAACATGCCCAAGAAAACTTACTTCCGACAACCAAAACTCACACTTAGACAACTTAGCATACAATTGCTTTTCTTTCAAAATTTGCAACACAATCCTTAAATGCTCTTCATGCTCCTCTTGAGATTTAGAATAAATCAAAATATCGTCGATGAACACAACCAAAAAACGATCCAACTGCTCATGAAAGATACAATTCATGTATTCCATAAACACACCCGGCGCATTAGAAACTCCGAATGGCATCACGAAGTATTCGTAATGACCATACCGTGTCCTAAAGGATGTCTTCTAAATATCTTCCTTTTTCACACGAATTTGGTGATAACCTGATCTCAAATCAATCTTGCTAAAAACACGTGCACTAACCAATTGGTCCATTAAATCATCGATCCTTGGAAGCGGATACTTGTTCTTAATTGTCACCTTGTTCAATGGTCTATAATCAATGCACAAACGCATACTTTCATCCTTCTTCTTTACTAACAATACCGGAGCACCCTAAGGAGAAACACTAGGCCTTAAAAATTTCTTGTCTAACAAGTCATTAAACTGTTTCTTCAATTCTACCAACTCCGATGCCGACATACGGTACGGTGCCAACGAAACTGGTCTAGTACCCGGAACTAGATCAACAGAAAACTCAACTTCTCTTTCTAGCGGCACATCCGTCATATCCTCTGGAAACACTTCTGGAAAGTCACACACCACTGGAAAAACATCAAGTTCCATCTTACTCTCTACTGACAATGATGCAAACAAATCGAACAATTGAGCTTCGTCCGCTAAAAATTTCTTCAACTCTTTAGTGGATAGAAAACTCACATCTTCATCATCTTCCAAAGAAGGAAACCTCACTAACTTGTGATAGCAATCTATATGAACTCGATTAAACTGCAACCAATTCATACCCAAGATCACGTCCAAACCCTCCAAAGGCAAACACACTAAATCCATGACAAAGTATCTACCATACATGGTCAGAGGACAACTTACACACACCAAGGACGTAGTTACCGACCCTGAAGCATGAGTCTCAATAACCATCTCACCACCCCAACAAGTCACACACAAGTTCAAGCGCTTAGTGCACTCATGAGAAATGAATGAATGAGTCGCTCCCGTATCAATAATAGCAATTAAAGGCATACTATTAATAAAACATATACCTTTAATCAGATGGTCTGCACTGGTAATATCCTTTCCAGCTAAAGTAAACACTTTACCACCTGCCTGAGCTTGCTTCGGCTTAGTACACTTAGTACTAATATGTCCCACTTCTCCGCAATTAAAACATTTCACCACATTCCTTATACAATCAGTTGTAGCATGACCAATACCTCCACAGTTAGAACACTTTGCAACGGTCTTTCCGCAATCAAAAGACTTATGACCCAATTCACCACACTTGTAGCACTTAATGGGACCAGAACTTCCTCCTTCAGATCTCCTATCAAAGTTTCCCCTATGTTTGCCCTTATCAACAGGCGTCACATAAGGTCCACTCCTTACTTGCTGCATTCCTTTCCTCTCATTCACACTCTTATAATGTGTGGAACGAGCTTTGTTATCTTCCTCAAAAAATCTACAACATTCGATCAAATCCAAAAACCTTCGAATTCTTTGATATCCCACTGCTTGCTTAATCTCAGGGCGCAAGCCATTCTCATACTTAATACACTTAGAGAATTCCGCCGTAACCGCAGCATAATGAGGATGAAATTGAACCAATTCCACAAACTTAGTCGTGTATTCTACCACGGACATATTGCCTTGCTTCAACTCAAGAAATTCCATTTCCTTCTTCCCCTTCACACTCTCAGGGTAATACTTCCTCAAGAATTCCGTACGAAACAAATCCCAAGTGATTGTTTCCTCATTCACCTCAATAACTTATCACATGCCGACCCATCAGTCGTCGGCTTCTTCCCTCAGCATGTGAGTCCCAAGTCTCACCTCATCATTCTCATTCTCATTCGGCGCACCCTGCATCGCTCTAGCCATTGCTTCCATGGCAGCAACCATCGCAACATCATTTCTACCAGCCATATTCTGATTAACCCAAAAGCAACAACAAGGTTAAACCACAACTTAACCGTTAACAATAATAAGACAGACACAACTAACTCAACACAAGCTCTCATACCACTTAATGTAACACCCCCTTTCTATACCCCCAAATAATACAAATAATAATTTAGGCACATAATATAAATTCCATCAGAGTATAATTGCATCATGGCATAAAAGAGGTATGTCACATTATTCATGAAATAAAAACATAACATACAATACCTGCTCAACATATGATATGCAACCTTGGGGTAACTTTAAAAACATAGGAACTTAGTCCTCACACCCACATCTCAATATTTAGAATAAAAGCGGAAAATCTAAACATTGAATCACAACCAGCATGTATTTACATATATACATATTCACATCATCCACTGTAATTCATCAACAACATTCATGTTTACATAAACATGCATCACCAAAAATACATATACAAATGTATTCATCAAAAAGAGCCAAAGGCTTCCTAGCTACCCAGTGTTACATATCAGAGCCATCTGACCAAAACAATGAAGACGCGCTTCACAAAAAGGGATCACCAGCATACCTAATCTGCAATGCCTCATAGAGCATCATAAAACAGCAGAAGGGTGAGAAATACTATCATAATTATCAATGCATATAATCATATATATATATATATATACACACACACACACACAAACATAGAATACGCATATTCCTCATTTCTCACCACAATTCATCATCCCTCATCATATACACCGCAATGTATAAATAAATAATAATGGATAGTCACCAAACATATTTATCATGCACATATCCATAATTCCAGTCAATCTATATAAACATACACAATATGTTCATTTCATCACCAATTCACATAAACATCTACGTTCATGTTTATTTCACCAATGCATCATATAAAGATGATAAATACAACTCATAGAGACCGACTCCCGATTCTATGCAGATGCAAATGTAGTACCGACTCATTCAGCAGGTTCAATTGAAGAACCAAAATGGAACCATCGCTCGTTACTGAAGTAACTCCCCGTCGGGCCTACGATGTTCACCCATCGCTCACACCCCACATGGGCACACGATGTTTCAGGATTGCTCACACCCCACACGGGCACACAATTCGATTGCTCACACCCCACATGGGCACAATATCATTCTGCAGATTCTACGCAGAATCAATTATAAACCATCGCTCACACCCCACATGGGCACACGAGGTTTCTGCAGATTCTACGCGGGATCAATCAACACAAGAATGCATATCATGATGCTTCACATGCAAAATGACTCATGACATTCTTGAAATGTATACATATTCGCAAATATATTTTTCATGCATTCTTCACATATTAACACATACAATCATCATACATTCACCATGTATATTGTATTCATCATTCATCACATTCATCATGCATTTTTAATCAATTTTAAAAAACGCATATAAATTGCCCAACGGCCACAATTCACAATCGATTCATAATCTAGGATTCACGCCATGCGGTTACCCACAACACAACAATCGACAACACACAAGTTACTCATGCAAGAAGAGGTCGATCGCAACCGAACGCTCTAGCTAATTAAGCTTCACTCACTTAAAATCATTATTTTCGATTAATCAGTAAAATCGGCTAAAATTCGGCTAAAAATAATATTTATTTTCACCAAGTTATAGAACATATTATTAGCTTCAGTTTGATATAAAGAACGACAAAATCCGATAAACGGTGAAAAAGTTATGAATTTTCAAAGTTTTGAAAAAAAAGTATTTTTCCTCACACTTACATTGTTAACCGGTTAACCATATACGTTAACCGGTTAACGCACGCAGATTTTCACTTCCCAGGCGCATTAACACTGCGTTAACTGGTTAACCCATACCGTTAACCGGTTAACACCTGCACAATTTTGAAAGTTAGCTACGGGTTTGGGCTAAAAATCCCCAAAAACCTGGCCGATTAAATGGCTATTCACCATTACCAATCATATAGGAACAAATTAGGATCATAAAACACAAATTTTACGACTTTCGATTTTCATCCAAAATCTTAACTTCAAATTATCCAAAAATGGTAAAACTCACAATATCGCTCGATTTTCACCAAACTAGTTTCAATACTCTTAGTCTAACATCCCCCGACTAAACTACGTATGTTATTCATGATTCTAACCGTTCAAACATCGGTTTCTATCGATTTTTCCTAATTCGACCTAAATGGAAAAAGATGTGAAAACAACCAAACAAAACCAAACACATACATACATGATTCATACACAATGATAAGATGATAGAATTTCACACCCTTACCCAATTATCCGATTCCTAGCAAGCGTTCTTGATGATTTCCCAAATTTTCCTCTTTTTCTTCTCTTCCTCCTTCTTTCTCTTCTCTTTCCCTCTATTTCTCTTTTCTTTCTTTTTCTTTCCTTTCTTCTATTTTTCTCTCTTATTTCCTCTTATAACTTTTCTTTCTATTTCTATTTCTATTATACTACTTTCCTTACTATTAAATGTTAAATGACCAAAATACCCTCCAATCTAATTTTTACCCGAAACTCTCCGAAACGGTAAAATATCAAAACATACTATGTTAACACATCAACTTCACAATTAAAACTATTATTACTCAAATCAAATCAAATACTCAATAAAATGCAATAATTAAAATCGGGGTGTTACACTCCACCCCCTCCATCGTTTACAAAACCTTCGTATTTTTCCTGCCATTCACTAGGAAACTCACCCTAGACTTCACTAGATGAATCATCTGAACCCGAACATTTTGAAATTTGAATTCTCAAAGGCCCTTGGAAGTCCTTAACTAAATTTACATTGAAATATATGTCATGAATCTGAACCTCTAGATCTTTAGTTAATACCTCTGAATGCTCCATTCTAATTAGGAGGTGACCCGCGTCCATTTTTTTAGTGTAACTTATGTTATCATTTGCAAACAATTATTCCCCCAAAGGTGCTACCAAGGTTTCAAAAAAATAAGGTTTCCATACTTGACACAGAATACCATAACAACGTATCTGCGCGACTCTTTCATCATACATATAAACAGGCTTACATGGACGCACCTTTTTGAACCATTACTTCAACCAATCACTATCTTCCTTCACCAAAGCTTACATTTCCCATTAAACTCTATCCTCAAGCAAGCAAAGGTTATCTCCTAGTGGAGTAACTTGAATGGAAAAATAGCCTTTTGTGTTAAAAATCTCTTGCATGTGTCGCTATTGCGAAAATCGAGGCCGGTAAAACAGAAGAGTCGCCACCTTTCGTTATTTATCCCTCAGAGCGGAAAAGGAAACGATCGGAAAAAAACCTGACGCAAGGGTATAAGACAAGGTCATCGCAACCATTGTCTGGGTTCGGGAGTCGGTTACGCAAGGGGAAGGTATTAGTACCCCTCACGTCCATCGTACTCGATGGGATCCACGCTTGTTGGTTTGTCTATGGGTGAAAAACAATCTATCTACGACTTCTAATGCTAAACGGAAAGAAAGGGTTGACGATACTAGCGTAGGCATTCTAGCAGTTAGGTGTATGCTGCTCGCTCGACGGAGACTTAGGCGTTACCTGTTTGCGGTAGAACGGACGTAGTATGTCGGGTTTAAAGGTATGGGAACCTACGGGTTCTAGAACTACGGTCTGGCCTTTATTGCGCCAGGGCAAGAGAAAGGGAAGATTAGTCGTCAGCGAGAAAGTCTCGATCGCACGACAGCGAGAGAACAGAGAAGTTAGTTATTAGTGTGCTCGCTAGGATATCGCATCCTATGCCTACATATTCTCGTCTGGTACGAGAAATCAGAGCAGCTGTAGTTCAGCCAACTACAGCAAAAATAGGGAAAATGGAGAAGGGAAAGGGAGCTCGCTAGGATATCACATCCTATGCCTACGTACTCTCGTCTGGCACGAGAGATCAGAGCAAGCGTAGTTCGTGGGAAAACGAGTCTCGATTGCACAGGGGCAAGAGAAGGGGTCTCAATCGCTTGAACGCGAGAGAAAAGGTTTTCGATCGCACGGGGGCGAGAACAAAGTGGAAGCAGGCTTACGCCTAAACGGGAAGGAACTCGGGACACACACGCAAGAACCTAATACGTAGGAGCGAGTGCGTCGTATATTACCCAAAGGACATATACTAAACACCCTAAACGACCGAGGGGAGACCGCTCGATTGTTATTTCCCACGTATCTAACGCTACAGCTCACAACACTCGACGGTTGCACGAAGACTTGAATAAGAAAGATGATGCTGAACGAAGCGGCTCCGTTGGCTCCTGACATGTGCGCAAGCTCCATTCCAATCTTCTCCTCTCTGGATCCTTGATGAGGACGCTCGAATCAGGAACAATGTAATACCTAGACCGTCATGGTTCGACTTATACGAGAAATCGAACTCTAAGAGGTAGCATATTAATATCCGTGTCAAAGACAAGATAGAGAAATGATATCTAAAATCATTCTCCAATTGAATCATGTCACACGGCCAGCCAAAAATAAAATCAAAGATAAAATCGGATAGAAAGGAAATGAGGAGAGAAAATAGGAAAGAAATCCAATCACAAATGAAATAAAGTTCTACTCCTAAATCTAGCAATTAATTCCTAATAGAAAATATTCTAAAGAAATTATAAAGAAAATGCGTATGAAAAATAGCATAAAAAAATTCTATCTAAAATATTCTATAATATTCTAAAAACAATTCTATATTAAAATTTCTATAATATCCTATAAGAAAATAGAATGAAAATTCTATATTAAATCTATAGTAAAAATATGCATAATATTCTAAACAATAAAAATAATCCATAAAGAAAATAGAAAAATAAAACTACACTATTACAATCACACCTCCAATACAAGAGAAATTGAAAATTGTAAGGGGAGGGGGGTACATCCTGAAAGCTGGGGTGAAATGCAGAAAAAACAGGACTGAGCTCAGCCCACAATACATTCAAAACAACAACAACAAAAAAATGGAACAGGGGGGTGCGCTGGGAATCGAATGGTGTATGTTCAGAAAATGTTGGTGTTATTGGGCCCAGCCTATTCGTACCAAAAATATTGAGGAAAGGGGGTGTGCTACAAAAAAAGGGAGGGATGGATCCAAAATTGAAACAATTGGGCCCAAGGCCCAATCACCCAATCCAACTCTCTCCCAAAGCCTCCCTCCCCAACGCTCTCTGAAACCCTAGCCTCGTCTTCCTCTCACTCACCGCCGTCGTTCTCGTCTATCTCTCCGCTTCGCTTTCTTCAAACACCTCCTGCAAGAAAAAAATAAAAACACAGACAATCCACATGATTCTTTATCAATTCCTATTGAGTATTATGGAGATGCTGAATGAAGCTCGTAAGGTTTCATTGAAGTTGACAGATGAAGATATGATCCAGATCGCGAAGATCTTTGATGAAGATCTTGGGAAGATTCGATGACGGTTCTTGAAGATTTAGTGAAGGCTTCTGGAAAACATTGATGAATGAAGACGATGAGCTTCTTGAACAATTTCTGGAAACGTGCAAGAACCGATGGATGAACATGATGAAGGTCTTGATGAACGTTGGCGAAAAATGGAAAAGTGAAGGAGGTGCGATAAAGGTGATGGTTTGAATATTCAAAGTTATGGAAGATAATGCATGATGAACACGGTTGACTCTCATTGAAGATCTGGAAAAGGTTGAATGGATGAAGTTCTTGAGTGTTTCTGGGAGTTACTCGAAGATGAAAACGAAGAGTGTTCTTGAAGTTGGATGAAGATCGTTGATGAAGATCTTGAAATCTGGCAAAATCTAGACGAAGATCATGATGAAGTTCGTATGAAGTTGGAAGGAAGAATATGGAGAAGTATGAAGGTGGTGTTGAACACATGCAGATCTATGAATTTTCCGATGGGTGGTTGGCGTTTCCGGCGAGTTGTTCAGTTCCGGTGACGGTTACAGTTTTCCTCCGGTGACGGTTATGGTGGCTCCGGTGATGTTTCCGGTCGAGTAACCACCGTGATATTTCTCCGGCGAGGTTACTAGGTGTTTGCATGTGGTGACTGAGGGGATGCCAACTCAGGGGTACGCGTGACATGCAGAGACGGAGAGAGAGAGAGAGAGAGAGGTAAGGGACGCGTGGCGTCCATGCAGGAAGTGGGGTCAGCTGGTGGGAGAGAGAGAATGAGTGAGTGGAAAAAATGAGGTGGAGGAGTGAGAAAAGCACGCGTGGCTGGCTCTTATAGTGACATGTGTCACGGACCTGGCTCAATGGGTCTCCAAAACGCCATCTGGCCCACAAAAGACAAAACCTGATCAATTAACTTCAATTAACTCTAAACTAATAGTTAAGACCAATTAATGAAAAACGAAAATTGATTAACATCAATTAATTCTGACTTCAATTAATGACTCAAGGATGATTAAAAAAGATCAATTAATATTCAATTAACCTAAACAAAAATTAATGCTAGTAATTAAAAAACTACCAATTAAGACAATTAAAAATGATTAATGAAGAACTTAACATCTATTAAACTCTAAACAAAACAAATCTAGAAGAAAATTAACCCTATTAATAAAATCTATTATATCTAAACAAATTCCATTAATATCTAAAAAAAGAAATTAAATCTAAAAATTTATTTAAAATCTATTTCAAATCTAGAAAAACAATTATTCTATTAAAACTATTTAAAAATCTATTAATATCTATATTAAAATCTAAAGAGAAATAGAACTCTTAAAATCAATTTTAAATCTAGAAAAAACAATTAAAATCTCTTTAAAAATCTAGAAATTAAGAGAAAAAATCTAAAAATGCAAGGAAGGTCAATTAAACCGATTAAAAAATAGATGCGCGACTACGGCGAAATAAGCAGTAAAACCCGAACACCGAAATGTCCTCAAAAACAACAGCAAGAGCTGAAAACACCGGGACAGACACAAATTCTCAAAACAAATCCTGCTTATTCGAACTAGCCTGAAATGCCTGAAACGCGAGAAGAGGCTGTAATCCTGATAAAATCAACCTGACTGCAAAAATGCAATGTACGCGGTATGCGGATGCAAAATGAATGAATCGAAACATAAGCCAAATGCGATAATTGATTGGTCAAATTTTGGGGTGCAACAGCTGACCCTATTCAAGCGGCTTGGACCTGAAGGGTTGAGAAACGAACGGCTTTCAAACATTCAAAGGTAGAAGACGGTTGAGTACAAAAGAAACCCAGAAATTTGCCAACCTGAAGAAATAAACTGCAGAAACTGCTTGGGGAACAATATATCCAGAAAACTGAACCCAGTTGTCACAACAACAAACTGATCAATCATCTAACAAAGAACCTGACTTTAGCACCAGTTATCTGCGTGACGCCACGGATAACAAACCCGAAGGTTGGATCAACATGCACTTGATCCTCTCACGTCGTCTAATGATAGATAGGAAGAAAAACAATCTTGATCTCGTATCGTATAATGATAGACGAGAGGAAAATGTATGAATCTCGCATCGTCTAATGATAGACGAGAGGAAAACCTTGTCCGAAGAACCACATCGTCAGTGAGAACTAGCGGAAAGAAAACCATATAAACTTCAACACCACCCATCAAATTTCATAATCCTTTCGTCTACATGAGTTGATGGAAAGAACAATATCCTCAAAGGGGCCACATCATCAATAAGGATTGACAGGAAGAAAACCACCTTCAAATAGCCATGTCATCAATAAGAATCGACAACTAGGAAAATCAAACATTCTTCAAAGAGCTTCGACGTCAATAAGAATCAACAGTCAGGAAAACCTCTTGAAATGTCATCTCATCCAATAAACAGAAAGAAAGCCAATATCTGAAAGATCGCCTTGAAACCTCTCAACGTCTAAAGATAGACGGAGAGAAAATCATACTCAAACTCACAACGTCTAAAGATAGATGGAGAAAACCATATCCAAACTCACGACGTCTAAAGATAGACGGATAAAATATATGCTCAAACTCACGACGTCTAATGATAGACGGAGAAATCCATACTCGAACTCATGACGTCTAAAGATAGATGGAGAAAGTTCCTTCTGGGGAAATACATCGTCAATATGAAATGACGGGAAGAAAACCTGCTCGGAGGTACACGTCGTCAATAGGAATTGACGAAAAGAACAGTCTGTCGTCATCAGATGATTGATAGACAAAGCAATAACCATCGTATGATCTGAGAATCAAATAAACCACAGAGCTATCTGAACAAAGTTGCTGGGCAAATGCCCCTGCACTGATTGCAGAGTAATTCATATTGCCACGGAAGGCTGATAGAAAAATTGGCTTTTGCTTCGTATGCATATGCGTATGTTTGAATTTTTCTATGGCGTAATGCTCCATATAAGATGGAATGCTATGCATTTGGCGATGAGATGCAAATATGATACAAATATGATGATATATGCAAGATGCAAATGCTTGCTCGGGATGCTGGAGAAAAGTTGTACACAGAAGGACCATTCCAGCAAAATAAATGCTGGAAAGGTGAAGCCAACTTCGCTGCTGGAGAACTGGATACGGGACCGATTCAGCAAAATAAATGCTGAAGACAAAGCCAACTCCGTTAGGGATAACCGGGTACCACAGAATTATTCCAGCAAAATAAATGCTGGAAAGGTGAACCGACTCCGCTGGGGGGATAACCAACTGTGCTAAGCATGATCAGACTTCCCTGGGGATAGCTTACACGTGCCAATGAAAATTGGGCTTTTGCTGGGGAAAACAGACGGAGTCTTCCGGCGTACCAATGAAGATTGGATTTTGAGACTGATGCGCCAACACAGATTGGGCCTTACTGCGATTGCCAATATGGATTGGGCTTTAGGAATGGCGCGCCAATAAGGATTGGGATTCCTGACGATTGCCAATAAGGATTGGACTTTAGGCTATCCGTGATGGGTCAGGTACGACTGACGCTAGAAAACATCCTGTCTGAATTCACAGTCTCTGGTTGAAGAGTCAAAAGATAATAACACGACTTCCCGACATTCGTCTCACACTTAAAGAGTGGTTGAACCTGCTTGAGTAGTTCTGAGTAGCTCTGATGACACGGAGAGGAACCATTCCTTCGCTTCTGATATGCCCCAGTCTGTGGGATCCCTGTAGGGATATTCCTCTAAAGAAAATCTGAAAATTTGTACCCTGATGGTCCGACATGAACTGCCCCAGCACTCTAAACCCTAGAGAGATGCTTCGGATCAAATGCCCCTCGGGCAAGAAATAACTTCGGCACTTTTCTTAAAGTGGCCTGCCCCTGTCTGCAAGGACTTTGCCCCTAATTGGCTGATCTGCGGGGATATACACTGGTTGTCCTCGAGAGATTCATCAAATCTCGACCTGATTGCTTCAGAATAACTGATTTCGGATGGCTGACATCACATGGCTGACATCACTAGGGATTTCCTGATATAGCTTGCCCCGGTTCACGGAGTATTCAGGCGCTCTGCATTCTAGCCTGCTCAGACTTTCCACTGTAGGAAACTTTCCTGCTGTCAAGCGCTTATTTGCAAGTAACACTGGTTGTTCTTCATAAAGACATATTAATGCAATGCATATGACAGTTTTGACATCCAATCTGTTCACTGGAAAAGGAAAAACAGTTTATGGCATATAATGCACAAATCATTTATCAAGAATATCAACATCAGTACCAACATGGTAAGAAGAACCGTTTTAGGAGTCAGTTTTGATGCGATCTTTACCGATGTATGCCTTCGAAACAAACCCTGCTTCAATTAGGACTTTTCTGGTTGTAACGTGGTCGGGTTCACGGTTTTGAAGGAAAGGATAAAGGCTCAAAGTTTATTTTAACCCACCCGTTCACCTTGATGTTCTCCCATCCTACGTTTAGCTAATTTGACCTTAGCGCTCACTTCTCAGAGGTTGAAAGATAGGAGTGATAGTTCGAGAAACCATGAGTTTCTGGAGTGACAGCCACTCACTTTTCGTCTTTGACATTTAGGGTCACGCGACTCGTATTTGTTCGAGGATTTTTCTTTTGTAATCCTTTTCAGTTTTTCAGTTTTTCGCTTTCCCTAATTTTTGCCTGGACTGGCTCTTTTGAGCTTCTTGTGATTATTAAGTCTAGCGGGATGCCCTCATTTTTGCCTAAGTCATTTGCTTTGACTTAGCGGGCTTTCGATTCTTTTCTTTCTCTTTTTTTTTTTGAACAAGTCATGTGACACTGGTTGTCTGACTCTTCGGGGAATAACGTGACTATTTCACTCCCTACGCCTAACCACTGTGGTTTTTTAGGTACGACTTCTGAACGTGTGATTGATCCTCGAACGGACACTCCTTTCTGCAATTTGGACGCTCGGTCAAAATTAGCTAACACCTATCCTGCCCCGGGTTAAGATTGAGGGTTTTTCGTTTGCCGAAAGAAACTCCTACTACTAGGCTCAAAGGGGTTGACAAGGGATTATCTTCCTTATAACTCCGGTGTTTGGGGATTTGAAACAATGCTTGTACATCATCAGTAGGTTTCATTTTCAAAAGCATACTTTCGGAAGCTCGCACGTCTTTAAACTTTGTCATCCTCCCCGGATTCCGCTTAACCAAGCGTTGGATGTCAGTTAAACATTGAGTGAACACGAATGGATTAAATCAAAACATGCATATTCATTTTATTATCCATATCAATTGAAAACAATACAAGTTTTACGAATGCAATTTGCGCTTTAACAGAAAAGAAACTACAAATGCAAAGACATGAAATGATAAAACAAGGATTGCAAGTTTCTGGGAACCGGGCTTTTAGAACTTGATTTGCTGCTGAGCCAGCCATCTTCAGAATTGATCATCGAAGTCATCCTGATACTCTTCTGAACATCTGCTTTCAATGAACTCTCCCATAACCTGAACTGATTCACCCACTTGGCTGAGTAAAGGAAGGTCGACACCCTGAGGCATGACAGATATCCCGTTAGAGTCTATCAAGGCTTGAATCTGGCTTCGAAGCACCTTACAGTCATCTATTGAATGCCCCTGTGCCCCAACATGGTACTTACAGCGAGCGTTGGCATCAAAACCTGGAGGGTAAGGCGGGATCATTGGATCGGTCTCGTTTGGCACTATCATCCCACTTTTGACCAAGTCCGGCAACAACTAACTGTACGACAACGGTAGCTGAGTAAACTGCCTTTCATGTTTCCTTGGTCTTCGTCGGGCGTGCTGACGCGGCTGACGATGATACGGCTGTTGACTCTGGCGGGTAACAGATATCTGACATACAGACCCAACAGGTTGCTGACTCTGAGCACTCGAAGTGTCAGGATACTGAATCTGAGGTACGGGACATTTTGAGACATCACTTTCTTTCTCCCATTTTTCTTGAGAACTGGCAATTGATTCATCTTCATAAACTGCAGTATAAGGAATATCTTGAATCTTTCCGCTCTTGATTCTGCTCTCAACACATTATCCTACTCTTATCAAGTCCGCAAAGCTTGCATTTCCACAACTGAACAATGTGTCATAGTAACGTCCCTTCAAAGTGTCCACGAAAAGGTCAACCATTTCTCTATCCACAAGCGGTGGTTGAACACGAGCAACCAATTCTCTCCATCTCTGCACATACCTTCTAAAGGATTCGTTCTCTGCCTGAGATGATTCTTACAAATGCACGCGACTAAGAGCCATATCCAGGTTGTAGTCGTACTGCTCACGAAGGCAATGGCTAAATCAGACCATGATTTGATGTTGTCACTCTTCAACTGCATGTACCACTCCAAAGATGCTCCGATCAAACTATCTTGGAAACAGTGAATCATAAGCTTGTCATTGGCGACATACAAAGTCATTCTTCTGAAGAACATAACCAAATGTAGCTTCGAACAACTATCCCCTTTGTATTTCTCAAAATTCGGAATTTTGAACTTCGGAGGCAACACAAGGCCTGGCACTAAACACATGCTCGCAGCATTCAGGTCAAGAGTATTCTTATTTATCAAGGCAGCCATTTGATCTTCCAACAGCTGAAGTCTTCTCATATACTCAATAGACCGTGGGTTCTGAACATTAACCTGCGGAACGACTCTTGGATGCGGGACAATCCATGGAGAAGGAACAATCCTTGGAGAATCTGGCGTGGAGAAAGTGAAACCTTGATACTCTGTATCATCGAGAGAAGGTGGTCCTCTGACAGGGGTTTGCATAGGCTGAGCGACATCGTTCACTGGAGTTCTCTGAATGTTGTTCTCTCCTCTATTCATAGTTGTTATGGCTTCCATGAACTGACTCAACTGGTTCTTCAACAGTTCAAACTCGGCCCTGGTAACAAACTGTTTCTGCTCTGCTGAGTTCATGATCCTGTCCAGAGACTAACTCAAGTCCAATGCGAATGTCGGGAAGTCAACTGCAAGTTGGATAAAAGACGGGTAAGCTCTCTGTTCCGGCCGAGGATGGTCATGCAAGCATGAAATGCACATGAAATGCAATGCAAAATGCAACAAACATGGGATCACAACCCCCACAAAGCTCTGAATATTGTTGCGCTGCTGACGGGATAAGTTCGCTCTGACGAGAGAAAACCAAAATACCGGGTAGGCTGGAAGTCAAGTTTCCTACAAAAACCCCCCCCCACTCGCGGGCATGGACCTAAACTGACACAGGTTTGGCATCCTATGCGTTCATCAGCGTTACAGACTTTCAAGAACGATGATACGATACCCAGAAGGTGTGGCATCATCATCTCTTGAAGCGGCCTCACTTAGATGAATCCCAAATGATCGGTTCCTAGAGTCGACAATCCCTAGATCTGAAATCCTTTCAACGGCCCACAGGGCTGGAAATGGAGATCATCTCAAAGAATCTCGTCTGAGTGCAGATTTCGTGGGAACTAGTGTATGCCTAACATACAGGTTCACCATAAATGTGCTTCTAGTGCTAGGTATATCCTCGAGCCTGAGTCTGGCTTATCACTCATCAGAGCCCCTCCCACAACAGCACAGTAGCAGCAGATAATAATATGGTGCGGGAAATGTAAATACAACAGTATACAACATACAACACAAAAATAAACACCCGAAGACAAGCAAACAAGCGCTAGGATTGACTCTCGTCGGGACGTTGGATCCCTCAGGTTGACTCGCATAGGGACGTTGGATCCCTAGGAAACTATCGCAGTTCCCCAGCAGAGTCGTCAGCTGGTGGGGATTGCTCAGGCAGCTAGGAAGAGAATCCAAGACAAGACTCGCTTAGAGAACCAGAGTCCCCAGCAGAGTCGCCAGCTGCTGGGGATGACCCAAACAGCTAGGAAAAATAGGGCGAGACTGCAAAAAGATTCCCCAGCAGAGTCGCCACCTGTCGCTACTGCGAAAATCGAGGCCGGCAAAACAGAAGAGTCGCCACCTTTCGTTATTTATCCCTCAGAGCGGGAAAGGAAACGATCGGAAAAAAACCTGACGCAAGAGTATAAGACAAGGTCATCGCAACCATTGTCTGGGTTCGGGAGTCGGTTACGCAAGGGGAAGGTATTAGCACCCCTCACGTCCATCGTACTCGATGGGATCCACGCTTGTTGGTTTGTCTATGGGTGAAAAACAATCTATCTACGGCTTCTAATGCTAAACGGAAAGAAACTGACTCGATAGAGCATCGCGCTCTATGCCTACGTATTCCCTCGTGCAATGGGAAAGTCAGAGTCATCGTAGTTCGGGAAACTACGGGGGGATTTGCTCGCTGAGATATCGCATCTCGTGCCTACGTACTTTCAAACGGCGTGAAAGATCAGAGCTTGCGTAGTTCGGGCTAACTACGGCTAGACAGGGTGTTCTCGATCACACAGGGGTGAGAGAAAGGGTTGACGATACTAGCGTAGGCATTCTAGCAGTTAGGTGTATGCTGCTCGCTCGACGGAGACTTAGGCGTTACCTGTTTGCGGTAGAACGGACGTAGTATGTCGGGTTTAAAGGTATGGGAACCTACGGGTTCTAGAACTACGGTCTGGCCTTTATTGCGCCAGGGCAAGAGAAAGGGAAGATTAGTCGTCAGCGGGAAAGTCTCGATCGCACGACAGCGAGAGAACAGAGAAGTTAGTTATTAGTGTGCTCGCTAGGATATCGCATCCTATGCCTACATATTCTCGTCTGGTACGAGAAATCAGAGCAGCTGTAGTTCAGCCAACTACAGCAAAAATAGGGAAAATGGAGAAGGGAAAGGGAGCTCGCTAGGATATCACATCCTATGCCTACGTACTCTCGTCTGACACGAGAGATCAGAGCAAGCGTAGTTCGTGGGAAAACGAGTCTCGATTGCACAGGGGCAAGAGAAGGGGTCTCAATCGCCTGAACGCGAGAGAAAAGGTTTTCGATCGCACGGGGGCGAGAACAAAGAGGAAGCAGGCTTACGCCTAAACGGGAAGGAACTCGGGACACACACGCAAGAACCTAATACGTAGGAGCGAGTGCGTCATATATTATCCAAAGGACATATACTAAACACCCTAAACGACCGAGGGGAGACCGCTCGATTGTTATTTCCCACGTATCTAACGCTACAGCTCACAACACTCGACGGTTGCACGAAGACTTGAATAAGAAAGATGATGCTGAACGAAGCGGCTCCGTTGGCTCCTAACATGTGCGCAAGCTCCATTCCAATCTTCTCCTCTCTGGATCCTTGATGAGGACGCTCGAATCAGGAACAATGTAATGCTTAGACCGTCATGGTTCGACTTATACGAGAAATCGAACTCTAAGAGGTAGCGTATTAATATCCGTGTCAAAGACAAGATAGAGAAATGATATCGAAAATCATTCTCCAATTGAATCATGTCACACGGCCAGCCAAAAATAAAATCAAAGATAAAATCAAATAGAAAGGAAATGAGGAGAGAAAATAGGAAAGAAATCCAATCACAAATGAAATAAAGTTCTACTCCTAAATCTAGCAATTAATTCCTAATAGAAAATATTCTAAAGAAATTATAAAGAAAATGCGTATGAAAAATAGCATAAAAAAATTCTATCTAAAATATACTATAATATTCTAAAAACAATTCTATATTAAAATTTCTATAATATCCTATAAGAAAATAGAATGAAAATTCTATAATAAATCTATAGTAAAAATATGCATAATATTCTAAACTATAAAAATAATTCCTAAAGAAAATAGAAAAATAAAACTACACTATTACAATCACACCTCCAATACAAGAGAAATTGAAAATTGTAAGGGGAGGGGGGTACATCCTGAAAACTGGGGTGAAATGCAGAAAAAACAGGATTGGGCCCAGCCCACAATACATTCAAAACAACAAAAAATAAAAAATAAATAGAACTGGGGGGTGCGCTGGGAATCGAATGGTGTATGTTCAGAAAATGTTGGTGTTACTGGGCCCAGCCCATTCGTACCAAAAATATTGAGGAAAGGGGGTGTGCTACGAAAAAAGGGAGGGATGGATCCAAAATTGAAACAATTGGACCCAAGGCCCAATCACCCAGTCCAAACACTCTCCCAAAGCCTCCCTCCCCAACGCTCTCTGAAACCCTAGCCTCGTCTTCCTCTCACTCACCGCCGTCGTTCTCCTCTATCACTCTGCTTCGCTTTCTTCAAACACCTCCTGCAAGAAAAAAATAAAAACACAGACAATCCACATGATTCTTTATCAATTCCTATTGAGTATTATGGAGATGCTGATTGAAGCTCGTAAGGTTTCATTGAAGTTGACGGATGAAGATATGATCCAGATCGCGAAGATCTTTGATGAAGATCTCGGGAAGATTCGATGACGGTTCTTGAAGATTTAGTGAAGGCTTTTGGAAAACATTGATGAATGAAGACGATGAGATTCTTGAACGATTTCTGGAAACGTGCAAGAACCGATGGATGAACATGATGAAGGTCTTGATGAACGTTGGCGAAAACTGGAAAAGTGAAGGAGGTGCGATGAAGGTGATGGTTTGAATATTCGAATTTCTGGAAGATAATGCATGATGAACACGGTTGACTCTCATTGAAGATCTGGAAAAGGTTGAATGGATGAATTTCTTGAGTGTTTCTGGGAGTTACTCGAAGATGAACACGAAGAGTGTTCTTGAAGTTGGATGAAGATCGTTGATGAAGATCTTGAAATCTGGCAAAATCTGGACGAAGATCATGATGAAGTTCGTATGAAGTTGGAAGGAAGAATCTGGAGAAGTATGAAGGTGGTGATGAACACATGCAGATCTATGAATTTTCCGATGGATGGTTGGTGTTTCCGGCGAGTTGTTCAGTTCCGGTGACGGTTACAGTTTGCCTCCGGTGATGGTTATGGTGGCTCCGGTGATGTTTCTGGTCGAGTAACCACCGTGAGATTTCTCCGGCGAGGTTACTAGGTGTTTGCATATGGTGACTGAGGGGATGACAACTCAGGGGTACGCGTGGCATGCAGAGACGGAGAGAGAGGGAGGTAAGGGACGCGTGGCGTCAATGCAGGGAGTGGGGTCAGCTGGTGGGAGAGAGAGACTGAGTGAGTGGAAAAAATGAGGTGGAGGAGTGAGAAAAGCACGCGTGGCTGGCTCTTATAGTGACATGTGTCACGGACCTGGCTCAATGGGCCTCCAAAACGCCATCTGGCCCACAAAAGACAAAACCTGATCAATTAACTTCAATTAACTCTAAACTAATAGTTAAGACCAATTAATGAAAAACGAAAATTGATTAACATCAATTAATTCTGACTTCAATTAATGACTCAATGATGATTAAAAAAGATCAATTAATATTCAATTAACCTAAACGAAAATTAATGCTAGTAATTAAAAAACTACCAATTAAGACAATTAAAAATGATTAATGAAGAACTTAACATCTATTAAACTCTAAACAAAACAAATCTAGAAGAAAATTAACCCTATTAATAAAATCTATTATATCTAAATAAATTCCATTAATATCTAAAAAAAGAAATTAAATCTAAAAACTTATTTAAAATCTATTTCAAATCTAGAGAAACAATTATTCTATTAAAACTATTTAAAAATCTATAAATATCTATATTAAAATCTAAAGAGAAATAGAACTCTTAAAATCAATTTTAAATCTAGAAAAAACAACTAAAATCTCTTTAAAAATCTAGAAATTAAGAGAAAAAATCTAAAAATGCAAGGAAGGTCAATTAAACCGATTAAAAAATAGATGCGCGACTACGGCGAAATAAGCGGTAAAACCCGGACACCGAAATGTCCTCAAAAACAACAGCAAGAGCTGAAAACACCAGGACGGGCACAAATTCTCAAAACAAATCCTGCTTATTCGAAATGCCTGAAACGCGAGAAGAGGCTGTAATCCCGATAAAATCAATCTGACTGCAAAAATGCAATGTACGCGGTATGCGGATGCAAAATGAATGAATCGAAACATAAGCCAAATGCGATAATTGGTTGGTCAAATTTTGGGGTGCAACAGCATGTTGTATGACATCCCAAGATTTTCAACAAAACCAACAAAAGCTTTTCGAAAATTCGAGAGATCATTATCTTCTAGGTGAAGCTTAACTTTGAGCCTAGTGTCGATATTTGACGAGCCACCATTTGTTCTCAACGTGTCTGCGTATGAGTTTCCTCCCTTAGGCCTTACAAACTCCTTACAAACCCTAAGCTTCTCATGCTGGAACGATGTTTTCTTTCCCCATTCAATCTTCCTTCCAACTTCCAGATCTTCAACACTTCTCCGAACTCTCTGAAGATGTCTACTTATTTGTATTTTGGGTAAATTTTCAAAGATCTTTCTCCTTCCAATGAAGATGTTATCCAACTTTATGGAAATGTGATCTTCATCCATAGCATCAAGAGTCTCACAAAACCATGTCGTCTTCCCCTTATATCATGTTAGATGGAATAACCACTTCATCAATGTCCCCATAACATTGTAACTCTTCATACATTTTTTCCTCCATAATCATCTAAAAATAATGTGAAAAAGAAAGAAGCCCGCCCTTCTACTAGCCTTATTTGCATCAAAACTTTACCTTTCCCCGTTATCCCACCGGATCTTATTTGAAAAGAGTTTCTTCTTATGTCTTCTTACCGGCCTATATTCATCTTTACTATTTTTACTCACTGCGATCTTCATCTCTTCTATAGAGCTTGGATGAAATAAATTAAATTGTCAAAAAAAAAAAGAAGAGAGGAGCTTCTTTCTAGGCATATATAAAGAATTTAGCATGTTAATTGAAGTTGATGATAGAAAACTAATTTATAAAATAATGAGTATTGACATAAATAAATAAAGTGTTAAATTTACAAGAGCATATTTTTGATTAAAAATTTAATCAATTAATTATAATGGACAATTATAATCAATTAATTCACTTCTAAAATGTAAATCGAATATGCCTATTCAAAATATAAACCGCCATATCTTAATAAAACAACAGGATTGTTATGTTGACACCCATTTCTACACCCTACACCTCAATTACTGTTCACAAATACTTGAACAAATTTCTCAGAACATGATTAATAGTGTATATTTTATTGGTTAATGAAGTAATGAAAGTGATTAATAAATTATAGGTAAAATAATTGGCTAATAATGTAGATTTTTGTGGTTAATGCAACTGTGAAGTTGGTTAATGCGCAATCTTATATTTGTGTTATAAAATAAATTTTAAAAATAAATATTTTTTTTAAAAATTAATATTTTAAAAAAATATATTATTTTAATAAAAAACACTGTTTACCGTATAAATACGGTAAATAGTGCATACGGTGTAAGTATTAGGTGAAGAAAAGGGTGTAGGAATAGCATTTTTCATAAAACAATATAGATATATGATTTGATTGAGGCATCTATATGTTAAAAAAAAATGGTGTAACCAGACCAAAAAAAACTTTGGGAGAATTCGAATTTGACATATATAGCCTACATAAAAAAAGTATTTCACAATATTTAAATCTAAATATAGAATACCAATAGTTGAAGAAAATAAAATAAAATATTCTCACTCACCTTTTAGTTATATTGGTCGATGCTTTAATGAATGGACCACAAAGGTACCTTACCCTAAAGGGAAAAAAGCAAATTCAATATGAATCAGAAGTCTCACAAGGATAACTATTGCATTAAAAGCAAAATTTCAAAAGATATCTTTCCTTTTTCAATTTAAACTATTGAATATTGCTATTATATAATGTTATCAATGGAAGAGGTGTAACCGTCATGTGATGATAAGTAACATTGATTTGATTGATCATTGTCAGAAAAATATTAAAAATGTAGTGTGCATGTGAGCATGAGAAGTGGTAATGATGTGTCCTTTTGTATTTTTCTAACAGAGATATAATCCCATGAGGTCAGTTATGTTCTCCAATAAATATTTTTCATATGGTGAGATATTGTTTTAAAATATATAGCTGAAAACTTATCAGATTCTGATGAGTTGATTGTCACTATAATACAAATTGTAGACATGTATGCTTTGTCTTATATGTAGCACCACTTGAAAGGAGTTCTAGCTTGTTAAGGAAAAAAAGAGAGATAGAGTAAAACGAAAGCATTATGATCTCTTGCTTTATAATGTATATGCACATTCACATTTCTCTCTTTTATTTTTGTTTTCATGAATAATAATGAATTTGGAATGGTTTAAGTCATAGGAGAAACTTTTTGTTTGAAACAAATAAGCATTTTGTCTAATCACGGAAGAAATGTATGCATACAATTGTTTCCGAACAGAATTAGAGAGAGATATCGTTGAAGCAAAAAGGTAGCGATTGGTTAAGTGAATTTGAGCTTTTTACGCTGTGTATAAATGATTGACATGAAAGATTAACATTTTAACGTTTAAGTTATTAAAAAAATAATGAGTAATGTTGAATGAGTGGAGATTTGAATACTTGAAAATGTCAGACTTTCTTTCTTATATAGTGAGAATGGTTAAAACTGTTTGCGAGAAGTGCATGTGTAATGCAGACAATCACTTGATTGATTTGGATAATGGGTGATGCCTTAAGGGCGGGGTTGGCTGCATTGTTGAGAATGGATGAACTCCTCATTTTTGCTTATTTAGCTTTGCATTTGAACCTTTTACTTTGGGTCTTATGACTGGTCAAGAATAGTTGTTCCTAAGTCTTTATTCCTGCTTTGTAAGATGAGGGTTTGTCGTATATATCATAGGTCGGATGATTAGCATGAGGAGATGAAGGTATTAGATGGAAAGTTACTATCATTGGAAGTAGACACATTAAATGTTGTGGTATTTTGGATCAAACTCTAGTCTCGACAGGGTAACCTCTTGGTTCGATTGGGTTGTGGGATGTTGTAGTCGAAGTCTGATCTAGCATGCAGTAGTCGAAGAGGTGTATGTTGTAGTTGAAATCCGATCTAGCATGCAGTGGCTTAAGATAATTATGTACTTTGTTATGTTATACTTTTGTATGTCATGTATGAGCGTTATCATCATACATGACACACATATACTAGGAGTCTATATATAGTTTGTACTCTAGTTTGTTAGAGTAGTGTGGTTAAATTGTTATTCACTTGTAATATGTAAACCATATTTTGGAGAAAGTGAATAGAAAAACTATTATAACAAACTCTATCTTCTTCTTTCTCTTTGTAACTTAATCATTTTCTTGTGTTTGTTCAAGAAAATATTTCTTCTCACAACATTGGTTGGTTCATAGAGCGACGATTGTCACAACAAACTGGTGCGGTGAGCGTGGATCAAGATGTCGTCAACGAAGTATAAGACTGAGAAATACACCAGAGTAAATGATTTTGGTTTATGGCGCTTGAAGATGCAAGCTCTTCTAGTTTAACAGGGTTTGTTAGAAGGGTTGAAAGAATCGAAGAAGATGGATGTTGTCATAACAGAGAAGGAGAAGATGACGATGATCAAGAAAGCCCATAATGGCATCATATTGAGCCTTGGTGATGACCAAACTTCTAGAGCAAACTTGAAGGGTTGTACATGACCAAATATTTCAGAAGGTAAAGCTGTTTGCGCAGGAAATGACAAGGAAGAATGAAACCTTAGTTTCTGCTCAAGCATCGCTATCTAGGACAGAGGCCTCCCTTGATGAGGAAATCCGATCATCGGATCCTACTAAAAAAAGGAAAGATGAGCTCGATGCATCTTTGAAGGAGTCTCAAGAAGGACGAAAGAAGGTTGAAGACAACTTTAATGAGATGCGCCTTAAGAACATTGCATTGTCTAAGGAGTATGCAAAGTCTTCGAAAAAGAGTTACTCTATCGCACATGACACTTTTGAAAATTCTTTGCAACAGATGGAATATGTTTATTCCACCGGGCCCATTTTCAAGAGCATATTTGTCTTAACTAGGTGATGAAAGATGAGAAGCTGATCTCTTTGGTGGATTAGTCAACTTTTTTTTTTATATGTACCCGACATGGTTATGACCGGTGTGGTCGTACCTTCAACAAATAAGCGATTTTCATAGCTCATGTTTTGAAGTGTGTAATTTAGTTTTAGTTACCATTATTTTTACTTGTTTATACGACATTTCTTTAAGTTACAATTTTGTTTCTCTAGGATTTTTTCCAGAGATCATGCTCAAAGTTTGTTGGGTGTCTTTGGGGATCATGACTGACTAAGAGTCGATTAACTCTTCTCTGCTCCCAAGTAAAATTTTGGTTCGAAGTCGACATATGTAGACTCACCAATGCCTTTAGAGTGACTAGCAACTAAGAAGAGGTAAGCCCGTAATTACATTTTGTGGCATGTTGTCTTTATCTATGCATTGGCATCGTGGGGCTTTATATTTTTTAGTCATATGCTGATGGTGTTTGTGACAACATCCTTGAGTTGTTTATGATAGGAGTTTGATTGGTTTTGGTCGTATGGTAATGGCATTCGTGATAGTACCCCTGACTTATTTCTACCTTTATGATCATAAGGAAAGATAAGTTCAGCAAAAATTTATTTATTTGATGAAATAACCATTGTACATCACAACTCTAATTGTGGTTTACATCTATACCTATATATAAAGGGAAAACATGATTTTGGTGTAACTTTTTTTCTTTCAAATATACCCTTTTTAGTTTTTATTTTAAATCTTAACTTCTCTTTTTAACAAATAGTAGTTATGTGATGGTTTATCATCTTTTATACCATTATCTACTACTATTATTTTAAAAATAATAAAATGAAAATTAATTAAAAATAATAATATAATTTATATTTTACACGTGTAAATATTATAAAAAGCGGACAGACGGGCACATGAGTGCCCATCTGGACGCTAGTATGTAGAAAAGTAAAACTTAACCATGTGGTGTAACCTACATTTATCGGTCGCTAAAGACATTGGTTAAGGATGTTGTAGAAGGTTAATGTCGTCATCTAGATCTTTTACTTGTGATTGTTTGGCCAGCATAGTTTTTTATACCTGACAGGGGCTTGAGTGTCGCGTTTCTTAATCGTATGGTAAGGGAGACTACCTTGATCTCATAGCTTTTCTTTTTCCTTACTTTTAATCTTGCAATAGAGCCTTGTATATCATTTTCTCTATAGATAAGTCAGTGCTTATTGTCACTGACTCATAGCCGATGTTATGGTATTTCATCTTGAGGTGGACTGAGGAGGTCACTACATCAAAGGTAGGTGCGAAGGATTTCCTTTGATGCATTTATAGTCACTTGAGTAGAGAACTACCAAAAATTGGGAATTGATGATATTGGTGTCTCTTTCTTCCCCCAAAGTGGAAATCACCTTGACATACTCCCAAAGGTGGGTTATTGTGCCATTGAAGGCTTTCAGATCGGACTTTTCATAGGGTTCCAACCTCATTTTTTTAATCATGTTCTTCTAAAAAAATTCAGAGTATATGATATCACAAGAGCTTCTGCTGTCGATGAGGACTCTAGTAACGTCAAGATTGGTGATGGTTTTCTCTATTACCAGAGAAAAGATCTCTTTGGGACCCCTCATATCTTTTTACTATCTTGGAATCCAAGGATAGGTCTCTCTAGTTCCTCGGTCAAAGTGTCACCTTTTTTATTGATTATGGCCATTAACTTGATGGTTTTTCTCTTCATCGTCCCTTTTTAGGTGTTCCTCGCTCTTGGAAGGCCAACCGTTATGGATGCAATATATTGACGCTTCCCTTTTTGGTCTTCTTCTTCACTACTAATGCCCTTCCTCCATTTAGTTCTAGCGACACATTTAAAAATCTTCCAGGGAGATATTTCCCCGCAAGGGAGCGTTTCTTGTTTGACGAATCTTCCCATCTCTTCCACCCTCTTATTGTCTCGGTCCCTATCTCGGGCGTGCTAACTGATTTACCCATTCTAAATTAAATTTTCTACATCCTTCAGATGGATGCAATCATTTGTATTGTAGTCGTGACTCTTGTGGAAACAAGAGTATTTGGACTGACCGTCTTGGAAGATTCTGTGACTGGGTAGGGTTCCTGAACCCAGTCTCCTTGAACTCAATGTTCAGACAGTCTTTCAAAATCATTTAACTCGAATTGTCATGGGGAGTGTAGGTGTTAAATTTGAACCGAGGTCCTCATTCTCCTTTTTCTCTACGATGACCACTATCTTTATCTAAGACCCGACTGTGTCAGGAGTTCTTTATTTCTTTTACCTCTTTCCCTTTTCTTGGTGGTAGACTTTTAGGAAGTGTACTAATTGTTATCAAAGTAATAAAAATATGTCCGTATCCACAAGAAATGTGAAATTTTAACAAGACAATTCACGTGCTATTGAAATTTTACTCTCCCTATGATGTGTTGTCACTTATAGATCGCATCACAATCACTTTATATCACGTCGCAATATAAAACTCATATCGCAGCGACATGGCAACAAAAATTCCAATGGCAAAGTGCATCTTTTTCTTCACAATTCTCCATGTTTTCACCTTTTGCTAAATTCCTCCACTTTTCATTTTCTTCTTATTTTTCTTAATCAAATTGAACCAAAATCACCTCTAAATTACTAAAAACAAATGCAAATACTTATAAAAATTGCATGATGATAAAGTGTCATTACAACCCCAAAATTACATTGTTACTTGTTCTCAAAAAAAACTCATTCATAACTATGATCTTTTGCAAAACTTTATACTTATCAAATCAATAACAAACACCAATTATAACAAATTTATCAGTTTCATTTCTTACTTTAATCCATCATAATTTAAACTTTCAATTTCTATATACTCAACCTTCTTTCGATTTTCCGATTCACTCTTATTTAAAAAATATGATAAACACTCATTTACGTATAACTAACCTATCAAATATATGAATTTGTAAGATTTTTAAAAATTCGCTTTTGATGATAAGTACCATTGATTTGCTGAATCATTGTCAAAAAAAAATTATAAATGTAGTGTGCTTGTGCGCATGAGAAGTGTTAATAGGTGTGTCCTTTTCTATTTTTCTAAAAGATATATAATCCCATGAGATCAGTTATATCTTCCAATAAATATTTTTCATATGGTGAGATATTGTTTTGGATTATGTGTTAAAATATATAGCTGAAAACTTATCAGATTATGATGAGTTGATTTATTTTCTATCTGTCACTATAATGCATGTTTTTAGACATATATGCTTGTCTTATATGAATCACCACTTGAAAGGAGTTCTAGCTTCTTAAGGAAAAAAAGAGAGAGAAAGAAAAACGAAAGCATTATGATTTCTTGCTTTATAATGTATATGCACAATCACATTTCTCTCTTTTATTATTGTTTTCATGAATAACTAGGCAAATATCCCTGCTGTTGCACGAGTTTGTCATAAACATTATTGTTATTTTAAATATTTTTGAAATACTTAATAATATATTTATTAGTTCAATAAGTGCAATGTTTAATTGATATTATTAAAATAAAAATATCATAAGTATTAGAAATAATATTTTTTATTAACGACTAAGATTGTTATAATAGATATTAATTATCATGTTAAGGGTTAACAAAATATTAGGATATGTACTTCATAAACTAATGAATGTAACATGAATTTAATTAAAATTGTTAGGATAAGAAATGTTTTTCGTTAAATAAATTAACATTTTAAACGTTATTTAAATTTGATTTTGAATACGTATATCAAATTGTCAAGATTAGTTTTTACAAATATGTTGTTGATTTGAATTCATGATACAATAATGGAGTGGAAGAGAGGAGTCAGAAAAGGAAACAATAGTCTGGTGAAACAAAGATGCGATATGTTTCAAATAGGTGGGAAGATTTTCAACGATAGAGTGGAAGGAGTTACTTTAATTTAATTTTTGGAGATTTCAGACCAAATTAAGGCGAAGGAGATTTTCAATCTATTTGGTGATTTCGACAATATGTGAGAAGTGGTCATTCCTCTTAAGAGAAATAGATTTGAAAAACGGTTTGGCTTTGCTAGATTCGTAGAAGTGGAGGATAGTAGGTTGTTTGCTGTCAAGTTGGATAATATCTTGATCAATAATGTTAGGATTCATGCTAATGTACCCAGGTTCCTCAGAACTGAGAACGTTCTCAATTGAGGAGTTTTTGGGGTTAAATGTAGGTCACACAATTTGGGAAGGGAAGGAAGCACACTTAGGAGGAATGGAAATTTGGGAGTTAAAGTGGGAGAGAGATCGTTTGTAAAGGTGGTGAATGGTAGAGACAATTCAACACCATTCCTCTGAAATATAATTGTGCATTTGAAGTTTCAAACTGAAGAATCTGATTTGGGAAGATTTAGGAAGGCTTATATGAGGGTAGTGATCAATCCTGGAATGACTTACAACATCCAACTAGCTTCGAGATCGAGAGACGTTTTTCTATCTAGGTCACGCCTTTGGGAGCGAACTTGTGTTTTCTGGAGGAAAGTGAAAGTGGTGAGGTCAGAGACATCATCAGGAAAGCGGAGTCATGGTGGAGACAGTGGTTTTCGAAGATAAGAGAATGGAGGGAAGAAGACATTGATAAGGAACGAGTCATGTGGCTAAGATGCTTTAGTTTTCCTTGTCATGCACGGAATTTCTCTTTTTTTGAACTATTAATCAAAATAGTTGGAAAATATATTTGTGTAGACAACAATACGCTGAAGGGGGAGTGTATTGATGTTACAAGAATCATGGTTTGTGCCAATTGTGTTGCGGTGCTTAATGAAACTTTTAGAGTGGATATCAATGGAAAAACCTTCAACATTAAGATGATTGAAGATCATCATGGCCCTCTTCGCATTTTAGCTAAGGATCAATATAGGTTGGTGTTTGCTCGGAGCTCTTCATCGGAGTCGAAAAGAGCTTGGAGCAAGTACAATATGAAGGAGGTAGATGAATGGAACCAGGTTCTGATCCTCGTAATTAGCGACAAAAGGGATGAGTCTAGTCCTTCTTCGGTTAGAGAAGTGGTTGAAGCTACTTTAGCGTTGGAAAAAGGAAGTTTGGGGAGATCGAGTCAGGAGGTTCATCATGTCGTGTCAATTAAGACATATATTGTGTATAGGGATTCAGACTTCGATGCTACAGTTTTAGCGGTGAAGGCGGCCTCTATAGGGAAAAAGTTATTTGTTGGGGTGGTTGATTATGATGTCCCTGGGAACTTGGAAAATAATAGTCACTTATCACCTGTTTCATCGTTTAAGGTTGATGAGGTTAAGAACAGGGGGAGTGGGAAAAAGGTGGTTTTAAAGAAACAAAAACTATAAAAAAATTGAAGATTTTAGTGGGCCAATGGGTAGAAAATTGTCTAAGCCCAAAAAGAGAGTGTTAAGTCTTATTGATTATGTTAGTCCCATTTTGTCAGAGGACCTTATTGATCCCTTTTCACAACTTTCTTACTGGGATTCCTTAAAGAATAGAAGAAATTATGGTTCTATGTCTTCTTCATCCCACTACAATCCTGAACCAGACCCAACGGAGAGCACAAAAGTTACTCAGCGGGTACCATTTTGTGTTGTGATCCCATTTCATACTTTGTTGTTCGTCTGTGCAACTTCAAATTTTGGGATAATTTAGAATCGAATATTGGGGGTAAGGTGTGAAGCGCCATAACAAACCTTGGAGTGGTAGTGAAGGATAAAAAGAAGGATTATTCTAAGAGAATAGCAGAAATGGAGGAAAAAGATAAAGCTAGATTCAATGGAAAGAAGGCGCCAAAAATTGGTGAACCATGATTATTGGATCTTTGAATATTAGAGGAGGGGGGCAACATTTCCCAAAGAAAGAGGGTCAGAAATATTATCAGTACAGGTAAAGTTGAAATCTTTTTTATTCAGGAATCTAAATTGAGGGTAGTTGAGTATTCTATCATGAAGAGTTTTTAGAGAAATTAGGAGGTGGGTGGTCTAGTAATAATGCCATAGGTCAACTAGGAGGAACTATTACTATGTGGAATTCGGAAACCATTATTCCCATTTTTATTTCAAAGGAGAAGAGTTTTTAGGGTTGAAATTGTATTGGAAGAAAGAAGTCTACTATGTTGTCAATGTATATTCTGGGTACTGCATTAGATCGAAGAGAAAATTGTGGAAAGACTTACTAAATCTTATGAGAAAGATGACAGATGGATTGTGGATAATGGGAGGATACTTTAATGCAATCCATGATCTTTCTGGAAGAAAGGGTATTTCTATGTACGACACAAAATCTGAATAAAGGGAATTCAATTCTCTCACCAATGAATTGGATTTGGTTGATCTCCCTTGTACTAGTAATCGATTTAGCAAGTATAGTGAGATGGTAATTCAATGAGCAAGATTGATAGATTTTTGGTGGCATATTCTATCATTGACAAATGAGGCGTGTTTGGTCAATTTATAGGGAAGAGAGACATATCTGATCATTTCTCAATATGGTTAAAGATTTGTTCTTTCAATTGAGGACCTAAACCCTTTAAAACTAATGACTGTTGGTTTGAAAACAAAGGGTTTTTGAAGTTTGTTGAAAAGGAATGGAAATATTTTTGAAGTTGAGGGAAGAAGTGATTACATAATCAAGGAAAAATTCAAATCGTTGAAGGTAGCCTTAGAAGATGGAATAAAGACATATTCAGTTGGTTTGACCTTAAAATTGAAGACGTCTTTATTCTACTTCTAAGGAGAGGGAGGTTTCTCTCATTTGCAGAAAGAGTAACTTTAATCAATTCGATTCTATCCAGTCTTCTTGTTTTCCTCTTCTCCTTTTACAAAGCTCCTGTGAGTATTTAGGGAGAAATTGACAAGATTCATCAACGCTTTCTTTGGGGTGGTTATAAAGCTAAAATCAAAACTCATTGGGTGAAATGGGAATTAGTTTATAAGAGAAAGGAGTTGGGCGTTCTTGGTATAAAAAGTATTAAAGAGTTTAATTTAGCCCTTCTAACAAAGTGGGAGTGGAGAATTTTAAAAGACAAAAATTCCCCTTAGAAAAGAGTTTTAAAAGCAAGATATGGTAGAGTTGAGCATCATGTACTGAAGGATTATAACTTCAACTTAAGAATGTCATCCTCAAATTGGTGGAAGAACTTACTTAAAATTGGAGTCTCAATTGCTAAGTATGGATTTTATTTTACAGGATCGGTTAGTTATAAGATTAGAATGGGTACTCTGATCCCATTTTGGTTTGCTGTTTGGAATAACACGCTTCCCTTGGCAGATTCGTTTTAGGCCTTGTTTTCAGTCAACAGAAGCCAAGATGATTATGTAGCAAACATGGAAGAAAGGTGTGACGGAGATTGGAAGTGGGGAGACATTGGCAAAATGTGTAGAAGCGAAATCGTACCAAAATCTAAAGTTTTTGTTGTCTGATTGTTTTCTTTTAGTCGACTCTGTGGATAGTTTGTATTGGAAGAAAGAAGACATGGAAAAGTTTTCTATTCGAGAGACTTACCAAACGATGATCGATTCTAGAATGCAAGAGGTTTTTCCTACTGATCAGGGTCGTGCCTTCTTCTATTTAAGATTTGTGTGTCGACGAGAATTTTATCTTTTGGTTGGAGAACGTTATGGAATAGAGTGGCAACCAAAGATCAACTGCTCAAAAGAGGTATGCAAAATCTTGAGAGTTTTTGTGTTCTTTGTGAACATGAGGATGAAAATTTATCTTATCTTCTGTTTGAATGTCTGATTTCCTCTTTGATTTGGGAGGTGGTGGGATCTTGGTGTGTTTGCTTGGTTTCATACGCAGGCCGTCCTTGGAAATTCTTATTGGATTGGTGTAGGGTGGAAAACAATCAAGAGGGAAACTACAACTTGGGAATAATTTGGCTAGCAGTGGTTTGGGGTATTTGGAAGAATAAGAATGAAAGAGCTTTCAAAGATGGAGTTTGCAATGCTAATGACTTGTGTTGGAATGTTAAATTCTTTGTTTGGAGATGGTCTTGTTGTGGTGAAATTCCTCGTTCCAACTCTAACTTTCTTACCTTTAACTTGGATCTATTAAGTTTCTTAGGTTAGTTTGGGGTTGGTTGAAAATTTTTCCATTTATATTTTGTTGTTGTAATGGGTTAGAATACTTCTTGTACTCTCTTATCAATGTTTTGATGATACAAATATATTTGTTGTGTTTTTTTTATATATTTATCAAACATAAATATTTGTCTTATATTTTATAAGATATATTTATCAATGACAAATGTATCCCGTGTTATTTTTATATTAATCAATGACAAATACATCTCACGTGTTTTAAGTATCAATCATGAATATGTTATGTTTTTGTTTTATATTTATTAAAAACAAATGTGTTCCATATTTTATGTTAATCACTAATAAATATTTATTTTATATTTTTATACGTATTAGTAATAAATATTTACTTTATATTTTTTATACTTATCAATGAAATTTTTTTTGTTCTGTATTTCACTACAAAAAAACTGGATCTTACCACGTGAAATTCACTTCACAATTTGGAAAATCACTTCACAAACCGATATTAGCGACATGACTATTCACGTGGCAGGTGGACGTGTGACAAATTTGTTGCCACATGAAAATTACGTCACAACTTTGCCACGTGACGTGTGTAAGAAAGTTGTGACGTGATTTTCACTTCACAACTTGCGACGTGATTTTCACTTCACAACTTGCGACATGAATATCACGTGGCTAAGTGTTTTTTTTTTTTAATTTTTTGGTAGGCTTAAAAATAATTTATATTTTTATTTAAATTTAAAATTGTAATTATAGTTTGTCCACTCAATTTACTAAATACAAATTATTTTTAATAATAATTTAAATTGGAAAATTAATAAATATAAATAAATATCAAAATTAAGAATAAATTTTTTAAATAAAAAGTGTATAATATACTAAAATGTAATTAATATTTTACAAAAATAAAAATGTAAAATTACAATAAATGATTCAGATCAATCCGGATCGGGAAAACTGTCAATGTCAAAATCATTGTTATCCTCGTCATCCAATTGTTGTTGACCACCCACTATTGTACCCCAAAATTTGACCAACCCATTTTCTTAATCTTTGGCTTATGTTTCATTGCATTTTAGCATCTTGCATCTGCATGACATTGTTCTTACAGGGGATCATGTGATTGTGTGTGTGTGTGTGCCATCCAAGATGAGAGGTTTTATTGGGTTCAAGCTCAAGCAAGGGTATGGGTACAAGTCATCAAGTGGGTGCTATTGTCATGAAGTCATCAGAGCTCCTAGAGAGGAGAGGTGTGCCACAACACATTATCAAAGAACCATCAGAGGATTGTCTGGGGATCCACAAGGTTTCATCATTGGTAGAGGCATGAGGTAGAAACTTGTTGAGTACCTCAGAGGTTATTGTGGAATTGGAATGGTCACTCAGTTCATCTACACAATACCTAGGCAAAAATGATGAAATTAGGGTTTCACTTTTAATCAAGATAATTTTTTTTTGGAGCAAAACTTGTTTCCATGGTCTTCCATATGTCCTAAGGTGTTTGGGGATGGGATATTGATCATCAATTTTAATCAGACGAGCTTCAATTGATCAGTCAATTGAAAATCAAGAGATTGAGGGGAAAAGTCAACTGTGCAGTGAAAAAGTCAACTCCTGACTTTTTGAGGTCAAGGTCATGTTCCTCAAGTCCAATATGACCAATAGATGGAATTTTATCAAGGAAAGTCAAGGGAATCATGAAAAATCAAGAATTATTGAAAGTTGTCGTTTTGACAAATTAGGGTTTTAGAAACTTTATATTTTTGGAAAGTTCTATGGTTGAACAAGCCATCTTCAAGACCATTTTTATCCATGATCAAGGTTTCAAATGAACCTTTGGCCAACATCAAACTTTTTCCTTGCATTTTAAGCTTTCGTTTGAGTACCAATTCACAATCATATGATACTTGAAGCTCAAGTTATGATCATTCAAAGTTAGAGATTTCAATGACTTCAAAATTGGCAAGTTTAGGCAGATTTTTGGACCCACTTTGCAAACCAAATTCCATCAAGTTCTTGATGTCAAATGGAACTTTGTCCCAAATGAAAGTTGTAGACCTTGCTCCAAAGTTTCCAAAAAGTCCTAGAAGTCCTCCATATGATTTGAGAAGCTCAAGTTATGGAAGTTCAAAGTTGAGGAAAAATAAGTCAAAATCCATAACATAGAATTTTTTCTAAGTTATTTGTAGACAGCTTGCATGACATGATTTTCACCATCATTTTTCATGGTCTTCCAATCCTCAAATCAAGTTGAGTTAAACATGAAAAGTGTTTTATGTCATGCCCTCTTTACTTAGAGCTCAAGTTTAGGACAACTTGATCTTTGTGCACCAAGTTATCATGGTCCAAAGTGGGTGATTTGAACATTTATTACAAGACATGAATTGTGTAACATTGTGGCATGTTTATGCATTTTAGTTATGCATCCCCTTTATTCCCTATCCCATGCGCATGAAGTTGCATTGGAAGCATACTAAACATTGCCAAAAATGAACCAACACACAATGTATCTCTTTGCTCCATTTTTGAATCTTTTGCCAAAACAAGAAAGAGACAAGTTTGCTTTGTTCTGTTACATACAACCATACTATGCTTCTCTTCCTACTGAGATAAAATAACTCCATGTGCAAGTTGGCTCATGTACTATCTCTCCCATCCACCCTTGATTCAAAAATTCGAGAAAATGCAAAATCTGTCCATCCAATTTTCACCACAGTAAAGCTTACCATTTTACCTTTTCATTTCATATTTAAGCTGAAGAACAGTCAAGAGAAACCCTAGCCACCACTGTTGCAAGAAAATCAAAACTTGAGCTTTAAAATCCTCCAAAAACCACAAAAACTGCCTTGTGCAAATTTCAGCATCCTCTCCAATCATCCAACCACCCTAAAAATCACCCACACAATCTCAAAACCATTATTAGAAGGTGTTCCAACCATTAGTTTGGCCAAAAATACCATAACACCAAAAGTCAACTTCTCACACCCCAAAGTTTGACTTTTCTGCATAAGATAATGAAACTCACTACCTAGAACAGTTTGGACCTCTTTGACACCTTGAGCACCATCCATTTATGTTGTACCAACTGTCCAAGTCCTTAAAGAATAGTTGGAACATCATTTGTTAGAACTGTCATCAAGGATCACTCATTACCTTAAAAAAAAAAAAAAGGAAACTCAAAGCTTTCTCAAGGAAGAGTACAAGAGGTATGTGGTCTTGAACCTTCTCATCTTTATGTATCATGTGTGTTTGATTTCTGTTGAATATGTTTACGCATATGTCATGTTTGATTTGGTTTGTTAACCATGCCATTAAACTTTGTATACCATGTGTTTTGCTATTAGAATGACTTTAGGGTAGTATGTGTGTTTGTTTACTTTTGTGAAAGTATACTATTAGACATTTGATTGAATTTATGTTTTTGACATTGTTGTGTTAAAACCATCAAAACTGCTTTTTTAGAATTTGTTAACATGAAGGGTCTAGTTTAGTTGCTTCAACCATAAAACATTGTCATGTTGTTGTCTAGGCTTTAGGCTTTGCTCATGTTAGACCTGTTTAGCTCAGGTAGTGTATATTGGGGTTTGGCTTTGTTATGGCATTGTGGATTGTCTTTGAGTTTTGTTTAAGACTGCTGTTAGAACTTAGGCGTGAACCTGTCTAGTGCATATTGGTAGGTTTTGAGTTATTGACTTTCTATTTGGGATACTTTACCCCTGGTTTAGTTATATTAGGAATCATCATGAGTTTGTCAAACTCATGTGCTAATGGATGTGTGTTTGTCACTAGGGCAATATGGTTAGGTTGTTACCTTTTAAGAGGACTAAACTGTTGGAATGTATGGCATTAAGGTTTGATTTTGTTGTGTTGAAATGATAACCTTTGCTGTCAAAACTACTTTGAAATCGAGTTTGTCAGCTCTTGATGTATTGTTGTTTTAGAGCTTGTCCCTCATGCTAGGTGGATGATATTGAGACAATATGGATGTTTCCATTTTGGTAGGTTCTGCTTTTGAACAGTTGGTATGTTATGACTTAGCTATGTTTGAGTTGTACCATGTTGTCAATATCTATTCATAAGGAACTGAGTTTGTCAACTCAGGTTTGGTTGGTATCAGCTTAACTCCTTATGGCAAGGGGTTTTGGTTCTTGCTATGGTTATCATCTAAGAGTGTTGGTTTAGAGCAGAGGTGGATGACCAGGTTTTTGTCATGAGAGTTGAGGGTTGTTTAGTGCAGGTAGCCTGCTGCAAGTGGGAGTTTATTTTGGATGTCTCATGTATGCTGAGCATTGTTAGTAAGTTGTCTTAAGTAGGCTGGTTAAGGCTAGAATGGCAGGGTTCATTAGATTCTCTGCTGGTGTTTTCTGATGAGGGAAGGGCTGACTTGGGCCTGTTTTGAATTCTTAGATGTCCTAGGCATTATAATGTCAGTCTTGGTTCTGGCAATATGCTTTAGGTGTGTTGGCTTTTAGTTTGAGTATATCATTCTTGACTTGGCATGGTAATGCAAAGATTTGTGGTTCTGCTCAATTCTAGGTCAATTCCTTTGTTTGATCAGTTGATTTGTGACTGTTTGCTGTAAGGATAGTTTGTTGGATTTAAGGCTTTGACATTGTAATCATATTGCCAACTCATGATATCTTGCTTTGAGTTTGAATGTTGAGTCTGCAACTTTTCTGTTTGAATCTGTTTTAAAATCTGCTTGTCCAAGTATCTTTTGCTTGCATTAAATGGATGACAGCCTTTAGAGTAAAGTTGATGTTGTTTAATGGTTATATCCAATGCTGAGATGATCCATATGAGGGGCTGATGATCAACATGGTTATGGTTATATCTTTGTTGTCTTAGGCTGCTTTGACGTAGCAATCTCTCATTGGAAAGTGTTTTTATTTGTCATGACAAACCTGCATAGAGCATCAACATTGTTGTAGTTAGAAAACTGTTTTGGTTCTGTCAAGAGTTGTTTTAGATTTGAGTTTGTTAACTCACTTTGTTTGACAGTAGGGCAAGGTTTGGGATTGCTGTTGGTTGTTATATGGTAGCACTAAGTCTTGGTGTTTGTGTTCTATTTTAAGCAAGTATCTTTGTTGGAATTGTGTCATAATCTTGATCTCTTCTAAAGTTACTGTCACAACTATGTCTTTATAAAGGCATGTTGTTGGAATTCATCATGAATGCTGTTGGAGCACTTTTCTGTAGCCGGCTGATAATTTCTGTTTTGAGGTTTGCTAACCTCTGGTGTTATCAATTTGATTTGAATTTTAGTGCAATCTATGTGTATGTGAAGTTCATGACATAATGATTGATAAACATGTGTTGTCATGAATCTTATTTTAACATTGGTTATGTACAAAGCTGTTTTTTTCAAAAAGCTACATAAAGACTTGCAACATGATTGTCATATTTTGACTCAGTGAGAATTTGAGCTTTATATTTGGACATAATCCATTGACAATGTATTTGGAACATGTGCACATCTTTCATTGATCTCAAATGCCTCTGTTCTGAACCATGACTTCAAAATGTGTTTCAAAAGCTTGCCTTGCATGTACAATCGTGTTTTGATTTGTGATTGTTGTTTGGAAAAATGGATGGCACCACTGTAATCATCATGAAAAAACAAGCAAGTTAGACTTTTGTTTCATTAAAATTGATCAAGAATTGAAGAAATTGGAATCAAATTGTTTTCATGATTTTTCACTTGCCTTGCTTTGCATTTTGGCCCAGCCTACACACTTGTTTTGGTATATGTTGAGCTGGGGTGGCTTGATACAACGGATGTATCGCCACCCCAGTGGTTATTTTCCTTGCCTTAAGTACTTGCCATGCGTGAAATCCCCGGTTCGACCCTCAGGGAGGGCGTTTTTGCTTTATTTTCTTTATTTTCTTGTTTTTAATGTTTTTCTTCTTTTCTTTCCATAATTGTTCACATGCGTATGAGTGGTTGGGTTGGCTTTGTTTTGTGCCTACAACCCCAAGGTCATGGGTTCTACCCTTGGTGTAGACCTTTCCTTCTTTTTAGCAACTTGTTTATTCTATTTCTTTTTATTTTATTTTAATTATTTTTTGTTTTGTTTTATTTATTTAAAATTAGTTTTAAATATCATAAAATCCCAAAAAAAATCATTTTCTAATATTTTAATGTGTTAATTTATTTTTCTTCATTTTATTTTTCATTTATTTTTATTACTTTTAATTGAACTTACAAATTAATGTGCTTTGTGGCTTGTCACTTGTTCATTGCATGTTTTCCTCCCTCTATTACTTGTTTGTTGCATCTTCTCTTTGCATCCTTTATTTGCATTGCATGTTGACTTGTCCAAGTCAACTTCCTTTCTTTCTTATTTCATTTGTGAGTGAATTATTTAGTGTTTACTTGGCCTTGTGCCATGATCCCCCTAGGATTCCTAGTCCTTCCGTTCAGGATGGGAGTAGGAGAGACATTAGGTGTTCAATCCTATGCATGACAACATTAGGGTAGTCCTTCCCTTTCATCCCAACTTTAGGAGCATTGTGTAAGACAACATTAGGGTCCAACTTCCCATTAGTTTGTGTCTTTCTCTTCTCATCTCCTAACACTTCAAAACACTTAATAAAGATAATTTGTGTCGTATGCTACGAGCCTTAAGTATCTGAGAAATGATGGTTGGGGGGCCTCCTCTCAACTGTCTAGAGTGTTAGCATATGCCCTTTGGGTGATATGCGACGCATTCGCTCTCGAGTCATAGTCTTTAGTGCGACATGAGTTCCAAACCATAACTCAATTCACTTCTTGTCTTAAAAAAATACAAAACAAAAACATCAAACCTTTTTATCCTTCGGGATTAATTGAAAATCATTTTAATAAGGAGAGTATTGTTAACTCTTGGTTCTACCGCAAATAGGTAACGCCTAAGTCTCCAATGGTCGAACTGCATACACCTAACTGCTAGAACTAAGGTTTAACCCTACTCGGTTTAAAACACTTGAACCAACCTGTGGTCGTGTCAGCCCGAACTACGTTTGCTCTAATTTCTCGTACCAGACGAGGATACGTAGGCACAAGACGGCGATGTCTTGGCGAGAAACCTTTCCCCACCTTCACCCGTAGTTTTCCGAACTACATTGACTCTGACTTTCCCATTGCACGAGGGAATACGTAGGCATAGAGCGGCGATGCTCTATCGAGTCAGTTCTTTCCGTTAACCTCCGTATAGCAGCAGTCGTAGACAGTTTATTTTTACACCCTTTTAGATAGACAACAAGGGTGGATCCCGTTGAGTACAACGGACGTGAGGGGTGCTCATACCTTCCCCTTGCGTAACCGACTCCCGAACCCGAGATTTGGTTGCGATGACCTGTCTTATTCCCTTTTCATTAGGGTTTCTCTGATCGTTTCCTTTCTATCTCTTTGGAATAAATAACGAACGATGGAGACTCTTCTATCTTCCACCGGCTCCTCTTCGCAGCGACGCGACTCCCACTTCTTCATTTCCAATAATTGGGTTACCGCCACCTTGCGATTGCATAAATTGGCGCATCATCGCCCACTTCTTCAGGTTCGTCATAGGTCACATTCACACCAAAAGCATCGCCCACCATCTCACTGATCAGATTAAAGTTTTCCCTATGTTCCATCAGTGATTGACTACTTGAAGCATGTGTATTACTGGTCTCTAGTACACTACTCGGCAGTTCTTCTCCATTATATGTCCAAACCCAATAATTTTCAATGAAACTCATTTTCTTCAAATGTCGTTCTACTTCCTCTGGGTCACTAATTATATGTCTGCATCCACATTTAAGACAAGGACATCTAACTCCTCCTCCGCTTTGACAGCATTCCTGAGAAAATGCCCACGTGATAAATCCTTTAACTCTCTCCTCAAAATTTAGTTTAAGTCCGCGTCTTCCTGGATACAACCTATCGTACATCCAACTACGATAGTACCTATAATACTCCATACTGCATATTAATACAATCATTGTTTTTTTAATTACTGATATGATTTTAATATCAAATTCAGAATTTTTTATAAAATATTAAATACAAGTATTAACTAACTACATATAAAAATTTGTTTTTAATAACACATAATAACAAAAATCTTTTTTTAATAACAAATAATAATAATAATAATATAAATATAATATTGTTTCTAATGTAAATATAACCAAATAAAAATAAAACACTAAAAATAATATATTTAGTTTTTAATATTCAATTTTTAAAGATTATAAATTTATACTATATATTAAAATTTGTTTTTAATAACACATAATAACAAAAATATTTTTTTTAATAACAAATAATAATAATATAAATATAATATTATTTCTAATGTAAATATAACCAAATAAAAATAAAACATTAAAAATAATATATTTAATTTTTAATATTCACTTTTTAATATATAAATTTATACTATATATAAGAATTTATTTTAATAACAAAAATCATTTTTCAATAACAAATAATAATAATAATAATATAAATATAATATTGTTTCTATAAAACATTAAAAATAAGACATTTGGTTTTTAATATTCAATTTTTAAAGTAATAAAACATAAATAAATTTAATAACACATAAAAATTAAAAATATTGTTAATATTCAGTTTTTAATATTGTTACTATATATAAAAATTTGTTTTTAATAACACATAAATATTAAAAATAATAAAACATTAAAAATAAATTTAATATTCTGTTTTTAAAATTTATTAATATTCTGTTTTTAATATTTTATAACCAAAAAATAAATAAAACATTAATATAAATAATAACCAAAATCGTTTTTTAATAACAAATAATAATAATAATATAAATATAATATTGTTTCTATAAAATATTAAAAATAAGATATTTAGTTTTTAATATTCAGTTTTTAAAGTAATAAAACATAAATAAATTTAATAACACATAAAAATTAAAAATATTGTTAATATTCGGTTTTTAATATTTTTACTATATATAAAAATTTGTTTTTAATAACACATAAATCAGTAACAATGATAATTTGACACAAAAAAAATAAATATTAAACTCATATAAAATTACATTTCAAACTAAATTAATAAAAATAAATTTAACAAAAACCATATTAAGGAAAAATATATATTACCTGAAGAAGTAAAATGAAGAAATAACTCAAGAAAAATAAAGAAAAAATTTAGAGGAAGAAGAACAAAGGAGGAGAAGATGAAACAAATAAGAAGAGGGAATAAATGGGGAAGAAGAAGAAACATAGAGAAAGAGAAAGTAAAATTGTGGAATAAATTTAGTATGAGAAATGGCACGCATGTCATAAATAAAATCTTTGTCACGTGAAATTCACGTCGCAACCTATAACGATTAAAATTTAATTATTCACATTAATTTGGTAGCGGCGTGAATATCACTTCGCAACTTTGCCACGTGATATTCACGTCGCAAAAGTTCCAACGGTCATTTTAATTTTGTCAGTCAATCTGCAGCACAGTCAACCATCACCTCTACGTCAGACATTTTTCCCTCCTAAATGGTTGCGACGTGATATTCATGTCACAACCTAAAATTTGAAAAAAAATTTCTTCCCGCTTCAGTAGATCTGTCGTTTTAATTATTTTTTTTTAATTTACATGTTGCGACGTGATTTTCACGTCACAACATTTTTTCTTTATTTTTAAATCTGAAAGGCCATGTGCTACATTTGTTTCTTATTATTTTAATATTAAACAGGTTAGTGACGTGAAAATCACTTCACAACTGTCTATATTTTGCCACGTGATTTTCACTTCACTAAATCACGTGGCTGGACACAACTTTTTTTGTAGTGTTTATTTTATAATTATCAATTATAAATATTTGTTTATTTTTTTATAATAACCACTAATAAATATTTGTTTTTTATTTTATATAGATGGACCAAACACAATCGAGTGATGACTGTTTGTAAAATTCCGCATTATAATTTTAAAATTAGTTAACGATTGTTATCGATAAAATAGTGGATCCCTATATTTTTTTTAAATCTATTTATAGGTGAAAATGTAGCACAAATGACTTAAACGGCCAAAAAAATGAGTAATATATCACAATTTAAAAAGTATTGTAAAACAAGCTCAGTCGTGCAATCATCTATTATTTTTAAAAAAATGAGTAATATATCACAATTTAAAAAGTATTGTAAAACAAACTCAGTCGTGCAATCATCTATTATTTTTAAGTCTATTTTAAATTCAAGTTTTTTTCATTTTTATTTTAAAGAGTTAAACATGATATTAAATTTTATTTAATTGATTAAAAAAGAACAACCAAACTATTTTCATTAACTAAAAATAAATTATAAGATCAAATTTTACCATAATATTCTATTTAAAGTCGAATTTTATTCCATATATGAATTATGCTCATTAACGCCTTTTTAAATGACTTACTTTAAGAGAGTTAATTTGAATAAAATTAAAGTTTAAAAAAAATTATTTTTGTGTATTATAATATTTTGTGTTTTATGTTAACATTTTTTAACTTTAACTAATTCTTTAGTTACAAATATTTTTTCATGTATGATTTTTACATTAATTAAACTCAAATTAAATTCAATAATTTTAAATTTATTTATTTATTTTCAAGATGTAGAACAATTAAATTTAATAATTTTATTAGTGACAAACAAATTTTCATTTTGTATATGAATTGTATGTGTCAAAAAAATTTTAATGTCTGATTTATATTAAAAATTAAGTAAACACAATAAAACTAACATAAAATGATGAAATTCACGAAAGAGAGTTGTAAGCAGTGTTTTAAAAATCGGACTGGACCGGCCGGTCGGATCGGGAACCGGCCTAATAATCGGTCTGGTTTACTAGTTCGATCGTCTGTGTCATCAAACCGGTAAAAATCAGGAAAAATTGAGTTGGACTGGGAAAAATCGGGTTTAGGGTTGAACCGGTTCTAATGCATTTTTTATTTTTTAATTAAAATTTAAATGTAAAAGTTATAAAAATTAAAAAAAAAATTGTTTAAAATTAGATTGTGCTGCAATTATTTTTTAATTTTGTTATGTATGATACATTTGTTTAAAGTTTAAATTTAAATTATGAACTTGTGAATTTATGTATGATATTCTCAAAAAATTTATGTACTAGTTATATTTTTTTTAGAAACTGAATCATCCTGTTCGACCGGTTTTATATCTATATAATGACAGGTCTATTCAATCGAGTTATCCGGTTTAATCCAGTTTAGTCATGCGGTTCGACCAGTGACCTAGTGGTTTAACCAATAAACCAGTGATCCAGTATCCTTACCGGTTCGATGATCAGTCCGATTTTTAAAACACTAGTTGTAAGAGTTTTTCTTTAAATATATGTAACAAACAAATTAAATGATTTTAATAGTGAGGGAATGGTTTGTATATTATATTATAATGACATAGTAATAATTGCAAGATGGATATGTCTATTCTATGCACGAATATAAGTTTATCTTTGAAAAAGCATACATGTCTTAAAAGAATAAATAAATATAAAGGATTGTACAAATTTAACATTTAAAGTGTACACTTGTCATATATGTAGCACCACTTGAAAGGAGTTCTAGCTTGTTAAGGAAAAAAGACAGATAGAGAAAAACGAAATCATTATGATCTCTTGCTTTATAATGTATATGGACATTCACATTTCTCTCTCTTTTATTATTGTTTTCATGAATAATAATGAATTTGGAATCCAAGTCATACGAGAAACTTTTGGTTTTAAGCAAATAATCATTTTTGTCGATTCATAGAATAAATTTACGCATACAATTTGTTCTAAACAAAAATTAGAGATGATCGGTGAAAATTTCACTATATTGGATTAGAGCTTTTGACGCAGGAGATAGGAGTAGATATGAGGTTGACATATAAAACTAATATTTTATCGTCAACATCAATGAGAAAATATTGAGTAATGTAGAAACGAATGAGGATTTGAATATATGAGAATGATACACTTTCTCTTTTATACAGTGAGAGTAGTTAAAACCGTGTGCAAGGAGAGCGACATGTAGTGCGAGCATCAACTTAATTAATTTGGACGGTGAGTCATGTTTCAGACGCGGGGTTACCTTCATTCCATGAAAACGTAGGAAAACTTGTTCCTCACTCTTGCTTCTTTCACTTTTGCCCTTGAGCCTTCTACCTTCGGCCTAGTGTGTGGTCCAAAGCAACTTCCTCAAAGCTCTTGTCCATGCATTGCAGTACATGGATTTATCGCATACACCGAGGAGATGAGGGCCTTGATGAGACGTTGCTATCATTGGAAACATACATTAAATTTCTTTCTTGTAATAGGCAATGTTTCACATAGAGCATCTAAACCCGAGGAGATGAGGGCCTTGATGAGACTGTTCCTTCAAGGTAAAGTCTTCGTCTTTTTTCTTGTTTTTGCTTCCTTATCTATTAGGGTTTTTGGAGAGTAGCTTTATGATTTCTCTGGTACTTGAACTTCTATTATTTGCACGTCTAATTATAATGTTATTTTTTCATACTTATATTTTTTGGTTTGACAATGTTCTTTCCATGTATTATGCTTCGCAAGGCAAAATGAGATAATTCTTGAATGTGGTCTGATTAGGATACACTGCACACTGTCTCAATATTTGCATCAGAAGGTGGTATGAATCAATATTTTATTGAGGTGGGGCCTCCGTATGACTAAGGAGTGTTGATTCTCTAGGAATATATGAATGTGTGTAATAAGTACAACGGGTGTGTCACCCCTCTTAGGATTTCACATTCCTTTCAGTAAAATCGAGGTAGGTATTTTTAGTAACCTCTTTAACATTTTTAATCACCTATTTATAGTATCCTCGTAAAATTCTCATGCTATGGTGTAAAGCGTGTGGCGTGTAACTTTAATACCTTCTCTCTAAGGTGCCTATTTAGCTTTGTTGGGCTTGGGGCTTCTAGCGTCATCTCGCTCTCGCGAGTTAGACTTATCTTTCGAACGGGAGGAGTCGTCATTCACATATTTCTTGAGGTGTCCCATCATGTATTAGTGTCTTGATTTCATTTTTGAGCTAGTAGTAATCTTTAGTATAGTTTCCATTGACTATATGGAATTTGCACCACCTTCTCAATTAAGATCCCATCACATTTGCCTTGGGAGCAGATGGCGTAGGGATGTTGTGCAAGTGGAGAACCTCACGCTAGATCCGCTCACGATGAGTATTCAAAGGCTGAAGTGATATGTTACCTTACCTACCCTTTTGAACGCAGTCTTGTCCATTTTGTGAGAGGTATATTGATCAGTACATCTTTATACACATTCTTCCATTGTTATACTTATACATTCCTACAATTTATTTGAGCATTTTTACTATTTTTATGTGTTTTCATATTTAAGTTTGTTTTCACCTTTATTTTATTTTCGCAGCTTATTTTCAGCTTTAGCGGTTATTTGATATCTGTCCACTGTTTGAATCATAACTGGAGCTGCGAGAATCGGATTTGCACGTTCTAATAGGTGTTGGAAATCTAAGACAGAGAGCTACAACTTTTATGTTTGAGGAAGAGGATGATTCGGATTGTAACAGGTCCAAATAATTCATTGAAGTCAGAATCCGAAATCTGCCGTTTGAAATATTTAGTTTTGGGTCGGGTTTTTTTATGTTTTTCGACCTAGTTGGGTTAAAACCAGAAGTGTTGATGCTTTCTTATACATAGCAGCCGTACTACTGTCACTTAACCTTCTTTTTACGAATTTCATTGGGTTTTGTACGATTTTCATGGAAAACTAATTCCTAAGGAAAATCCTGCTGCTTACGGGTTCCATCACTTTGAGGTTATCATAATACTAATTTTCTATGAAATCATTTTCTTAATTTGATTGCAATCGTTTGCTTAATTCGATTGTGTTCATATGATAGAATTGATTAAATTCGATTGTATGCATGTTCCTAAATTTAATTACGTGTTATCGTTTGCTTAATTCGTTAACTCGTCATATTCTTAACCGTTTGCTTAATTTGGTAACAGGAACATAATTCGTATGATTTTGATAAGCGCTTGTCTGATTAATATCATAATTGAATAGGATTGAAGCCGCTTAGGGATTGGTGTTATAATAGCCGATGATAAGTCGGAACCCGAATCAGTAGGATTAGTCGTTTTAACTTAATTGATAATCACTTATTTTAATAACTTTTTCTCTTCTTTTATAAATCAAAACTTAAAATCCCCCATAAATATTTTCTTTAGTTGGTTGAAATAATACAAGAATCCTTGTGAGAACGATACTCGAGTTGTTGTTACCGTTACTACTGTTTTTAATAATACTCGTTTTTGATCCATGCGCGACAACAGATCATATTTTTTTTCTTCCTTTGGTGATGTGATTCTTTGGCGTCGGGCATACGTTTCTTGACATCACGCGCCTTCTTTTTGATGTTGCTCGCCTCGCCCTTTACATAGCACTTTTCCCTGGTGACCATTTCTACCAATGAAAACGTTGACTTTTCGGCGAGGAACTCGTTAAAGTGTCCGACCTTGACTCCAATTTAGAACACCCCACAAATATTTCTTGGTTTCGTGGGACAACCCTAATGTTAGCCTTGTTAAACCAGGTGAGGTAGTCCCTCAGAGGTTCTGACAGACTCTGCCTTATGTTGAAGAGGTTAGGGGTCGACATATTTTTGTCACGGATGGCGGCGAAATGGTGCACAAGATTTGTCACTAACTCTTGATAGCTAGTGATAGAGGCACGAGAAAACCAATATACAATCATAGGGCGACATCCATGAAGGTGACATACAATAGCTTTCACTTTAGAGAGTCAGATGCTCCTATGATGGCCATCAATATGTTGATGGAGACAACGTGCTCTTAGGGGTCATTGCGCCCATTAAAATTGGCCATTTAGGTGGGTTTGAATCCTTCAGGGACAAGCGCCCCCATGTGTCATCTAAGAGTGGTGGGGATCCAACAACTCCATTTCTTCTAGGGAATTGAATACCTGTTGGCGTTGTCAAATTTTGTGAATATCATCCTCTAGTGTCTATTTATGACGGCGTAACTCATCCATGGAGGCACACATCTCCACCATGGAATTGGCATCACCGCAACCGCAGATAACTTATGGTTCAGGGGATAAAGCTATTTTGTTAACCATTAGAGAAATTGGCTAAGTAATGGAGTAAAATTTTATTGTGTGTAGGGTGGAATTCATGGAGAAGGAGTGACCTAGGTTAGTTTTACTAGGGCCTCATGATGGGACCAATGTACTAGTCAAAAAGTACAAGTGTACCCGTTCCTTCTGCAAGGGCAAGGGGACTCAAAAGTCTTAGTAAGTGTATAAAAATAATGGTGGTTAGGAGGCTTTTTTGATGAACCACAAAATCATATTGTTGAGTATGTGAGCGGACAACAAGTTCCTTTCTATTTTGGAATTATAGAGTCTTCACCTTACCTTTCTCTCTTTCAAGGATGTTACACTAGTGAATGATGAGGGTGGCAAACTTTAGGGTGTATGGTTTTTGCTCCTTCCTTCTGGACATGGTGGAGGGTTTATTTGTCTTCGATGTCAATATAGGTATGTTGATCTTGTTGCTTCTCCTCGTGGTATTGTTATCTTAATATAGTTATACTCAGGTGGAACAACCTGGTTGCTTTGAGATTCTGCTTCTTGATGACTCGATTTTGTATCGTTTATTTCGATTCAATTTGCGTATATTTAATTGTTGTTTTATTGATTCTTTATCGTTTTCTCTGTTATTTGCTTATGTTTTCCTTTTCTTTGCTTTGACAGGTGTCATTTCAGCCATGTAGAAGAAAAGTATCAAAGTAAGCTGAAGAATGAAGGAAAAGTGAAGAAAATCACAAGTTCTGGCCCATCCTAGCTGAATGGAGCTCACCATGTGTCTCTCTTCATCCAAATGGCACTCACCATGTTCAAAAAAAGGAGGGAATTCCAATCCAAGCAAATGGCGCTCGCCATTAGGGGACGGCGATCGTCGTTGTTAGCGGGAGCCGTTTTTCAGAAGCAATTTCAGGTAGTTTCTTTGGTTTGAATTCGAATTCAAACCTCTGTTCTTGGAACCTATTTTCTTCTATAAATAGGACACTAGAGGCCTGCATTTTTCATCCAAGAAACCCGCGGAAGCACTGCCGAAATCACCCGAACCATATATTCACTTTCCACGGTATCAATTGTTTACACTAAGCAATTGTTACACCATTGTATTTTATTTCTTTCTCCTGTGCTGATGTACTTGGATCAAAGTTTAATTTAATACATGTTTCAGTTTATTCTACCTTCCTTTCAATTTACAGGTTATTTACTTTTCGCATTTATTTACCATTTTCCTATTTGCACGTGTCTGCTTTATAATTGAATTTTACTCCGAAAACTTAATTCTGAATTTTCACTCAAATTAACCGACATGTATGTTTTAATTTCCAGCAATGCTAACATGTTAGTCTTAGGATTCGATATGTTAGGCTAAATTTGTATGAGCCCATAATTTGAGGACTGTCGTTTCGACGAGACTCTGTTGAAACCATCTGTGTTAATTATGCATGTCTTATAATCTGGCTTTAGTGTCTAGTTCTAATTTAGGTTGCTTTGTCGTGAGAGCGAGAAGCCGCTTAACAACATTTGGTCAAGAGAGTGAGAAACGTATTAAGGTGTGTCCAATAGAGCGAGAGTTTGAGGTAATCACCGGATAGTAGACACTGAGCACTGGACTTAAATACAACGAGAGCGCTTTAGGCTTCAGTTAGGCTTTGTTAGTTTTCAAAATACGTCTTTTAAATACCGAGCGAGCGAGAGCAAAATCTTGAGGTTATTAGGTGTGGCTCGGTCAATAGCGCGAGAGTCTGAGATTGAGTTTTTAAGCTGGAAATTCCTACAGAACTATTCTTGAGACCTTTGTTAGCAACCGAAATTTATAGAGCCCCTTAGAAGCGTGAAAATCATTCTTCGGTCTCGTTTCATTATTTGTTTTAAACCCGTCAGTATTAGTTATTTTTATTCCCTTTTTTTATTCCGTGACATTAAGCCTTAGCTCTACAACGCAATATATATCACTTTAGGTTGATTATTAATCCTTGTGGGTTCGACAACCTTTTAAAACTACGCGATACACTGTATGCTTGCAGTTCTATCTGACTAACACTCTAAGTCCGCGATCAAGTTTTTGGTACCGTTACCGGGGATTAATTTTAGTCAATATTGTGATTTCTTTGTTGCACAGTATAGGCTAAGGCAACTATTTTTCTTTTCAATCTGTCAATTATATGCCAAACACTCGCTCTCAAGGCGAAGAGTTAGAGCAACCAATTGACGCAATCGAGCGCTTTATTAGCTTAAGGCGCCGAATTCAAGAATTTAGTATTAGATATAACCTTTCAGACCCTATCGTTCCTTACTCAGATTCAGAAACCGAAACCGAACCATAAAAAATCATGGCTCAAGGACCACATACTCGTCCCTTGAAAGATTTCGCTGTTCCATCGCAAGACGAACCTCATAACAGCATTGCTGCCCCAGCAATCAATCAAAATGGTTCCGAGTTGAAACATTCGTTGTTACAAGCCGTTCAACAAAACCAATTTTCAGGTAGTCCTACGGAAGATCCAAACTTACATTTATCAGTTTTTGTTCAATATGTCGATACTGTAAAAGCAAATGGTGTCAGTCAAGAAGCAATAAGATTACGTCTTTTCCCATTTTCTTTAAGAGATAGAGCTAGATCTTGACTCCAGTCTCTACCGTCAAATTCTGTCACAACGTGGGATGAACTGAAGAGAGTCTTCTTAACCCGTTATTTTCCACCAAGCAAAACAGCTATGCTGAGAGCCGAAATTAATGGATTTAAGCAAAAAGATAACGAATCTCTTTTCGACGCTTGGGAAAGATACAAGGACATGATGAGGCTTTGCCCGTATCACGGACTCGAGCAATGGCTGATAATCCATACTTTTTACAATGCTCTATTGTACAACACCAAAATGAACCTAAGTGCCATAGCTGGCAATGCTTTAATGGATAAACCGTACAAAGAAGCCGTTGAACTCATAGAGAACATGGCTCAAAATCACTTCCAATGGGGAGGAGAACGTGATGCTCACGAAAAGTCAACTCCGAAAGGCGGAATGTACGAAGTTAATGCCATAGACCGCATAAATGCTAAAGTGGATGCATTGACTCAAAAGATTGAAAGCTTGGGCTTGACACAACCAGAGTCCACCGTAGCTGCTATGTCACCAAATTGTGAATTATGTGGAACCCCTGGACATACAAATACCGAACGTCAGTTACTCGCTGGTGTTTCCACCGACCAAGTGAACTATACCCAAGGAAACCCATATACCAATATTTACAATCTTGGTTGGAGAAATCACCCAAACTTTTCATACAAAAAATACCAACGCCTTGCATCCACCAAGCTCAGCACCTACTGTTCCATCTGGTTATCAAAAAGGAGGACCAGCAGCTCCATAAGCACCTAGAAAGTCAAACATGGAGATTATGATGGAAAACTTTATGAATGCTCAGATGCAACAAAACAAGGAATTTGCGAACCAAAACGCTCATACGAGTGAATTGATGAGGCAGATGACTAGCAAACTTGATGCAATGGCTACCCACAATAAAATGTTAGAAACTCAGATTTCTCAAGTAGCCCAACAACAACCAACTATAGCAGCCCCGACTGGAGCATTTCCTGGCCAAATCAACCAAACCCGAAGGAATATGCTAATGTTGTCACATTGCAAAGCACAACCAAATATGATGGACCGGTTGATCCTACACTCGAAAATCCATCCATGTACCAAAATCCTAAGAAAGGAACTGAGGGGTTAAATGAATCAAAAACCAAGGATAATAATGATAAAAGTGAAGAGGCCGTAGAGAAAGAAACACCATATGTGCCTCCACCACCGTATAAGCCACTTGTGCCCTACCTCAAAGGTTAGCCAAAACCAAAAATGAAGGACAATTCAAGAAATTTGTAGAACTTCTTAAACAGTTGAATGTCACTATTCCTTTTACAGAAGCTATTACGCAGATGCCTTCATATGCCAAATTTCTCAAAGAGATCTTATCAAATAAGAAAAAGCTCGAAGTTAGTGAAACTGTTACGCTCACCGTAGAGTGTAGCGCTATAATTCAAAACAATATGCCTCCTAAGCTGAAAGATCCAGGTAGTTTTTCAATACCTTGTATGATAGGAAAGCGCGCCATAGACAATGGTCTATGCGACTTAGGATCCAGTGTTAGTCTAATGTCGTTATCCACATGTAAGAAACTCGAGTTAGGTGAACTGAGACCAACTAAGATGTCTTTACAACTTGCGGACCATTTTGTTAAATATCCTGTGGGTATGTTAGAGAATGTGCCCGTTCACATTGGTCAGTTCTACATTCCTACCGATTTTGTGATAATGGACATAAAAGAGGACTCCAATATCCCTATTATATTAGGTAGACCATTTTTAGCAACAACCGGAGCAATAATTGATGTTAAGAAAGGAAAACTGACTTTTGAAGTTTGTGAAGAAAAAGTCGAATTTATTCTGGCTCAATTTCTAAAAGCTCCATCTATTGATGATTCATGTTGTTTATTAGATGTTATTGATGAATGCGTCAAACAAATGGAGATGCAACCATCCGTATACTGTGATGCGCTTAAAATTCCAGCACCTCTTATATTCGAAGATGATGATTGGAAAATACCATTCACCGATGACAGTCTAAGAGAATGTCTTGCACTAACATCCGATCCAACTCCTAGCCCAACAAAACCCTATATAAAACTAAAAACACTGCTTAAAAATATAAGGTATGAACTCCTAGATGCCGAGCTTGAAAGACCAGTGATAGTCAATGCTAACTTGGGACAAATAGAAATTGAAAAGTTACTTAGCATTTTAAGGAAGTATCAGACAAAACTAGGCTACAATATCTCTGATCTAAAAAGAATAAGCCCATCCATTTGCATGCACCGCATTATGCAAGAAGATGATAGTAAAATCTCTAGAGAACATCAAAGGAGGATAAATCCTATCATAAGCGATGTAGTCAAGAAGGAGGTGCAAAAGCTGTTAGAAGTCGGAATCATATACCCGATATCAGATAAAAACTGGGTTAGTCCAGTGTATGTCGTACCAAAGAAAGGTGGTATAACAGTTGTTAGCAATTAAAAAGGCGAATTCATTGTGAAACGTGTTCACACTAGGTGGAGGATGGGCATAGACTATAGAAAGCTAAATAAAGCCACTCGTAAAGACCATTTTCCTTTACCCTTTATTGATCAAATGCTTGAACGATTGGCCAAACTCTCTTATTTCTGCTATTTAGATGGATACTCAGGATTCTTTCAAATTTCTATTCATCTTGACGACCAAGAGAAGACAACTTTCACTTGTCTATATGGTACATTCGCATATCGACGAATGTCGTTTGGGTTATGTAATGCTCCCACAACATTTCAGAGATGCATGATGTCGATCTTTGCTGAATTTATAGATGATATAATGGAAGTATTTATGGATGATTTCTCTATTTGTGGGCGAAGTTTTGAAGATTGTTTGTCGAACCTAGAATTGGTGCTTAAGCGATGCGTTAAAGTCAATCTTATGCTAAACTAGGAAAAATGTCATTTCATAGTCCGAGAAGGAATTATGTTAGGACATGTTGTATCCAAAAGAGGAATTGAAGTAGATAAAGCAAAAATAGAAATAATAGAAAATCTTCAACCTCCGAAAACTGTTTGAGAAATTCGTAGTTTTCTTGGACATGCGGGTTTTTACCGACGATTCATTAAAGATTTCTCTAAAATCACTAAACCGCTAACTGACTTGTTAATGAAGGATGTTGAATTCATATTTGATAAATATTGTTTGAAAGCTTTTGAGCTCCTTAAAAATTCTCTGATCACTGCACTTATTATGCAACCACCTGATTGGAATGAGTCGTTCGAAATAATGTGTGATGCTAGCGATTTTGCCGTTGGCGCTATTTTAGGACAAAGAAAAGATAAGAAGCTTCATGCTATCTACTACGCAAGTTGAACCTTAGACAGTGCACAATTGAACTACGCAACCACATAAAAAGAACTTTTAGCTATTGTGTTCGCCCTAGATAAATTATGTTCTTACTTAGTAGGAGCAAAGATAAATATCTATACTGATCATGCTGCAATTAGGTATCTATTGAGAAAAAAGGATGCTAAACCAAGACTTTTAAGATGGATCCTGCTTTTGCAAGAATTCGATTTGGAAATTAAAGATAAAAAAGGAACCGATAATATAGTAGCAGATCATCTTCATAGAATTGAGGACCAAAAATCCAAACAAGTTCCCATCAATGATGATTTTCCCTACGATAGACTTGTAGCTAAGTTAGAGAGCGAAAATGAGACGATCAAATATCCTTTATTATTTAATGACGCATAAACTAATGAAATGATAGAAGCAATTTGTACAGAAACCACACTGCCTTGATATGCTGACTTTGTTAACTACCTAGCAGCTGGGGTACTTCCACCAGACTTAAATTACCAACAAAAGAAGAAATTATTTCATGATCTTAAACATTACTATTGGGATGAGCCCTTGCTTTTCAAGAGGGGCGCCGATGGAATTTTACGTTGACGTGTTCCTAAATCTGAAGTTAATGATGTCATATCTCATTGCCATGCTGCACCATATGGAGGGCATGCAAGCACTTCTAAGACTTGTGCAAAAATTCTGCAATTTGGCCTATTTTGGCCCAACCTTTGGAAAGACGTTCATATCGCTGTTCTGAACTATGATTGGTGCCAACACACTGGAAATATTTCTAGGTTCGATGAGATGCCATAAAGAGGTATTTTGGAAGTAGAAGTCTTCGACGTGTGGGGTATAGATTTCATGGGCCCGTTTCCTTCTTCTTTTGGAAATAAGTATATACTCGTCGTAGTCGATTACGTATCGAAATGGATTAAGGCGATAGCTTCTCCTACCAACGATGCACGAGTAGTTGTCAAAATTTTCAAGAATGTTATCTTTCCCAAATTCGGAGTACCGGGAGTTGTCATAAGCGATGGAGGATCCCACTTCATTTCAAATATATTTGGGAAGTTACTGCTCAAATATAGGGTCCGACACCGAGTAGCGACACCCTACCACCCTCAAACCAACGGACAAGTTCAGACCTCAAATAGAGAAACCAAGCAAATACATGAGAAAACCGTTTCAACATCTAGGAAAGATTGGTCAACTAAACTCGATGAAGCTCTGTGGGCGTATATAACCGCTTACAAAACCCCTATAGGAACCATTCCGTTTAAACTAGTTTATGGTAAATCATGCCACCTGCCTATAGAACTTGAGCAGAAAGCTTATTAGGCCATAAAGACCCTAAATAATAACTATGCTACAGCAGGCGAGAAAAGAATCCTAGATATCTATGAACTAGAGGAATTGAGACTTGATGCTTACGAAAACACCCGCATTTATAAAGAAAGAACCAAAAAGTGGCATGACAGAAGGATAATAAGAAGGGGGTTCAATGAAAGAGACGTAGTTCTTCTCTTCAACTCTTGACTTAAGCTTTTTTCAGGGAAGTTATGTTCCAAATGGTCTGGCCCTTTCGAAGTTATTAGAGTTCTGCAAAGTGGAGCAGTTAAGATTAGAGGAAAGTCGAACGATACATTCATTGTAAATGGACAACGACTTAAGCATTATCACTCAGTAGAGAACAAAGAGTTCTGCACTAGTTACAAGTTGGAAGAGCTTCCCACTCCTCTCGATAAATGATGTCTCATTCCATTTCAATGTCGAGCTCCTGACGTTAAACGTAGCGCTCTGTGGAGGAAACCACGATCCTTAACCTTTAGTATTATGTTACTAGTTTAGATTTTGCATTTTGATATAATGCAGTAAGCTTGTTATTGTATAGTTACTTAAGTTAGCATGATTATTATTGTTATTATTACTATTACTATGTTTACTTTTTATAATTATTATTGTTATAGTTATTATTGTTACTATTAACATATGTTTGCGATATAATATACATTTTCCCTAATAGTAGACTATTTTTGATTTTCAGGTTCACTGTCCTTAGGATAGTTCAACTACTAGGACCATGCAAACTTTTGAGAATCACACCGTTGTCTTTAAGAATGACATCCAGAGACATTGATTTTAGGCTCTCTTTCAAAGAGACTTTGTTGTGTCAATCTATTCTGACGATCCTACCATGACTACCCTTAGCATTCGGGACAGTGTTGTCTATCTCTTTAACCAAATAGGCTGGAATTATTTTGCTATTACTAGGAAATTCAGCACTTACCATAATCTAACTTTGGAATTTCTTAGCTCTCTTTATTATGAGCCCACTCGTGGATATGGTTTCGGCCGTGGATTGGCCACTTTTCGGATGTTCGGTAACATGTGTCATTTCACCCATCATGAGCTGGCTGAATTATTGGGACTTTCTAATGATCCAGATGCTGTCACAAAAACTTCTGAAGATGCATTCACAAGTTATGACCTTGAACAATTTTGGGGTACCATAACTAGAAATTATCACCCTGAGCTCAATGTTATGTTCTCGGAGAGCATCCACAATCCTGATATTCATTACTTCTACAAGATTTTAGCTCACACCCTTTTTGGTAAGGAAGAGAATATTAATGTTGTGTCTAGAGATGAGTTGTACATCATGTTTTGTGCTTCCCAAGGGAGACCGGTCAATGCTGCCCCATTCATACTTGCTAATTTCTTTAAGCTAGCCCGAGAATCCTTTCATCCTATTATCATAGGAGGCTTGGTTACAATGACTGCTGATGCCATCGACATGCGTTACCATTTGAACCGTTCTGTTATTTTTTGCGGTATTCGTCTAATGGATATTAATTTCAGTTTCAACTGTGGCATATTGCAAATCTAGGCCCTGTGGAATTTGAATTTCTTATCAACAATGTTGTGGTCCATGCCTTTACCTTTCCTAACCATTAGAGGACAAGTGTTCACAACAAGGACAACTGGTTGTATAACTTAGAGGTTTTGAATGAGACTTTTACCCCACCAGATTCTCCTCATCCATATGAGCATATGGACACTATCTCGTTTCCTGCTGTCACCCATGGTTCCGCCACTGATCTACAGTACCCTTATAATCATACCATCGCTGAGCCTGATGCCATCGTTGCTCTCCAAAGTGAAGTGGACTACCTTTGTTCTGAAGTCGAATCTCTTAGGTTGGACTATATTAGCTTGATGGATGTCGTGAATGAGCAGTTTGATCATCTTTATTAGACTATTTACTCGATGATGCGCCATAGCGTATGAGTCCGAAGTTGTTTTGTTTCATTTTCTTTTTTGTTCTTAGGATAGTTTCCATTTCATGTATCAGTTTTTCCCTTTCCCATACTGTTGTTTAATTCACTATTATGCCGTCGGAATGTCGACGAGTAATTATACTATTTTTAAATCTTCAATTAATTCAAATCCCCTTTCTTTAGTGTTTTATATTTCATCTTTGCAATTAATATATGTTGACTCTGATAAAAAACAAGAAAAACCCAAAAAAATACTCATCGTTTGCATTCTGATGTGCCAGAATCAGAATTTCCCTCGCCTTAAGCAAATGGCACTCGCCATTGCCTAAAGGCGATTGCCATCTATTTCTGGGAGGACAGAGGCAGGAAATTCAAATTCTGCACGCGTTTTTAACTCCATTTTCCCATAAAAACACCATTTTCACCTTCCAATGCACCATAACCACCCTATTAACTCCTCATTAACTTAACATAACTTCCCAACCACCCAAATTCCTTAAATTTTCCCTATTTAAACCCTTCAATCCATCACTTTTCATCATCACTACAAACCCCACTCTCCCAATGTTCAAATCTCTAGCATTCTTTGTAATTCAAAGCTATTTCTCAACAATGGAAGCCAATCAAGAGATTGACTACATGGGTATCGAGTTTCCGAAGGGAGAAATCGGAAACACTTAACGCGTAAACTATCACCGAGTGTTTAAAAGATCCATTGATGAAATGAGGTATCCTGACCCAGAAGCCCTTCGTTCCCTAGGTCTCATGCAAAGCGTCTCTTGGATGCTGAGGAATCTAGGTATGACTCGTTTTTGCTCTATGTCTAATAACACTTGTGTTAGGTTAACTTATGAGTTTCTTAGTTCGCTCCACTATGCCCATGACCTTTCCCGTGCCTCCAGAACTATTCATTTCCGAATGTTTAACAAAGATTATTCGCTGTCCTATGAGCGTATTAGAGAGATTTTCAGTTTTTCTACTGCTGAGGGACTTGCCACCATAGCACCCCTTGAGAGTGAGTGGCAAGCGAGTGCTTTTGAATTTTGGAGAAACATTACCAACATCACCACTGACCGATGGGAAGGCCTAAAGGCCACTACCATTCATAACCCATCAATCTGTTACCTACACTGTATCCTTGCTTCCACCATATTTGAAAGTGAGAACATAGGGAATGTGAACTCTAAAGATCTATTTTTTATTCATTGTGCTCTCCACCAAACCCTAGTGGATCCTACACCATTCCTCCTAGTCCACCTTATTAGTGTTTCGAATAGAGCTGGTGGATCCATCTGTGTCGGCGACATCATTACCACCATAGCTAACTCTCTAGAATTAGAGCCCGCTTTAGAAAATGCCGGCAACACCCCTTGTGTTTTTGCTGATCTTGATTACTGCCTTAATATGCGACTTATCAAAAGCTTACCCAATGGAAAGTATCATATCATGGTGCGTACCAGTAAGGTCCCCAGTTTTTCCTTGTCTAGCCCATAGAGCATTAGTGTGTGCATTCAGGGTAATTGGTTGTTTGATTTAGATGCGCATGATTTAGAGGTAGAAAATGTTGATGTTAGGAGGCAGGCTCCTTCGCAGTCTCGTGCCCATAGTTGTGCTTCTGACGCACTCGGTCCGAGTACTGCACCATACACCACACCTTTGTCTGATGATTTTGCAGGTATACACACGATATGAAGAGGAGGCAGTTGGAGTTCATGGAGAGGACTCAGCTTGACTTGAGGGATATTGTATCAGGTATGGCAGGATTACATGGATAGGTGCAATGCATTGAAGATCACATTAAGCTCATTCCGCAAGATGAACCAGATGCCCGAGGCGACCAGCATCAGCGCCGAGGCCGTGCCCGCCGCCACTGATCTACATCAGGTTCCATCGCTCCTTCTTTCATATTAAGCTAAAACATTGAGGAAAATGTCCAGTTTAAGTGTGAGGGATGATTCATTTACTACTTTATTTATTTCATGTCATTTCCTACTTTCTAGTTTTAGTTTGTTTTTGTTATCGTGTCATATGCGCATTTGAGTTGTTTTTACTCTACGTCTTCGCATTGTCTAATAAACTCCCTTATTTTGACCCACCATAAAAAAAATTTGTTAGTTTTGACCCAATGGCATGACACATTTAGTATGAGTTGTTTCATTTTATGATTTAGGCTAGATAGTCAAACTTGGGAAAGTTTTGATTAACGTCAGTATCATTCCTACACCCTAAAGTTCCTAAATGTGCGATATTAGTTTGAATACATATTATACCGAGAACTTGTTCTTAGTTTCTTTAGAAGTAGTCTCTTTGGTAGTTTATATTAGCAGTCAACATCATCCTCACGTATGAACTAAGTAATAAACTGATGCAAATATGTGTTGATCTCAGTTAAAAAAAAATAAAAATAAAAATTATATATATATATATATATATATATATATATATATATATATATATATATATATATATATATATATATATATATATATATATATATATATATATATATATATATATATATATATATATATATATATATATATATATAAAATACAAAAAGGAAAAAAAATATTATTGTTGAATAAGAGATCAGATGACACAAACAAGTTCACTTACCATGTAAATACGTAGGATAACGAGCTTAATGAGATTGTGCTAGAATGAAAGAGAGGTGAATAAGAACGAAGTTCGTAGGTTAAGTTATAATATTATGATTTGAACCGGTATCGAATAGAAAGGAACTCTTTCTCCGCTTTTGTGGAATCGTGTCGTTACGGTGTCCTTGTTTTCATTACTTAGTACCTATCCGTATTACTTTAGCCTAGCGACCTTGTGCTTAGATTTTTTTTGTCGTGCCTATGAGTCGAACACTATGCTTACATTTTTTTATTTCATTAGGAGTTTGCTTGGGGACAAGCAAAAGTCTTAGAGTGGGGGAGTTTGATGACTCAATTTTGTATCGTTTATTTCGATTCAGTTGTGCATATTTACTTGTTATTTTATCGAGTATTTACTGTTTTCTCTGTTCTTTGCTTATGTTTTCCTTTGCTTTGCTTTGACAGGTGTCATTTCAGCCATGTAGAAGAAAAGTATCAAAGTAAGCTGAAGAATGAAGGAAACGTGAAGAAAATCACAAGTTCTAGCCCATCCTAGCTGAATGGCGCTCGCCATGTGTCTCCCTTCATCCAAATGGCGCACACCATGTTCAAAAAAGGAGGGAGTTCCAATTCAAGCAAATGACGCTCGCCATTATGGGACGGCGATCGCCGTTGTTGGCAGGAGCAGTTTTTCAGAAGCAGTTTCAGGCAGTTTCTTTGGTTTGAATTCGAATTCAAACCTCTGTTCTTGGAGCCTATTTTCTTCTATAAATAGGACACTAGAGGCCTGCATTTTTCATCCAAGAAACCCGCGGAAGTGCTGCCGAAATCACCCAAACCATATATTCACTTTCCACAATATCAATTGTTTACGCTGAGCAATTCTTACACCATTGTATTTTCTTTCTTTCTGCTATGCTGATGTACTTGGATCAAAGTTTAGTTTAATACAAGTTTCAGTTTATTCTATTTTCCTTGCAATTTACAGGTTATTTATTTCTCGCATTTATTTACCGTTTTCCTATTTGCACGTGTCTGCTTTATAATTGAATTTTACTCCAAAAACTTAATTCTGAATTTTCACTCAAACTAACCGACATGCATGTTTTAATTTCCAGCAATGCTAACATGTTAGTCTTAGGATTCAATATGTTAGGCTAAATTTGTATGAGCCCGTAGTTTGAGGACCGTTGTTTCGACGGGACTCTGTTGAAACCATCTGTGTTAATTATGCATGTCTTATAATCTGGCTTTAATGTCTAGTTCTAATTTAGGTTTCTTTGTCGTGAGAGCGAGAAACCGCTTAATAGCCTTTGGTCACGAGAGTGAGAAATGTATTAAGGTGTGTCTAATAGAGCGAGAGCGCTTTAGGCTTCAGTTAGGCTTTGTTAGTTTTTAAAATACGTCTTTTAACTACCGAGCGAGCGAGAGCAAAATCTTGGGGTTATTAGGTGTGGCTCGGTTAATAGCGCGAGAGTGTGAGATTGAGTTTTTAAGCCGGAAATTCCTACAGAACTATTCTTGAGACCCTTGTTAGCACCTGGAATATATAGAGTCCCTTAGGAGCGCGGAAATCATTATTCGGTCTCGTTTCGTTATTTGTTTTAAACCCGTCAGTATTAGTTATTTTTCTGCCCTTTTTTTATTCTGTGACATTAAGCCTTAGCTCTACAACGCAATATAGATTACTTTAGGTTGATTATTAATCCCTGTGGGTTCGACAATCTTTTAAAACTACGTGATACACTGTATTCTTGCAGTTCTATCTGACTAACACTCTAAGTACGCGATCACTTCTCGTGCTGTGTTATTCCTTGGCTTCACATGCCGCAAGATCTCTTCAATGTTGAACAACCTCTCTTCTAAGA